>CM067170.1:38296515-38669991 GCA_034093135.1 Erigeron breviscapus | reverse complement strand
AGTATAAACTTTGTCTATTTTTCAAACCCATACACAATATTTCAAACTTTCATAAGCCTAGTAACATAATTCCATAATAATACAAACAATTGTTAGTTGATTTCAAAAAGTATAAACTTTGTCTATTTTTCAAACCCATACACAATATTTCAAACTTTCATAAGCCTAGTAACATAATTCCATAATAATACAAACAATTGTTAGTTGATTTCAAAAAGTATAAACTTTGTCTATTTTTCAAACCCATACACAATATTTCAAACTTTCATAAGCCTAGTAACATAATTCCATAATAATACAAACAATTGTTAGTTGATTTCAAAAAGTATAAACTTTGTCTATTTTTCAAACCCATACACAATATTTCAAACTTTCATAAGCCTAGTAACATAATTCCATAATAATACAAACAATTGTTAGTTGATTTCAAAAAGTATAAACTTTGTCTATTTTTCAAACCCATACACAATATTTCAAACTTTCATAAGCCTAGTAACATAATTCCATAATAATACAAACAATTGTTAGTTGATTTCAAAAAGTATAAACTTTGTCTATTTTTCAAACCCATACACAATATTTCAAACTTTCATAAGCCTAGTAACATAATTCCATAATAATACAAACAATTGTTAGTTGATTTCAAAAAGTATAAACTTTGTCTATTTTTCAAACCCATACACAATATTTCAAACTTTCATAAGCCTAGTAACATAATTCCATAATAATACAAACAATTGTTAGTTGATTTCAAAAAGTATAAACTTTGTCTATTTTTCAAACCCATACACAATATTTCAAACTTTCATAAGCCTAGTAACATAATTCCATAATAATACAAACAATTGTTAGTTGATTTCAAAAAGTATAAACTTTGTCTATTTTTCAAACCCATACACAATATTTCAAACTTTCATAAGCCTAGTAACATAATTCCATAATAATACAAACAATTGTTAGTTGATTTCAAAAAGTATAAACTTTGTCTATTTTTCAAACCCATACACAATATTTCAAACTTTCATAAGCCTAGTAACATAATTCCATAATAATACAAACAATTGTTAGTTGATTTCAAAAAGTATAAACTTTGTCTATTTTTCAAACCCATACACAATATTTCAAACTTTCATAAGCCTAGTAACATAATTCCATAAAAATACAACCAATTGTTAGTTGATTTCATAAACTATAAACTTTGTCTCTTTTTCAAACATATACATTTCAAATAAAAAAATTACTATCTATATTGTAATTGCAAGTGTTATACAAATTCCTAAAATTTTTACATTAACCATAACAAAACGGGTTCGTTTATGTTACATGCTCCGTTTCTGCTTACAAAACGGCACTGGCATATACACAGTTTTACATAAAATGGACAGTTTTGTAAGTTCACCTAATATGTACCGTTTTGTGTAAAACGGTATCAAAAACGGAAGAATGACACCTGTCATTCCTCTGACATTTGGGTCAGATGACGTGTAATTCCCCTCTGCAATTTTACTATCTACACACCGGGCATACGCTACGTTTTATATAAAACGTATCGAAAAACGTGGCGTTGAACGTAAAACGGGACGTTTTGGTAGTGTGCGCTTCAAACAGTTGATGTGTGTAGATAGCCCGTCCCTTATTTTATTATATATATATATTTTTTTTTTGAACAAGCAGTGGTGATTGGACTCAGCGGCATTGCCTCTTCATCGTCCGGTAGAGATCGACCACGTCACCAGCACAGTTAATCCGAGGGCATGACTGGCGGTTTAAGTCCCACTACCGTTCTGGAGGAAACCAGCTAAATGCTAGAGAAAACCTCCATGCCCCAGCATGATATTTTTTTTTTGATGATTAGTCTAGTTTACTTGCAAATTATTTGAGATTGACTAGTTAAATATTCGAATGTAACTCAAAGTTACTTAGTTGGGTTCGAACTCGAGCTACTCGTATAATTTTTATAGTCGCGCTCAACTATCATTATATATATTGAGCGCAACAAACTTCCTTAAGTCTAATTGAACTTATGCTAGTTTTAAATTTCACTATTTAGCTTTATATAGTCATAACATTGCCAAATCGAGTCAAGTGCTCAAGTGCCAAATCAAGATGAAATTATCGAGTTCATATTATCAGATTTTCATCATTATTTAGATTAATATCTTAATCGAGTCGTGTAGAGTTAAACACAACAGAAAAGTATCGATTAGTTTTGGGGTTCAAGTTCAAACTTGAATGTAAAAGGAAACCTGACTGAGCTCAAAACGAGTGTCATATCTCATAATAACTAATAACTTGGACGGGGATATACATAAGTACATAACTTAGGCTATCTCCAATGCTAAGGACGTCCTTAGGCGTCTTTGAGCTGCCACATCATATCCTTACAAATCCTTAAAATCCTTATACATCTTAAAATCCTTCAGTTTTACCTCCAATCATACAAACATTCTTACATATTCTTACATCTATATACAAACAAAAAAAATAGCATTGGAGATAGTCTAAAAGCATGCCCTTAAATAAGGACATACATCAAAAAATCTTTAGTTTTAGACGAGCTTCAATGGCAAAGGATATCCATGAACAACTAAGGATACCTAAGGGCACCCAAAAACACCCATTGGAGATAGTCTTAGAAGGCTATCCTTAAAATGTTTGTTGATAAATTAAAATAAACTACGATTAGCGATTAGATGTCGACCAACAACGCATTCGTCATAATTTTATTTACAACATTTTTTAACAGAAATGGGGAAAGTACACCCCTAAACTATAATAACTCTTTCAAAAATCACCCTTGTAAAATTATTGAAGAGTGATGGCTGTTTATACACCGAACACTCGAACACCGATACTATTTTTAACACTTATATATAACTTTTAAGGATTTCAACATTTACGTCTTCTTTTTAGAACACGAACTTTATTTTTGATAAGGTTCGATAACAGTAATGTATTTTGATCTTATTAATTTTACATTGGTTAATTTGGCTTATTATATAAACATACATATATTATTTTTTATTTTTGACACCTGTTCATCCTTAATCAAAATCTTGGCTTTACGGCATATACCACTCCTAATTAACACTTGGAAAACAAAAAACATAATTATTACTTAACGCACACTAAACCGTTAAGAAACTGTTTTTCTTTACATAAAGAAACGCCTCATGGATCCCAACCTTTTTTTTAGAATCTCGACCACTACGACTATTTGCAGCGATAATCGCTGCAAATAGTGCGGGCCCCCTGCCAGTAATGGCAAATCTGGCAAAGAAATATCGGGGCCCCCTCTATTTGCAGCGATAATCGCTGCAAATAGTTGGATATGGACAAAACACCACTATTTGCAGCGATTATCGCTGCAAATAGTCTGGTGGAGATGCCAGCTAGTAGGTCGGGATCCCACACGCCTAAAGAAAAAGTCATGTCTGATTTTTGACATGAATGGAGCTATTAATTCTTGAATCAATGATCAAAGTCCATCATTCCTTGAAAAAAGCTTATTTTTGAAATTCATTTCTATTAGCGGATATTGAATGTGAGCTTTGGTAAAGCTTTATTATGTTTTCTAGAATGACACATCATATTCTACACATTATATGGATGTTTAAGATTAAACTCATGACTTTTAAAAAACTCACAATTAATCCACCCAACTTTATTATTTTTTTATGAACACAAAATGCATTGTAAAGGTGTTTAGAAAAGTTTTTTTTTTCTTTTTCCAGTGTGCTTGTTAAGGATATAGTTAGTGTGATGTTGATACAACATTCTTTTAAAATATGGTGTGAGATTGATAAGACTTCAGAGTGTTTTTAAGAACATCTCGTGACAAGAGCGGTCACTTATAAAAAATACATTATCAAAAAAGTTAGTTAAGTTATCAATTATGTCTTTAAAAGATTGTGAGGATGACGACTTTAAAAGGTTTTGATCATACAAAAAGTTGTTCGAAAACTAGTCAATAGTTGTTGTCACTTATAAAACGTTGGTTTAGATCTCCTTTACTCTTGCATTCTTTTCTTTTTCATTTATTGGTTTAATTGTTGGACTTGGATTCTTGTTTTTTTTTTTATCTTTTTCTCATTGTTATTAAAAAATGAAACTTTATGTCAAAGTTTTAAGTTATTAAACATATAGAAAGCTGGTCACAAAAATGAACTTCGCAAGAAAATGATGCTAAGAACTCATATAGATAGAATTTAATAAACCTCTTTTTCTATGAAAAACTTTAAAGTTTTTCAAATATAACGACGCAAAACAAAAATGAAAATAAGACCCTAACTCGGATTTGTGACTATAAGTGGAACCTTTATTAATGATAAAACTGAGAAACAATGAATCTTAAGCTCTATATTACACGGTTAATTAGATAAATCACTTGAAGGGTACTGCGCGATACGACGATGTAATGGTGACGGTGGTGGTGGCAATGACAGTGACGGGTTATGTTGGCGTGCAGTGGTGGTGATGTAACGACGACGGTGGCGGCATTGATTGGTGATGCTGGTGGTGGCGGTGGGGCAGCGACCGACGGTGATGATGGACGGTGGTGTTGTTGATGTGTGTGTGTGAGAAAGAGAGAAATTGTGTGTTTGACGTGTGTTTGATGTATTAGAGGTGATTAGAGGTATCTTGAACATATTTTTTAAAAAAGTGTTTAATGGGGTTGGGTATTGTAAAACAAGTATTAAAGTAAAACAAATAAGACAAGATCTTGACCCTTAGATCATGGTTAAATTGATGCACGAAGATTCACGAAGCAATTGATGCACGATGATTTTCATGATGCAAGTTGATTTTCAGTGAAAAGAAATCTATTATTTTATTTGTTTTACTTTAATACTTGTTTTATTTTACCTAAAAATGGAGAACTGGTTTGTTTTAATAGAGAGCATAGATAATCAATTATTTTTGAAACTTCTAATATTGCTAGCTAGAAAACATCTCTAAGATAACCATTTTTTACTAGGAAAACAATTTAAAACCTAAGAAAAAAATCTTAAAAGTAAGGAAATTGATATTCGTATCATTACAAATATCACTTCTCTAAAATAAAATCCTCATTTAGAAGTTGTTTCAATGAGCTTTACTATCAATTGTAGAGGTATATTTGATGCGAAAGAATGTTTGATTATTTATTTATGTAGTAATATATACGAGTAGTAACGATGTTTAATTATATAAAAAATGGTACATATAAAAGAAATATGATGCAAAGTTGCATACAGTTATATATATTTTTTTCTTGAACGCCATTAAATTGATATATAACGTAAAATGCTAGTAAGAAACTAGCACATACAAGATATTACATAGTGTGATCCAAAACAGAAAACAAACAATTCTTACCTGGCTATGACAAAAGCTAACACATAACATGACGATGCCTACTAAAATTAAAAGGAGATCCCAATGAAACGCAAGCAAAATAACATCCCATGGGCTAACCCGAACACACGTTTCGTCATGCCACGAATACAAAGCAAACTAAACGACATTCAGCATCTTCAAGCTCGTTGATTGCCTCTTAAAAGCACTTTGTAAATGAGTAATTTTTTTTCATGTAGAGATATTGTTTTTTTTAATCTCTAATAAATATATATCCTTATACACGTACATTTGCTTAAATAACAAACCTTTTGTTAAACTTCAAGGGTCTTCATTAACATTTATCATTGCAGCAGGGGTTTAAATATAATTTTCACAAAAAGTACATTTCTGAATTTGTCATGCTCTAGAGAAGCAGATACTCATATTTTAAATCAATTCATTATCAAATATAATTATTTAAATAGTTCATTATTAAAACTAATGCTGTACAAAAGATTAATGATATATTCTAATTTGTATTGGGCTATTGGCATATGAATTTCACGTATAAGTATCAAATTATATTATATATTATATATTAAGAGAATGGGAAATGAATAGTAAAAGGGGTGATGTGGCCCAATAAAATGGCGCCACGTGTCATTTTGATTTTTTTTTTTTTTTACTTTGACAAATGATTCTTTTAGTTATCCTTTATATTTTTCTTGTACATATGTAACACCCGTGACATTTGACTATATTGACCTTAATTGACTTTTGTTGAATATGTAAATTATTTGTGAATCTAATTATATTATATTATATATTAAGAGAATAGGAAATGAATAGTAAAAGGGGTGATGTGGCCCAATAAAATGGCGCCACGTGTCATTTTGATTTTTTTTTTTTTACTTTGACAAATGATTCTTTTAGTTATCCTTTATATTTTGCTTGTACATAGCTAAATAAGATAAACCTTTTTAGATAATATATTTTTGTATTTGATACAATGAAATTTTAAGAAAACATATTTACGATAAAGTGGTTTGATGTTATCTTTCAATTTAAGGGGTTGTAGGCTCGTAGTTTAGCCCTGCCCATGCTTTTTTTACCTTTCTTCTTTTTACGCTACATGACCATCTCTTTCATTTTGACATTAAAACTTTTGTTTACTTAAATTTGGACACCAAACTTTCACCACTTTCGAACGTAGCTGGATGTTGCTTTTATATTTATATACTATACTATATTAGGAGAATAGGAATGAATAGTAAAAGGGGTGATGTGACCCAATAAAATGGCACCACGTGTCATTTTGAATTTTTTTTTTTTTACTTTGACAAATGATTCTTTTAGTTATCCTTTATATTTTTCTTGTACATATGTAACACCCGTGACATTTGACTATATTGACCTTAATTGACTTTTGTTGAATATGTAAATTATTTGTGAATCTAATTGGAATATTATATTATATTATATTATATTATATTACTATATTAAGAGAATGGAAATGAATAGTAAAAGGGGTGATGTGGCCCAATAAAATGGCGCCACGTGTCATTTTGATTTTTTTTTTTTTTTATTTTACTTTGACAAATAATTCTTTTAGTTATCCTTTATATTTTGCTTGTACATAGCTAAATAAGATAAACCTTTTTAGATAATATATTTTTGTATTTGATACAATGAAATTTTAAGAAAACATATTTACGATAAAGTGGTTTGATGTTATCTTTCAATTTAAGGGGTTGTAGGCTCGTAGTTTAGCCCTGCCCATGCTTTTTTTACCTTTCTTCTTTTTACGCTACATGACCATCTCTTTCATTTTGACATTAAAACTTTTGTTTACTTAAATTTGGACACCAAACTTTCACCACTTTCGAACGTAGCTGGATGTTGCTTTTATATTTATATACTATACTATATTAGGAGAATAGGAATGAATAGTAAAAGGGGTGATGTGACCCAATAAAATGGCACCACGTGTCATTTTGAATTTATTTTTTTTTTTTTTTTACTTTGACAAATGATTCTTTTAGTTATCCTTTATATTTTTCTTGTACATATGTAACACCCGTGACATTTGACTATATTGACCTTAATTGACTTTTGTTGAATATGTAAATTATTTGTGAATCTAATTGGAATATTATATTATATTATATTATATTATATACTATACTATATTAAGAGAATGGAAATGAATAGTAAAAGGGGTGATGTGGCCCAATAAAATGGCGCCACGTGTCATTTTGATTTTTTTTTTTTTTTATTTTACTTTGACAAATAATTCTTTTAGTTATCCTTTATATTTTGCTTGTACATAGCTAAATAAGATAAACCTTTTTAGATAATATATTTTTGTATTTGATACAATGAAATTTTAAGAAAACATATTTACGATAAAGTGGTTTGATGTTATCTTTCAATTTAAGGGGTTGTAGGCTCGTAGTTTAGCCCTGCCCATGCTTTTTTTACCTTTCTTCTTTTTACGCTACATGACCATCTCTTTCATTTTGACATTAAAACTTTTGTTTACTTAAATTTGGACACCAAACTTTCACCACTTTCGAACGTAGCTGGATGTTGCTTTTATATTTATATACTATACTATATTAGGAGAATAGGAATGAATAGTAAAAGGGGTGATGTGACCCAATAAAATGGCACCACGTGTCATTTTGAATTTATTTTTTTTACTTTGACAAATGATTCTTTTAGTTATCCTTTATATTTTTCTTGTACATATGTAACACCCGTGACATTTGACTATATTGACCTTAATTGACTTTTGTTGAATATGTAAATTATTTGTGAATCTAATTGATTATATTATATTATATACTATACTATATTAGGAGAATAGGAATGAATAGTAAAAGGGGTGATGTGGCCCAATAAAATGGCGCCACGTGTCATTTTGATTTTTTTTTTTTTTTATTTTACTTTGACAAATAATTCTTTTAGTTATCCTTTATATTTTGCTTGTACATAGCTAAATAAGATAAACCTTTTTAGATAATATATTTTTGTATTTGATACAATGAAATTTTAAGAAAACATATTTACGATAAAGTGGTTTGATGTTATCTTTCAATTTAAGGGGTTGTAGGCTCGTAGTTTAGCCCTGCCCATGCTTTTTTTACCTTTCTTCTTTTTACGCTACATGACCATCTCTTTCATTTTGACATTAAAACTTTTGTTTACTTAAATTTGGACACCAAACTTTCACCACTTTCGAACGTAGCTGGATGTTGCTTTTATATTTATATACTATACTATATTAGGAGAATAGGAATGAATAGTAAAAGGGGTGATGTGACCCAATAAAATGGCACCACGTGTCATTTTGAATTTTTTTTTTTACTTTGACAAATGATTCTTTTAGTTATCCTTTATATTTTGCTTGTACATAGCTAAATAAGATAAACCTTTTTAGATAATATATTTTTGTATTTGATACAATGAAATTTTAAGAAAACATATTTACGATAAAGTGGTTTGATGTTATCTTTCAATTTAAGGGGTTGTAGGCTCGTAGTTTAGCCCTGCCCATGCTTTTTTTACCTTTCTTCTTTTTACGCTACATGACCATCTCTTTCATTTTGACATTAAAACTTTTGTTTACTTAAATTTGGACACCAAACTTTCACCACTTTCGAACGTAGCTGGATGTTGCTTTTATATTTATATACTATACTATATTAGGAGAATAGGAATGAATAGTAAAAGGGGTGATGTGACCCAATAAAATGGCACCACGTGTCATTTTGAATTTTTTTTTTTTTACTTTGACAAATGATTCTTTTAGTTATCCTTTATATTTTTCTTGTACATATGTAACACCCGTGACATTTGACTATATTGACCTTAATTGACTTTTGTTGAATATGTAAATTATTTGTGAATCTAATTGGAATATCGGTACTTGGAAACTTATGTTATTAATGAAAGTCGAGTTGCTTTTGTGATCTATAGTGTAATTGACGAACTTTAGCATTTACGTGTTTGGACGAGGTATCTTTTGGTAACTGGCTAGTGTTTAGTGGTGCAAGAGTTGTGGGTGGGGGTGTAAACCCTTCCCACCTCCCATTCCTTTCCTTATCTCTTATTCTTACACACACACACTCTCCTTTCTCTCTCAATCTCAAGAACACACACACAAAACACACACTAATCATTTCTCCTCATAAATTTCGGATCTAAGGCTCTAGTAAACATCAAAATGTTAGAAAATTGTTAAGTATCATTTCTTTATCTTCAAACTTCAAGTAATTTGGGTTAAATCAAGTGTTCTTCGCCTTTTAAGCTTCAAATCCGAATTCGAAGCTCCGGGTTGTGTTGGTAAGTGATTCTTAGCTCAAAATCATCATTATATGTTGCTTATTATGTTCCTTGGTCGAATCTAAACATCTTTGGTCTTGTTGGTTGTCAAAATCGAAATTTGGGTTTCTAGGGTTTTGGGGTGGATTTGGGTGTGATTTGATCTTAGTTTTGTGTTATGGAAGAGTTTGAATGGTGGGTTTTGTTCAAATTAGGTTAGTAACATGTTTTGTAGCTTCAAAATGGTCCCAAAATGGTCAAAAATGAGTTTGGGGTCGATTTGGAGGTGCTTGGGGGTGTTTGGGTTCGTATTTCTTGATTTTGGGCATAGATGGTCGAGTTTGTTCAGTACCCAGCGTAAGTTACGCCAGTTGGGCCGTAATTTACGCCCCTCTGGAAAGTGAAAAACCCTCCTTTACGCCCCAACTCCCTGTTTACGCCAAAAACGTGCAGAAAAGGCTTGTTTCCAAGCCACCGTAACTTACGGTGGTCTTGGGCGTAATTTACGCTAGGCCAAATTAGACCACCGTAAGGTATGGTGGCAACCACCGTAACTTATGGTGCTCTCTAAAATGGGTTTTCCTATTTTGTCTTCGTTTGAGCTTGTTGATCTTCCATGGTCTTCGGGTCGAGCCGTACCTTCTTGTACACCTTCATTTGGGTCCATTAGTGTCATATATGAGTCTCTAGAGTTGTTCAAGGGTTGAGGTCATTCCTAGGGTTCCAAGTGTTGACGTTGGCTTGTATTGTGATATATATTGATAGGTTGTGGACGTGTGATGATCATTGGACCTACTTAGCTTGATTCTAACTTGTTGTTGCTGAACCAAGGTGAGTTCCGTAGCTCCCTACTCAATTGAGATTCGGGCTGAAAAGTGTACACATACGTGCTTGTTTGATTGTTTGGTTGATTTCATTGATGGCTTATTAATTGATTTACTGATTGATTGTTTGATTGATTGTTGATTGATGAATGGTTTTGATTGATTGTTTGATTGATGGATGGTTTTGATTGATTGTTTGATGGTTTACGCATATGATTATATTTTGTGATTAGGATAGTTGTACATACATGGAAGTCGATTATGCCTTCAAAGGGTTTTAGATGTGGTGGGAAGGTTGCGGGTGACCCTATATATAATCATCTAGGACTCGTTGAAAGTAGAATCCTCCGAAGTGTATGTACATTTTGTTTTGGTGTACATTTTGTTTTGGTTGTTGGTTGAATGTTTGTTTCGTGGTTGGAATTGGGGAGACCGATTTATGGGATTCGGTTGGTGGACTGTGATGAGATTGGAATGCCACAACGGTCATTGGTATGACAGGTCATTGGGATGACACGTGGACTCTCTATTTGTGCTGGATGCGCACAGACTCTGAGTATATAGACGTATATACATCAACGATTTGACATGCCACAATGGTCATTGGTATGACACGTGCACACTCTATTTGTGCGGGACGCACACAGGCCCCAAGTATGTAGTCACACATACTTGCATTTGATGATTGTTGAGACACATACATGATATACATTCATACCATTGCTTGGTTATGTCTTATGCACTTATACTTTATGCATCCTTATTGTTTCGCATACTCATTGATGTTGACATTACTTATACATACATGTGACACGCGCCTCTCGTCATTGTTGATACATTATGGCTTGTTATGTAACGAGGTTTACTCTCGGTTTACCTATCTTGGTTGACTTTGTGCCTTATAAAGGCTACCTGTAAGACATTACTTACTTTTCCTTATACATATTGTGATTGTTGACGATGGTTCCTTGTGATCCATTACTACGAACTCACCAACCTAGTGTTGACTTTGTTTAGTACACTTTTCAGGTAATCAGGTGAATCCAAGATGTGATGGTTGATTGATGCTTGTGCTAGAACTTGGGCTTGGACTTACATGGATCCAGGATTCATTTGCCCCTTATTTTGTATTATGCATTATGTTCTTGTTGTTGATGTTGGATTCACCGAATCCTTTTTATTCATATAGTTCATGTTCTACGATAATCCCATGCATATGCTATATCTTTTCAGTAATATCCTGAGCCTAGCTCGGGGTGTTACAGAATGGTGGCCCATGCTTGGTCGTAGAGATTTAGGCGGTTTGACCTAGACTACGACTTAAGTTAAAACTCTTCATATAGCATGCATGGTTAGGAATTTTGTGTGCAACGTGAAATTGTATGAACCCTGAAAATTATTCATTGTGAGTTCGTAGACGGGACCATTTATGTGATAATGTGAGTACAATTGGACAACGTGTTGTTTTGTGGTGTGTACAAGGTGGACAATGTGTTATGTAGTGACGAGTGCAACGTGATGAATGTGTGGTGAGTACAATGTGGTTAATGTGTACATTGATTTGAGCTTGATTGTGGTTGAGATGGATTGTTGTTATTGATTGGTGATAGTTTGATGATTTAGGGCAAAATGAAGTTATGGCATTAAATTAGTATAATATTGTGGCAACCCTAAAGAGCCTGATCAACTATTTTATGGTCACCCGGTATTATAACAAGTTAATGACATCACGGATTGCACATGTCTGGCTTAGAGTATAATAAGGAACCGATATGCTTAATGGCAGTCGGTTGGGTGGAGGGTTAGCCGTTAGTACACCCTGTATACATACCCGGCCAATAACTAGAGAGCATATCGGATTCGGATTATACTTTAAACCACTTGTTTTAGTTGACTTGTTTTAGTTGTTTGTGATGTGATGTGTTGAATATGAGTACTTGGCTTTGATGGTGGACAATTGTTGTGAACTTGACATGAGAACTTTGGTATATTGTCTTTAGCGTAGTGATATGAAACACGTATGATATGGTGGAATGATAGCATGATATATGACGGTTACTTGGGAACATTTATATGTTGGCCTTAGTGTAAAAATATCAAACATGTGTATGTATGTATGGCCGTAGTGGTCACGTTGATGTTGTAAATGTTTTTGTGGTGGTTCGACTTAAACGTGTTGATAGACGGTTAGGATACAATGTGATGAATGTGTTGATATGAACCCTTAGAGAGAGTCAATGTTGTAAGCATCCTAACTCTCATATATTATAAACGATTGATATCCCAACATTAACAATGTTAATTGTAATTGGTGAACAATGAGGATATGTTGCTTAATAGCATGTGAATTTGAACATGTATGAGACATTGTTAAACTTGGTTGTAAGCATGATATAATGTATTTGCTGATGCACATGTAAGATGTATTAGTCGGTGGACGATTATATGAATGAATTTAACATGCTAGTTTTATTGCATGATTATGGGAAAAACTATACCATTAAACTTTGTTTTTATGCATGATATAACGGAAATAGATAATGCATGTGTAGGTGTGTTAATCGGTAAGCACTTGCAAGAATGGATTGTGTACTAGTTTGCTAGTCTTAGCATGTATAAATTATGTTGTTAAGCTAAATTGTATACATGAGATAAGCGAATACGGTGATGCATGTATAAATATTTACTTAATGGACAAATATATGACTAAGAACGGTAGACATGTTTAATAATTTGAGTATGCTCAAAACTTTATTTCTTAACTTAGTTATAAGAACGAATTGGTAATGATTGAAAATTTAGGCATAGTTATACCCAACGTATGAGAGATCGTATGTATAACTTGGTATGCGAGATTAGTTGATAGACATGCAAAACCTTATCTTCTAACTTGGTTATGTGGATGAATTGTTAGGAGATACGGTAGAACAAATATGGGTCGTCATGATATTCTAATTGTTGATTATGCTTAAATTTCGTTGCCTAACTAACTTGGTGAAATAAATCGTTAGGACTTGGTAATACATGCGTAAAGGTGATTGAAATCTTGGACAATTGAGTGTATAGGTTGCCATGCTAGCCTAATTATTTGAATATCTCGGGATATTGTTGCCTAACTTGCTTATTGAATACATAGTTAGGAATTCAAGATGCATGCATAGATGTAAATGGTTTCGTGAACAATTGTATGTATAAATTAGTAGGGCGATTAAAGATTATTTGGCGGAGTTATTTCCCCCTCCTGTTACTTTATAATTTAGTCAGCAACGTAGAGATTATAAGTATAGTTGTATTATGATTATGAGAACCTCATTGTATTATACGCCCCTAAGATTGAACTTTAGGACAATGCCTGAGTTAACTAAGGTGAGTTGATTAGAATAAACGAATAACAGTGGAGTTAACTGCGAAGTCAATATCGATGGCGACAACGGGACGTAATGATTTTATTTTGAGCTGTTATACAACTATGAACTTTATTGAGTGAGGAGGAACGACCTGGGTTAGGCTAACCACAAATTTGAACAAATAAATTTAAATCTAAAAGTCTACCCAACACGTAAAATTCATAGTTTGCCATGCTAGCCTAATTATTTGAATATCTCGGGATATTGTTGCCTAACTTGCTTATTGAATACATAGTTAGGAATTCAAGATGCATGCATAGATGTAAATGGTTTCGTGAACAATTGTATGTATAAATTAGTAGGGCGATTAAAGATTATTTGGCGGAGTTATTTCCCCCTCCTGTTACTTTATAATTTAGTCAGCAACGTAGAGATTATAAGTATAGTTGTATTATGATTATGAGAACCTCATTGTATTATACGCCCCTAAGATTGAACTTTAGGACAATGCCTGAGTTAACTAAGGTGAGTTGATTAGAATAAACGAATAACAGTGGAGTTAACTGCGAAGTCAATATCGATGGCGACAACGGGACGTAATGATTTTATTTTGAGCTGTTATACAACTATGAACTTTATTGAGTGAGGAGGAACGACCTGGGTTAGGCTAACCACAAATTTGAACAAATAAATTTAAATCTAAAAGTCTACCCAACACGTAAAATTCCGCAAACACGAACGTCGCAGAAATGGAGTTGAGGTGTCAACGATATTGGGTAGTACATATACACGAATACGATTGGTGAAAGTTGATCTAATTGAACGCCTAGCTTAACGTGGAACCGAGAGTTCATAAGCGTGGGAACGATGGGCCAGTTGAGTGCCATAGTGTTAGTCACATGTAAGATGAAAGAAGCTCGAGTGCTTATAGTGTGCGATTCTCAAATCTTCTCGACCTTAAATGGATCGCTAGATCATTGTCTATCACACGAATGAGGTGCTGTCAGGATTGGATGTCGCGGACATGAACCCTCCCATTGCCAGACAGATGGCCAGAAGTGGGAGCAAACATGTGATTTCAGCGAATGAGCCGCCGACCAATGGGTGAAACACGTCACGAGTGCGCTGACTATAAGTCAAATTGTCATAATAAGTGTTACCTGTTTACAACTAATTGCACTTAATGTTAACCGCGATATGTATATATATATATATATAACAATAATAAATAATAAACTACTGGAAGTTGGCAATAAACTCGTTTGAGAAAATAGAATTATAACCCGGAGATCGATGAGTCATGGCGAAAGATTTTAACACTTGGTATGAAGGATGCGTACGACGTCACCCGATTTTAAATAATCTAACGAGTTATAAATTAAAAACTTGTTACATAATACGGCTCTTATAATCATATGAATTTTGCTAATATAATAGTAAGATATTTTTGAGACATATGTGAGAAATTTTAAATGAAAAACACCAATGAATTTTTGGTAAATGTCTTTAGTGATTTTCAAAATCAAATTGTGTAACAAATTGTAACTTATGAAAAGATTTTTATTAATTACATTCTATTCCAAAAGCTTGAGGATTCTCGATTTTATATGAGAATCGGTTTTAACTTATAGAGTGTGCCAATGTTAAGTTAAGAGTGACAAGATAAGAACCGTTAAAAATCCCCGTTTGAACAAAACAATGTGATGACAACTAAGAATGAACCAAAAACCTAAAAACTAGTGAATACTGGCAAGAGTAAACGTAAATATTTGAGTCTTACAAATCGGATTAGTAAAATAAAGTTCGGAAGCGAGAGGGAATTCTTTTAACTGGGAATTCCCTGGGACGTCAAAGTAATATCTCAATCCGGAAAGGTTCTCCCTTAACTGGGGAATCAACCAAGAAGCTTGTGAAGCGAAACGACACTTGGGTATAACTTAAAATCTCACGTAATACTAAACGAGATGTTATTTACCTTGTTTATACTTTTATTGACTTTTGGTAAAGTGAGAAGAGTCGGTTTTAAGCTCGAAAGGTCAAGTTTCAAGTTTCGTGTTCTTTCTTCTAAAAATCTGGGAACGACCTTTGTTGTAGAGGATGGCCATTGAAGAAGTCGTCAATTTTCATTTGATGGCCATTGCAGAGGTCGTGAAACTTCATTTGATGGCTGATGAAAAGGCCGTCAAATTTCATTTGATGGCTGATGTGGAGGTCGTCATACCAGGAATGACACGTGAGTGAAATCTTAGACTCGTACGTACGTTAAACAGGAGTACTTACTTCAAGCGTTTAGGTAAGTATGATGACACATAAGAATCTAATAAAACCCGTTATCACTTGTGATACCTTTAACCATTGAAAGGGAGTCTTGGGTCGATGTGTAAATCTTGCAAGGTGAGGTTGAGCACCGTTCGTCCAACTCATGTAACTGAATGATGAATGTGAACGTGTTAAGGAGATTTGAACTTTGTTTAGAATATGAATCGTTGTAATTTCGAGGACGAAATTCTTTTAACTAGGGAATGATGTAACACCCGTGACA
This sequence comes from Erigeron breviscapus, assembly GCA_034093135.1. Taxonomy (NCBI): domain Eukaryota; kingdom Viridiplantae; phylum Streptophyta; class Magnoliopsida; order Asterales; family Asteraceae; genus Erigeron; species Erigeron breviscapus. Next base: position 38,653,633 of record CM067170.1, on the reverse strand, counting down.
TTTGACTATATTGACCTTAATTGACTTTTGTTGAATATGTAAATTATTTGTGAATCTAATTGGAATATCGGTACTTGGAAACTTATGTTATTAATGAAAGTCGAGTTGCTTTTGTGATCTATAGTGTAATTGACGATACTTTAGCATTTACGTGCACACACACACACACACACACACACACACACACACACACACACACACACACACACACACTCACACACTCACACACACACACACACACACACACACACACACACACACACACACACACACACACACACACGCACACACACACCCACACACACACACACACACACACACACACACACACACACACACACACACACTCACACACACACACACACACACACACACACACACACACACACACACACACACACACACACACACACACACACACACACACACACACACACACACACACACACACACACACACACACACACACACACACACACACACACACACACACACACACACACACACACACACACACACACACACACACACACACACACACACACACACACACACACACACACACACACACACACACACACACACACACACACACACACACACACACACACACACACACACACACACACACACACACACACACACACACACACACACACACACACACACACACACACACACACACACACACACACACACACACACACACACACACACACACACACACACACACACACACACACACACACACACACACACACACACACACACACACACACACACACACACACACACACACACACACACACACACACACACACACACACACACACACACACACACATACACACACACACACACACACACACACACTCCTTTCTCTCTCAATCTCAAGAACACACACACAAAACACACACTAATCATTTCTCCTCATAAATTTCGGATCTAAGGCTCTAGTAAACATCAAAATGTTAGAAAATTGTTAAATATCATTTCCTTATCTTCAAACTTCAAGTAATTTGGGTTAAATCAAGTGATCTTCGCCTTTTAAGCTTCAAATCTGAATTCGAAGCTCCGGGTTGTGTTGGTAAGTGATTCTTAGCTCAAAATCATCATTATATGTTGCTTATTATGTTCCTTGGTCGAATCTAAACATCGTTGGTCTTGTTAGTTGTCAAAATCGAAATTTGGGTTTCTAGGGTTTTGGGGTGGATTTGGGTGTGATTAGATCTTAGTTTTGTGTTATGGAAGAGTTTGAATGGTGGGTTTTGTTCAAATTAGGTTAGTAACATGTTTTGTATTAGGTTAGTAACATGTTTTGTAGCTTCAAAATGGTCCCAAAATGGTCAAAAATGAGTTTGGGGTCGATTTGGAGGTGCTTGGGGGTGTTTGGGTTCGTATTTCTTGATTTTGGGCATAGCTGGTCGAGTTTGTTCAGTACCCAACGTAAGTTACGCCAGTTGGGCCGTAATTTACGCCCCTCTGGAAAGTGAAAAACCCTCCTTTACGCCCCAACTCCCTGTTTACGCCAAAAACGTGCAGAAAAGGCTTGTTTCCAAGCCACCGTAACTTACGGTGGTCTTGGGCGTAATTTACGCTAGGCCAAATTAGACCACCGTAAGGTATGGTGGCAACCACCGTAACTTATGGTGCTCTCTAAAGTGGGTTTTCCTATTTTGTCTTCGTTTGAGCTTGTTGATCTTCCATGGTCTTCGGGTCGAGCCGTACCTTCTTGTACACCTTCATTTGGGTCCATTAGTGTCATATATGAGTCTCTAGAGTTGTTCAAGGGTTGAGGTCATTCCTAGGGTTCCAAGTGTTGACGTTGGCTTGTATTGTGATATATATTGATAGGTTGTGGACGTGTGATGATCATTGGACCTACTTAGCTTGATTCTAACTTGTTGTTGCTGAACCAAGGTGAGTTCTGTAGCTCCCTACTCAATTGAGATTCGGGCTGAAAAGTGTACACATACGTGTTTGTTTGATTGTTTGGTTGATTTGATTGATGGCTTATTAATTGATTTACTGATTGATTGTTTGATTGATTGTTGATTGATGAATGGTTTTGATTGATTGTTTGATTGATGGATGGTTTTGATTGATTGTTTGATGGTTTACGCATATGATTATATTTTGTGATTAGGATAGTTGTACATACATGGAAGTCGATTATGCCTTCAAAGGGTTTTAGATGTGGTGGGAAGGCTGCGGGTGACCCTATATATAAGCATATAGGACTCGTTGAAAGTAGAATCCTCCGAAGTGTATGTACATTTTGTTTTGGTTGTTGGTTGAATGTTTGTTTCGTGGTTGGAATTGGGGAGACCGATTTATGGGATTCGGTTGGTGGACTGTGATGAGATTGGAATGCCACAACGGTCATTGGTATGACATGTCATTGGGATGACACGTGGACACTCTATTTGTGCTGGATGCACACAGACTCTGAGTTTATAGACGTATATACATCAACGATTTGACATGCCACAACGGTCATTGGTATGACACGTGCACACTCTATTTGTGCGGGACGCACACAGACCCCAAGTATGTAGTCACACATACTTGCATTTGATGATTGTTGAGACACATACATGATATACATTCATACATTGCTTGGTTATGTCTTATGAACTTATACTTTATGCATCCTTATTGTTTCGCATACTCATTGATGTTGACATTACTTATACATACATGTGACACGCGCCTCTCGTCATTGTTGATACATTATGGCTTGTTATGTAACGAGGTTTACTCTCGGTTTACCTATCTTGGTTGACTTTGTGCCTTATAAAGGCTACCTGTAAGACATTACTTACTTTTCCTTATACATATTGTGATTGTTGACGATGGTTCCTTGTGATCCATTACTACGAACTCACCAACCTAGTGTTGACTTTGTTTAGTACACTTTTCAGGTAATCAGGTGAATCCAAGATGTGATGGTTGATTGATGCTTGTGCTAGAACTTGGGCTTGGACTTACACGGATCCTGCCCCTATTTTGTATTATGCATTATGTTCTTGTTGTTGATGTTGGATTCACCGAATTCCTTTTATTCATATAGTTCATGTTCTACGATAATCCCATGCATACGCTATATCTTTTCAGTAATATCCTGAGCCTAGCTCGGGGTGTTACAACATAGCTAAATATGATGAACCTTTTTAGATAATATATTTTTGTATTTGATACAATGAAATTTTAAGAAAACATATTTACGATAAAGTGGTTTGATGTTATCTTTCAATTAAGGGGTTGTAGACTTGTAGTTTAGCCCTGCTCATGCTTTTTTTACCTTTCTTCTTTTTACGCTACATGACCATCTCTTTCATTTTGACATTAAAACTTTTGTTTACTTAAATTTGGACACCAAACTTTCACCACTTTCGAACGTAGCTGGATGTTGCTTTTATATAAAATATATGGGGGATGGTAATATAAGGCTGTCGGGTATCTAAGCTTAGGTGTGGAACACTCACATTCTAATTTTTTAAACCATAAAAATCATGGAGGTCCAAGCATTTATTCATTAAACAAAAAATACTAAAATATTAGTATGTGAGCCATAGGGGTGTTGAAAAAAACCATACCCAATTAACCCGACCCAACCCGAATAGGTTTGGGTTATATGGGTTGGGTTATTCGGGTTTCGGGTTCGTTATTTGGTTAACCAAACCCATATAAATTTAATTGGTTTGGGTTTGATATTTTTTTTATTTGGGTTAACCCGAATAACCCATATAAAATTTTTCTTTTTTTTATCTATGTAATATTTATAGGAGTATTATATAGTTGACTCAATCTTTATGCTTTTATATAAAATATATGGGGGATGGTAATATAAGGCTGTCGGGTATCTAAGCTTAGGTGTGGAACACTCACATTCTAATTTTTTAAACCATAAAAATCATGGAGGTCCAAGCATTTATTCATTAAACAAAAAATACTAAAATATTAGTATGTGAGCCATAGGGGTGTTGAAAAAAACCATACCCAATTAACCCGACCCAACCCGAATAGGTTTGGGTTATATGGGTTGGGTTATTCGGGTTTCGGGTTCGTTATTTGGTTAACCAAACCCATATAAAATTTTTCTTTTTTTTATCTATGTAATATTTATAGGAGTATTATATAGTTGACTCAATCTTTATGCTTTTATTTATAAATTACCAAATATGATTCCTGCTCGGTTATTTTTGTATTGTAAGTATTATGGTAGACAAAAACCAAACATACCGTTTTGCATTCTGTTAGTATTATACAAAAGTTATACTATATACGTCTTGTATTAAAATTTCATATAACAATAGCTTAATTAAATTTTATTTCAATAGTTTAGTTAAATAATATATGGGTTATATATTGTCAAGATTGTTTAATTAATTAAGTGTTTTATATTATTTTGAATAGTTTATAATTTATCTATTTTACATATGTATGACTATTTATCGATTAATACAACCATGTTGTAATGCACTAAATCAAGAACTAGATAATCAAAGTTGTTGAAATACCTTTGAATATAAACAATTTGTTAATTTACACTTTTACAAAGTATGATTTTCTATGTTTTTGAAATTAAAATTATATTGAAGTATAATTAACCAACTTTTTTTTTAAGGTTAGTACGCTTCAAAGTCCACATAATTTTTTATTTGGGTTACCCAAAACCCGACCCAAACAACCCAAACCCGAATAACCCAAACCCAAATAACCCGAATCTTATTCTGTTTGGGTTACAGGTGAACTTATTATTCTTCAAAACCCGAATAACCCGAACCAAATAACCCGAAACCCGAATAACCCGACCGATCAACACCCTAATGTGAGGGGTTCGACACCTAAGCTTAGGTGCCGGACAACCTTATATTCACTTTTCCTAAAATATATTTGTTTTTATTTTGTAATTGAGTTTTTTTAACATTATGTTTATTTGTGATTTTTAGAAATAAAACATCTACAATGTTGTATATGTTACGAAAAATGATTATTTTGACCCCGCAACGCGGGGTTTTGTTACTTCTAGTTTTAAATATATGTTTGGAACTATCAATTTAATAACATTTTAAATATTAATATACTTAATCAGTTGATTATTCATAAACAAAAAAATATTTAATCTTATATTTATTGGCTTTGTTAATGTCAACCCTTAGTCAGTATAAGTTATTTGGGTGCATTAAAATTTGTACTTTGTCATGCGAAAATTCAGGGGGTGGTTTTTTATGTATAAAGTACTACTTTTTATGCATGTAATAAGGTATTAATGACAACCCTTAGGGCTGTCATTATCATTTTCCATTTATATAATATATATTTATATTTATAGTTTATATAAACTATAGTAAATGACTATGAAATGATGACATAAGTAAGTACTTTATTTAGGTGGAGAGTTTGCCCAAATGATATTGAATAACACAATTATGCCCTTGATTATGCCTGTTTGTATAAGTGAGAAAGAGGGAGCTAATTGGAAAAATTCAAAGGCAAAAATAGCGGTCTGTCAATTTCGTGAAGGATAGTGGTGAAACGGGACAGTTCAAGCAGGAGAGAATACTTTAAAAAATAAATATATATAGATAGATAATATACATTAATAAAAAAACTTAAATGAAAACTACAAGTATATTTTTATCATGCCACTTGTGACGTGTCCGTTGATGACGTTATATTACTCTCCATTTCCCTAAACCACCCTCTCCTTTTTCTGGCCATCACAAATCGCCGGTGACTGCCGCCATGCCACGCTGCTGCACAACACTCCAATAGTCCAAGATCTGTAAGTTTCTCTTTGTATCCATCTTACCCACCTCGTGACCAATGTTAAACTGTTGATGATATGCTCCATGCCGACGGTAGCTTCTCGCCGGAATCACTGTTGGTATGTATGTACCACTCCCACCTCTTTTCGACATTAGCTTCTCGTCGGAGTCACTATGGTATCGTATCGGCGTCTCCCAAATAATCTCATCGGAGTACTTGCCGGAATAAAGAGTGGTTACATGTGGTGGTGGTAGTTGTATATGGAGGTTAACTAGGTGTGATAAATTGCTTCAAAACCCGAATAACCCGAAACCAAATAACCCGAAACCCGAATAACCCGAACCAAATAACCCGAAACCCGAATAACCCGACCGATCAACACCCTAATGTGAGGGGTTCGACACCTAAGCTTAGGTGCCGGACAACCTTATATTCACTTTTCCTAAAATATATTTGTTTTTATTTTGTAATTGAGTTTTTTTAACATTATGTTTATTTGTGATTTTTAGAAGTAACACATCTACAATGTTGTATATGTTACGAAAAATGATTATTTTGACCCCGCAACGCGGGGTTTTGTTACTTCTAGTTTTAAATATATGTTTGGAACTATCAATTTAATAACATTTTAAATATTAATATACTTAATCAGTTGATTATTCATAAACAAAAAAATAATAAAGAAAATAAAAAAAAAAAAAAAAAAAAAAAAACCATTTCCATTCTCACCATTCTCTCCAATTTATAGAGAATGGTGAGAATGGAAACCGTTTCCACTCCTCTCTTTCCCTTTCCATTCTCTAGTGCAACCAAACTAGAGAAGTGATTCCCATTCCCTTTCTCCCCTTTCCATTCCACTCTACCAAACACCCCCTTAAGGAATGTGAATTCCTCTAAATGAAGGAATCTTTCTTCTTGTGGAATTTGATTCATTTGAAAATTGCCAACCAAACATGCATAAGGAATGGAATTAGATTGAAATTTAATAGAATGAAATTAATAGAATGAAATTTAATAGAATGAAATTTAATAGAATGAAATTTAATAGAATGAAATTTAATGAATGAAATTTAATATGAATGAAATTTAAGAATGAAATTTAATGAATGAATTTAATAGAATGAAATTTATGAATGGAATGAAATTCAATCAATGTGTTTGGTCGACAAAATGTAAAAGGCATGTTTTTGACATATTCACTAAAATGACATCTCTATCCTTTTTTTATATAAGTAAAGATCATTTCTTTTTTCCATCAAAGATCAACTTTCCCTTTTACAGTTTACTCACTCCATTTCCCTAAACCACCCTCTCCTTTTTCTGGCCATCACAAATCGCCGGTGACTGCCGCCATGCCACGCTGCTGCACAACACTCCAATAGTCCAAGATCTGTAAGTTTCTCTTTGTATCCATCTTACCCACCTCGTGACCAATGTTAAACTGTTGATGATATGCTCCATGCCGACGGTAGCTTCTCGCCGGAATCACTGTTGGTATGTATGTACCACTCCCACCTCTTTTCGACATTAGCTTCTCGTCGGAGTCACTATGGTATCGTATCGGCGTCTCCCAAATAATCTCATCGGAGTACTTGCCGGAATAAAGAGTGGTTACATGTGGTGGTGGTAGTTGTATATGGAGGTTAACTAGGTGTGATAAATTGCTTCAACCATCTATGATTGTTACAGATTAAAATAGAGGCAGAAGAATGTGTGATGGGTGTGTAAATGTTTTGGTTAAAGAGGGGTATTATTGTCTTTTGGAGATGGGAGAGTCATGGAATTAAAATCCATCAGCATCCCTTAAGGAATGTGAATTCCTCTAAATGAAGGAATCTTTTCTTTATGTGGAATTTGATTCATTTGAAAATTGCCAACCAAACATGCATAAGGAATGGAATTAGATTACAATTCCATCAAATTCCTCGAGAATCCGCGAACCAAACGCGCCCTTAATCTTTTAAAATATTTATAGCATACATTTTTTATTTACTAAATTACCTTCATTAACTCCTTAAATCACATGAATTATTTTACATCAATTATCTATCTTACTCGCCGCTATTGCCACTACAACTCGCCACCACCGACACGCCGCCGCCTACACCGCCGCATTGTGCGGTTATTCGTCTAGTTTGAGTAAATTGTTTTAGCAAAAAGATTAGTCTTTGTTTTGTTTTTTTTTTGTTTAAAAATATTAGTGATTGACTTAGTCTATAGTTAAGTTCAAATGAAGTGATAAATTTATATAATAAAGAGAACGTTTTTTATATTATCTATGATTGACTTTTTTGATACGTTAGGGAAAACATATTTACTAGTTATATAAAAATGAGTAGATGATATAGAGAAAAATAATGAAAACTCTCTATTAATCTACCCCATAATTGTTAAAAGTGGGACTCGACCGAAGATGGATCCTGACAATGTCAAAGATTTTACCAACGGTCCACCAGCACAAAATTTTCTTAAATATATTATAGGGCTATTATCAATTGCAAATATTTTGTGTACTTTTATTCTATTTTAATATGTTTCAAAATAATTATTTATCATAAATTTTATCACTAAAATTCGTTTAAATAATAAATATCAAAGATTTTGATAGTAATGTAATGTAATTTCTTAAATTATAAAAGATGATTTCTGCTTTGAAACAATAATTTTATGACGAAAATAATATAAGTTACTTCCAGTCGTTTTAGAACAGGTCTTGTTCCAAACAGAATATACATTTACATGCTATGATGCTATCCACATTCTTATACTATTGTTGCAAAATAACCTCTATAGTTTGTTTCAAAAATTCAAGTTTAGATATATGTATTTTAAAGCATATTTTTTTTTATTAGAACGGCAATATATTATTAATAAAAAAGGCATCTAGCAAAGCACTAAACGCCATACAGAATTACAAATACAATTACAATATCTAGGATACTCGACAAAAACAACAAAATCCTAGACACATCTTGAGACTTGAACTGCGAGGATTGCAAAAAGGGTCAAAAAACTCATGCCAATTACGATAACAAGATACGAGAAAAACCCTCACCATCAGAGGCCGAGCCACCGGTATATGTATTTTAAAGCATATAGGGAAAGAGTTAAAATCAAAAAATGATATAGCTAAGATATCAAATAATTGACATTTTCCGTACACAAAAATAAAAACAAAATGAAATCTGTGTTTAGGCTAATAAAAAAAATCAAACTTTTGACTTTATCGTATACGGGTGTGATATTTCCATACACCAATTGAACAATATGATCATCTCGAGTCTCGACTTTATTTTATTATTATTGTAACATTACTTTATGGGATCGATCAATTGGCAAGTTTTCCGTTAACTGTTTTTTTTTTATAGTAAAATATATTGTAAGAAGTTTGATAAAAAAAAATATTTTTGATTACTTATAGCGCAATTGAGGTTAAAAATTAATATTGAAAGAAAAAAGTTTCATTTTTACTTGTTAAAACATTGAATTGCTTTTAATTGCTAAAAAAATGATACGTCAGATATAAAAATCAAAAGTTTGATACTATCTTAACATAAACATAATATATTTTGTTGTTGATCACATTTTGCCCTTTTTTAAAATCTCAAAAGATGATTTGAACTACCTAAATTACCCTCATTCTTTATTTACTAATTTAAACATCTCTACCTAATATACCTATAATACCCTTAAATCTAAACCACTCATTTTTTTTTCTCTCCTCCATAAATCATTTTATTCCTCTAATTTATTTAAAATCTTTTATCTCAAAAACCGTATATCGATAAATTATAAAAATTGTATGGGTGTTCTTAAAATTTCATGCTCTTTCATTAGAGATGTCATTCGATATACTTTCGACGAATTTTTAAATCCGAGTACGGAGCCCGTACGGCTAAGGCATTTGGCTATCACACTCTATGACTTATCACCTCCTATGACCTATCACCCACACCATCTCACCGCCGCATTGCGCGGGTACTATTGCTCGTATGAATAAATATGGCATGGAGCTATATTATTTCTACTAAGATATTTATATAACACATTAATTGTAATTGTTGTGTTACTAATCTATTATTTTTAAAATAAATATATAAAGGAATAAACCATGGTTTATTAAGATAAATAGCATGTGTTCTTCACTTGCTAGCGCAGTGGTTGGACACCCCGTATGTTGTAGCACGGGTCACACGTTCGAATCTCATCTCGAGCGTTGTTACTAGCCAATATTCTTGGCGAGCGAGTTGAATTTACCGGGTGGATCGAGCGGGGGGAGGGGATCGGGTAGGCCCACGGTATTCAGTCCGGATACCCGTGGTCCGGCCCTTCGCTGTTCTAAAAAAAAAAGAAAAAAAAAGAAGATAAATAGCATGCATGTTGTTGCTTGTTGGGTCATGTTCATGTTCCATTTCAAATATTTTGTGAGATTTGATAAATATAAAAAGAAGAACGAAATGCATTTTTGGTCCCTATGTTATCATACTATTTGCAATCTTGGTCCAAACATTTGCAAAGTGGCGATTCTGGTGCCACAAATGGAAAAGTTTCGCAATTTTGGTCCATTTTTAACATTCCATCCATTTGCCTCCGTTATTGGCTCCATGTGCGTGTCACGTGCGGTATATTCGTCCTTTAATGCCCACCCAACAACAATGACCAACCAACAAACACATCATCACCCCACTTTGCCTGATACAATCTATCATCATCATCATCGTCCTTTAATGCCCACCCAACAACAATGACCAACCAACAAACACATCATCACCCCACTTTGCCTGATACAATCTATCATCATCATCATCCTTTAATGCCCACCCAACAACAATGACCAACCAACAAACACATCATCACCCCACTTTGCCTGATACAATCTATCATCATCATCATCTTCTTTATCAACATACACCAACCAACAATCACCATCATCATCTAACAATTTTCAATTTTTTCTCAGCATATCAATTCATCAAATCAAAATCATAAAACCGAAATCCTTACACTACATCTGACAAATACATACATTGAATTTCAAACACTAAAATCCATATCAAAACCGATCAATCTTCAGATCAATCTTCTGATCCATATTAACTGTTGTTATTACTAGGAATCTATGACGGGAAAATAGCAAGGAAGGAGCAGGCGACGGTGGTGGCGTAAAAGGAGCAACGATCGGATCTGTTTCCACCGGTGACAACCACCACCATTATATGTTTTTCTTCATCTTCTTATTCATCACCATCATTATCCCCACTCACAGCCATCGGATCTCTACCACCCACAACCACCACCTACCGTTTCCATGACTCGCTACCATTAGTTGTTGCTACCGACACCAACAACCACCGCTTGTCAGCCTTTCATTGGGTGCTGCTTTCGACATCATCGTATCAGGATCTTCGTTACGATTTGCAAGTAGTGGTGGGTGGCACATATATTTATGGTGCGTGTCCCTTGTTTACAAGTGGAGTAAATTAATAAGCAAGTGGCACATATATTTTAATCCTCAAAAACTTTTGAAGACTTATATTCTTTTGGATGAGGCATGGATGGATATAAGAAGGAAAGAGGAACAAAAAAGGTTTTATGTTATTTCTTCCCAGATCTCCAATATGTGTGTTTTTTATTTGTGATTTAGGATTGTGGTTGTAGTGTTTGAGGGATCTGAATATGTGAGGTACTTTTGTGGAATGTTAATAGATAGATTGATCTTATGGAAATTCTACACATCGATTTTTTGAGTTATAAATTTTGTTAGAAATTATGTATGTATACGTAACTTATGTATAAATGAAGATAGATTTGAGTAATTTTTAAAGTGCGTAGATCTGGAATTTATTGGAGGATTGATTTGGGGAAGAAAAAAAAAGATTGGGTTTGTTTGCAAAAATGGTCCTATTTGTATGAAATGACATAACTACCCCGCACGTGGCTGGCACATGGGGTCAATAACGGAGGCAAATGGACGGAAAGTTAAAAATGGACCAAATTTGCCAAAAAGTTCCATTTGTGGCACCAGAATCGCCACTTTGCAAATGTTTGGACCGAGATTGCAAAACGTGTGATATCACAGGGACCAAAAATGCATTTCGTTCTAAAAAGAAGGATAAAATGAAAAAGATCAAGACACGAAGATCTTAAAAAGCAATAAAATAAATTTTTGAATGTTAAACGAGGAAGTATTATTTAAAGGATTTTTCTAACTTGTGCCCTAAGGGCACACATAAGGGTGTCTCGGGAATTGAAAAAGGTAAGAATATTCTTCTCGGGAATTGAAAAAGGTAATAATATTCTTCTCGGGATTTGAAAAATGCATTTTTCAAAAAGAATATTCTTACCTTTTTCAATTCCCGAGACACCCTTATGTGTGCCCTTAGGGCACAAGTTAGAAAAACCCTTATTTAAATGCACAGTATCGTAAAATTTGTTTTATTCTATTGGATTAATGATGACTCACTATTGTTTTAAATATGATATCTAGTTTATCTTTGTGTTGATTATACGCGATTTGGTATAGAAAAGCCAGAGTAGTAGCCTCAAAGAAATAAATTGTATAACTTTTGTAATGAGGTAAATAATGTTAAAGTTAATCCATCAAATATTTTGTTTTTCTTTTTATAAAAACTACACGATAAACGAATTAGATTTTTTTTCCCGGTCATCCAATGGGAACAAGTCTCTTCCGTGGACGATTTCAATTGAATATTTTCTAGCCACTCTTAAGATGTTATCTAGTTACATTCTAACCTAAAATCTTTCGTAAACAAAACATCTGCTTGAATCAGTACTAGATCACCTAAGTCGTCGTACTTTAAGATTTTAATTTATAGCTTGTGCCGTTCAAATGCATGTTAATGTATATGTATAATTAACTCCGACTTTCTAAAAAGCAACTATATGTATCAATCTATATGGAAGTAGTCTTTTCACCTTGGATAAAGACAAGACTGTCTACATCCTTCCCATCGTGTTTATGTAAAGATTGAGTACAGTTGTTGTAAACTTGTAATGCTTACAAGTTCGATGGTTGCGTACCTGAAAGACACAAGTTAAAAAAACTTCTATTTTTTACGAAGTTTAACATGTTTCATTTCTTTTAAAGTTCCAGTTAGTACTACAAATTAAAAATAAGATATCGTCCAGATCGATTCATTATTTGGTAACCAAATTAGAGTTAACGTCACATGGAAATCATATCCACAAATAGATCTTTTTCATTTTCCATACTTAAGTGATCAAAGCTTCAAGAGCCAGCAAAATCAAACCAAAGGACCACAAGATCAAAATCAAATTACATAAGGAGATGGCTTTTCTTAAAAAAATAAAATAAAATAAGTCCAATCAAATATAAATACGTTGTCTGGATTTGATGTTTTCCAATATCTCATTCCTTTCTTTTATTAGATTTGCTAGCTAGTCATTGTCTGAAGAACAATGGTACAATAGTTATAGTATTTGCTCATTATAATCATAAATCAATAACATTACTAGTTATAGAATACAATTATTATTATCGATATGAAATGTATATATTCATCAACATATCACTTTTTAATGATATATTTAAGATTTATACTTTTAGCAAAAATGCGTACTATGTATTTATGATATGTCGGGTACATCTTAATCTTAAATCACTAATATAAAAGTATATCTGTGTAATTCAAAACAAGTAATACATATTTTATGTTGGATAAAACCAGCTCCGTATTAGGCTACATTGTTGTCATCATGAAATGTCATATAATAATGCATGAGATGAATTGATACTAGTTTTATTACTTTATAATTTATTTAGACTAGTTCTTTTTGTTTCGGTTTTCAAATGAACTATCCTAATCACAAAATTTCACAAGAAGAAGAAAAAAAAAAGGCTGCAAAATATTAGAAATTTAAAACATTGTTCCCAACTCTATAAGATGGTTTCTAGAGACGGATCATTGCAAAAAGGCTGAAATTGATCTTCAACCGATGTAAACTTTTTTGATGAAACCAACCATCATAATTACCACTTATTGAATTTAAAACACAAAAAGTACACTTATACTTCCCATTTGGTAGGGATAAAATGACAAGCACAGGTGTCGTTAACTAACTTATAAAATAGCAAGGATAGATGTATTATAGAGTAGTTTAATACTTTAATATAACAAAAAAATCATTAGTTAGTTTAAGAAAGTCAACATGACTTGATTAATGCATTATGCAATATGCATCATATATTTCAACCTAATTGACAAAAGAACTCTCACCCCATACTAAAGTCAAGTGTATAGAAAAATGTGTGTTAAATACCGACTTTTTTCCCTTTCATAATATAAATACAATTAGTTTCACTGTAAATTTAGTTGATCATAATATTAAAGCATCTAGCGATTAGTGGTTCATACTCATACATAGAAATCATAGAAAATGCAACTATCTCAATTTTCAAATATCAATTTTATATTTTTATGAGATGCCATGTAGAGTCACAAAGGCCTCAATGGTCAGCCCAATAGTTACTGGTCACTGGGCCCAAACTTCTTCGAATAATATTTTTTTTAAACACCCTCTGACGGAATTGCCATTTTATATTTTTGTTTATGTGATACCTACAACCTACATAACATTAAATTAGGACTAACTTAGATGTAAATCTTGAATTTTGACCAATCTCAGTCCATAACATTGGTCGTATAAACAAAATTGAAGTAGAGGGAGAACGTGTCAAATGGGTCGAACTTGTCAAGATTATAATTTTATGCAAACATTAAAATGAGAATTGCAATAATATCATTTTTTTTATCAACTATAGTTAAGACAGCAATAATTTATAAAAACAAACTAAGATGTGGGGGGAAAAAAACATTACAGGTCACCCAGCTAGACCCTTTTCGACCAGTCTGGCCTACCCACACCTAGGCTTGTTTGGACAACACTTCGGCACCAGCAATGTGAAAGCCTTGCGGTTCCACAAACACAAATCCCCGTTATCATCTTCAGATTTAGCAAAATATAGATGGATTTGCAGCTGTTTAAATAACATCAAGCGAAATCGGACAAATTGTGGCTTATATTTATAAACCAGGCATAAAGATAAACAAGACAACAATAAGAGAAGCCTTCATTTCTCTCCCACCCAGCTACCCCTATTCATACACAGACGAGCAAAACAGGAGGAGATAACTCTGTAACAAGCAAACTTAGATGGCTCCAATGCGTATGCCAGAAGTTGAATTTAACTTTAGGGGATGCTCAGGGACATAAGAACGACCTATGACGGCACAACTTAAGTTAGTTCTTCAATAGTGAATATCATAAACAATGTTTATCATGCATTTGAATATATACATATTAAGTAAGTTTGTAACTATATAGTTATACTCCCCTTTATTTTCTTGAAAATCGCAAAAGTCTCTTCATATCTTTTGGAAATTTTAAGGTTAACGGTTCTTTTGTGAAACTTATAATCAGAAATGAAGCTGAATTTTATATTGTTTGACGAATAGTTAAACACTTCCATTAAAGTCCAGCTCAAATGTCCTGGCTGGAACACAGGGAATATATTTTTAAGAGGTGGCAACATAGGCAGCTCAGTCGGGTTCGTTAACATGTCAAAGCGATTAAGTTGTAGTGTGGATAAGGTTGGGTTGGCTCGCGAGCACTTCTTTTTTGTCCTCTGTTGAACTTTTCATGTATAAATCATACGTTAGATATGATTAAACAGCTATAATCTAGTACTCATTTTTAAGAAAAGACAATGAGAATGTATGCATTAAAGATACACTCTGACAAGAGCTGACCCATTTCGTTCATCACTAGTGTTTTAAATTTTACCCATTTAGAAACAGAAAAACAACAAATTGACCCATTTATTGAAAAAATGGGCGAACTTGTCACCTCTAATATTTTTGTACATGAAAGTATGAGCATGGAGGCTATAAAGCTAATAAGCTAAATGAATTTTTACCTTTTTCGACATTAATCTGCAAAGAATCTAGTGTAATTATGCCATCAGTTAGTGGAAGTAGCTCGAGCTTGACAGTAACGGTGGATCGAGAAGGAACATACCTGTATTTCAAGAAATGGGGTTAATTAACAGACTTTTAAACCAAATCATGAAAAAACAAGATGAGTCTTACCCTAGAGGAACTCTACTCTTCAACCACATATGTGTACGGCCCAGATCACTTCTCGGAAGTACATCAGAAATGGGAATTGTTTTCTCATTAAAAGATCCATATGTATGGTCATGATCATCACCCTCACCACATCTCTGATTTAGTACCTTAGATGCTGAGCGTTGCCTCTGCAGTGCAGTGTTTCGTCTATCATCAAATGGGCTCATCGGTGATCTAGGTGAACAAGTTAATGACACCACGGAAGAAGAAGAAAGTGAAGGTGGAGCAAGCAATGTTAACTTTAAATCTTCATTTGTCAAATTTGAAGCCTCAAGAGTTAAAACCTGACAGAGTGACAGTAAAAGGAACACGATTAGCTTTTGTTCATGCTCATTCAGTTTCATCATGATATGTATGCAAATCTGTTGGACATTGAAACCTGAACAGGTAAATTAGAGATTCTGGCATCTGCCTGAAGAGCGTGTCTCGACATGTGAGATGAAACAGAGATCATAATGTCCTTTCGGATACGTGGTCGCCAGTTTGTTGGCTGCTTGAATAACAATCTAGATTCTGCATGAACATGTGTCTTACAAGGTGTATACAATATGCGTATGTAACAGGTTCAAAGTCACCCAATGACCCAAAGTCTTTTAAAATCCATAGATCTCGTAAACCGCTTTTTTAAAGATTCAGATTATTATAGTTATAATGGTTGTCTTTGGAATCATAATCAACGCATGCATTGGTTATGGGTCACCCGTTTCTATCGTACTAAATATAATTTGATTCAAGATGAACCCATTTTGCCCCTTTACCAAACTTGACCAATTTGCCACCCCTTATATGAAAAGGGAGATAGAAGCATACTACTAGCGAGATGCAAAAAATGGGGAACTTAATTACCAGTATAGTTGCACCGACATGATACAAGAACTGCGTATTTAGTACTAGACAAGGCACCACGATCCACATTAGAAAAGATGTGTACAATTGATTGTGCACTTCCAGTTGGCAATTGTGATGTTTGAGAGCTTTTCTCCATATAAACATTAGAACTCCAAAGTGGTGTTGATGGTTTAAGTATGAATGAGTGTTCCTCACCTTTCCTGTCAAGGAATATGCCTTTAGGAAGTGTTTGACTATGTTCAAGGGTCAAAAATTCTCCTCCCATGATATGAAAAAAAAAATAATTCTTTTTGATATAAATCAATATTTTTAATCTACAAGATATAGGATGATAACCCAAGAAAGGATTTACCTACTTCTATCAGACTTGGGGAATATAGTTTACAAAATGTACCCGAAACTCCAAAAATTCTATTGTAGTTCACATATAAAGAGTAACTAACTACAAGCTCCTTCAACCCAAATCAAAAAATAATTACATATTCAACAAGAGCTAATAAAGCAACTTTTATGGCGGTTTTCTTTCAAGAGGAAATCATCAGTTTTGCTCTTAAAGCCACTCAATCACCTTCAAGCACAATTGAGTCACCACTACATGTCACAGTACTATCGTTTTTCCCAACAAAGCCAAAGTCATCTACTCTTCTATTCAGATAAGATGTATACGCTACCTATAGATAGAACCTGTGCAGTATTAATGAATTTGCTAATCTGCAGCAAAGACTTGAGTAAAAGTAAGAATGCGTGTGTCATCAGGGAAAGAAGGTAAGCTCAGATTGCACTCCTGACATAGCATACATCTCCATCATAAATTATTTCCTAGAGAAAAAACAGCATCGACTTTGTCATAGCTCCTCGTATTCAGTGTTTCAACTGTGTAACTTAGAGGCGTCAAGATTGCCACCTCTATTTGGGACGCATCTAAAACTAGTATAAAGATCTCCTTTTCTATTACATTAATCACTTAAATACAGTTACACAAACCTGTGAGCTAAACTAGTAAATACATGATGTGTCATCATGCATTATATAAAGGAGTTTTGTCCTTCCCAATGTTAAAGTGATACAGCAATACTACAAACTCAAGATATGGAAAAAGAAGCAATGGATATATTTAAACTTGGAAGAACTTAGGTTGCTATTTCTCATTGTTGATAGTGTTGTGGACCAGAACTGAAGAATATATTACATACGAGCGGATGACAAGGAGAGCAATTATCAATAGTTAGTGTGCATTAATATTTGGAATCTCAGTTTACCAAACCAGTGCTATAAGGGATCAAGCTGTGACGAAGCTCCTAATTGTGATATACTGACATCAAATGTGGATGACAAGTATTACACTGAAAGCTAATTGCAAAAATAGCTCAACCACTTAAGTACTGAGATGATCAACCTAACACACCAAATATACAAAAGTTGACCATTTATCTGTTCTTTTCCTATACATCTCCATAGCCATCTAAAGCAGTGCTGTAACCATAACCAGACAAACCAAAAAAAAAAAGGAAATTTGAGAGGGAAGCAACCTGAGGGGTAGATTTGGCAAGCCATGGTCACTGCCAGCCTCAGTACACGCAATTGGCAAAGACAAAGGCGGTCCACCTTTGGAAGCCTCCTCAATAATAATTGTTATGGTATCCAAGTATAAAACGATATCTGGTGCATTAGCTGGAGAAACATTCTGCATAATCATAATGTATAAGCACGTAATTAGTTACTCCTATAGTCCTATATTAGTTGCATAACAGTTTATCCAGATTCGGACCTTTATTTGGACACAAAGTAGATCTTCCGTATTGCAGTCAGCAGCAAAGCAATCAATCTCTAATGGCTGTATAATTTCTATCTTCCTCCTCCATCGTCTACCCGGAGTATAAATTCCTTCCAGTCCACAACGAACTGAAAACCGTTCTGGCTCCAACTGCACTCCACGGAAAGATAAAAGCCCTTCGCCATTTCTTTCACTCCCAGACTTATTGGAGTTGAGAAGAGTAGGAGGTACACTTTTTGATGAAAGTGATGACATAGAGTGACTTCTAAACTGACCTAATAAAAAGTTCTGAGAACCAAAAGAGCTTGGGGGATTCGGTTTTGACAATGAGTTACGAGCGCTTGAACTGGGACTCATTTCTGGAGTAGATAAAAATTGAGGTGGAGATGCTGAATTATGTATGGGAAGCAACCATTTCAAGAGATCTCCATATGGGTCCTGTTCCGAGTAACCCGAATTTTCATATTTTTCGAACTGAAGAATTTCCAAAACTGGATCCCTTAGAAAATCAACACAGATATTTACATGTAAAAGCACCTGCATCCTTCCAGACAAGAAAACAGAATAATAAGGAATAATGCATCCTTCCAGATAACAAATACGTTGAGGACCAGTAACAATGATTACATGGGTATTGCCTTATCCAGTTATCCGGAAAAAAAATGTTTTTCACCGAAAAGAAAATGAGCCCCATTTTGCATGCTATCATAACAGTTAGATAATTCCATAACTAATTCTACTGCCACCCCAAAGAGAAAACGTGATTACATTTCAAGAGTCATATATCTTATGCAATTTATCAAGGTCTTCAGTGTAAGTTGCTATGATATAGCAAAAATGCTAAAAACTAGATAAATAGAATTTCTTTTTCTGATTTGGCTATTTGAACAAGTGAAAGAGAGATAGAAGTTCATTAAGAGACCTAAGGTACTTGGATGTAGTGCCTTTGTATAAGAAGAGTACAGGAGTGAATAAACATACAACTTCAGAAGATACCTATACTAGCAGAATATATGGCATCACTGAGTCATGTACCATTTGTAATGCACGTGACTGGCACAAGGGGAATGCAACAACTGATATTGAATAAAGTGACATGTGTAGCATGTGACCATTTACTTACTGTAGATAGGCAGTTATAAATAGGTCGTTCGGATTAAGAGTTGATTAGATTTTAGAGTTTGAGATCATTGTGAACATATTCCCCGTTTGTCTATAATCTTGTATTTGGTTCTTAGAACCTAATTTATAAATTTTCAAGCGAAGAGGTGGGTTCAAATCTCACTTGAGACATTGGCGTAAACAGCAGTGAGTAGGGATGTAAATCTGTTTTTCATAAAGAAGAAACATCTACATAATTAAATTGGGACAATTTAATTGGTGTGAAGTCTCAATGTCTCATGTAGTTGTTAGAAATGGGAGAAGTTAGCCCATTATATAGCTCAAGCAAACTTATCTAAGAAATCATCTCCAGCCTTCTTTTTTACGTTCGAGACCCTCACTAGGAGTTAGAGTGATAAAGGGAATGTACGGTATGCTTGTGTGTGTGTATACACACAATCACACATACAGAAAGAGAGAGAGCAGTTGGTTCAAGCTTAATATTTAGCAAATAAAAGCAGACAATGTTGATTCAGCCTTAGAAATATAGGGAGGAAAACAAGAATATGAAAAGATCAAAGGAAAGCATGCAACTTAGAAAAACCAGAACTCGAAAGGTAAGAAGCGTATCCGTGTATCATGCATCTTAAGAATTCAGGTAGGTGACGTGTATAGTGGGAGCAATGCGATTAGCCAAGAGCTATAACACAGTACCCTAATTGAAGGAAGGTGCATAATTGGGAGTTTTTGATGCTCTTACTAATGATAATGGCAAATGATGTTTTAAAAATGAAAGTAATGATAATTTACTTTTATACTCATTGGGGGCCATCAAATGTAAAGACCAGGATGTTCCTAAAGAAAGCAAAACGAAGTCTTACAAAGTCTACTAGTCAAGTTTAATTTCTCAGCCCCGAGCAATTCACTTTGGACTTTTATTAATCAGTGGTCTGCAAGGTCGCCAAGAATTTCATAGTAACAAAAACTAGCGCACTATATTTCCTCTAAAAGCATGTACAAATGTGCAATTTGGTTTTGGCACAAGTAAATAAAAAAAATAATTACTTATGCATGATAAACAAGAATAGAAATGCAGGACTTAGCATGCAGCTCTCTGTTTCTATCAAGGCAATAGATTAATATGAAGCTAAGCTGCTAAGGACATTATAAATATTGTTCACGAAACATACCACTATGTCTCCATTAGCAAGTAGACAACATTTAACGTCATTTTTTGCAACTCCACCTGAGGTGCTAGCATCGAGGGTTCCTCTATCAGCTGGTACATCATCCTTACAGGATTCAACTGGAATGAACTTTCCTCCAAATGTCTCATCAGTTTTCCTTCTCGACCAAAGAGCTTCATCTGCCTCAGAAATTCGAGCAAAAAAGTGAGATTTTTTAAATCTTATCAACAACTCGTCTGCCTGATTTCTGTATTCTTTCTGCTTGCACGTGGATAAGCTTGCTAGGATATGAACTTGTTCACCTGGGTTCAAAGGAACGTACAGTTTTCCCACGAAATGGAAAATGAGAGAATTAGGAAGATAAATTATAAAGAGAAAAGAGGCGAAATGCATAAATGTTGATTATATTTAAGAATGAAGAACCTGGAAAAACAAAAGAGCGATCAAAGGATCTAAATGATGGTATATCTGATTTTTCATTCCATATATCAGGAAGCTCCTCTGCAACGACATTGAACAACAATGATAAATTATAATATGAATAATTATAAAAGCAGCTGTACATATAATATATGCCAATAAAGTTTCTTTTGGAATATTTGTAGAAAATATCTAATAACTTTCTGCAAAGACATAAAACAAAATAAAGAAATCAAGAAATATAGCAAGGGATTACTGCATGGAATGGTAATGTATCCTTCGTCTTCGAGAACATCGATGTGCTTATCTACAATAGTTAAGCCATGCTGTGTACCTAAGGTCCCCAGTCTGCCATGTATACTCCCAGCTCCTTCACTTCTTCCAACATAATCATTATTAGTTACTGGAAATAGGTTTTCAGCTATAAGATCATCTAACTTTCCACCTAACTTCATATTGTTTAATGCCGCTCGAGCATCTTCCTCCTGAGTTGCAGGATCGGATGGCACTTCCAGAAAAACCGGACCACCAACAGTTCCTCTGTAATACAAAAGATAAGTCTTCCTTAATTCAGCTGTAATAAAATAGTAGCAGTTGGCAACCAAAACTTATGCCATCAAAGTTGCACTTTTTAAATCTATATGACTTAAAAATATACAACTTAAGCTAGTTTTATCCATCAATTTAAGCCTGACCTCATTTGCCACTGGTTGTTGGGGCTAAGTTTTCAAAACAGATTTTGAGTCTGTAAGAAAAGCCATAAATTACATGCTTTTCTAAACCTATGTTTTATCTCCGGAAAGACACATACTCATACGATTTCTGATTATTTGCATTTTAACAATGCAAATATCACATAACTTTCCCCAAATCAGAATCCCAAACACCCTCTAAGTCCTTATAATATAAAAACATACAAGTGTCCTTCCACTATCTGCGCACTGATAAGAACATTAATCTTACTTCTCATTTTAGTCATTTGCGATATCACTATTAATTCTCTATCGGGTCAGATGCTTGAAAAGTATCCAACCATATCCGGAAATCATTGGTATGTATCCCAACATTAAATTATGCAATCGTGAGAATCCAGCTTTCAGATACTGCTATTGTATGTATCCAGTCACTTTGGTTGGCACGCTAGGCAACAATTAGCTTAGACTGTTGTCAATAGATACGTACAATAGACGTTGGACCAAATTTAATACGTTTTCAAACACTTATCCCGTTCTTTATTAACTTGTCAGTTATTTACCGATATCTTACAAGTTCTCTATTGCCACAAATTAGATACCGATCGACGTTCCTACTTAAGCTCATTGCTAATACTTCTTCTACTACTCTTTCATTACTTTGGCAATGCTAATAGATAACACCTATAACACTACACATAAGCATTCATAAATCATAATATGTAATTCGTTACGCGCATAAAACATAAATTTAAATTCTGCTTAAGCAATATGCAATGTACTTTTACAGCCTATTATTTAGATTTCTGTAATTAAAATTGAAAATAACTATTAATATCATACATTCATTCATACATACTTATGAATTATGATGACTGTATAACATATATTTAATACTAAATTTATATATAAATTAACATTGATCTGGACATCGATCTACATGATTTGTATTGTGAAATATAAGCTAATTATTAGTAACTACAATGTGCAGGTATGTATATACGAGTATATATATATAAGGATTGAAAAAGGAATGAAAAAGAGTAATGTAGAAATGAAAAGAATACCGATCGGAGAAGATGATGAATGAAGTGAATCGATCAATAGATTTAGAATGTATGTTGTTGTAAAATCACTGTATGTATCGTATCATGTATGTCATCATTGCACGTGAACACACTATAACCGGTATTCCATTCTTAAAGCTCTTTTTTTTATTAGTAATAAAAAAAAATTGAATTTGATATACGCAAAAGGTTGATCTGGCTGTTGTATAACGACGTCGATTCAGCAAAAAACGTAGACAATAATTTATCTCTACCAGTAAATAAAAAAACAAAAAAAAGACTTCTTTTAAAAAGAAAACATAATATGTGTGTGTCTAATAACGAGTCTTATAAAATTTAGGACTAAAGTTTTTTTTTTTAACTGCATTTAAATTTTTATAAAAAATGCTTGTAAAATGCTAACATATACAATACATGTTTATATTAAAAAAATTATGTATATATCAAATTATTGATTGATGATATTTTGTGACCATAATCAGTTTTAGATATTAACCAATTTATCAATTTATGTTCAATATATAGTTGAAAAATCATGTCCAACGAAAATATCAAAGTATAACACAAATTATAATGACTTTTATAACAATTAAATAACATTTTTTAACAGCAAAATCTAATGTTACTCTTAAGTTACGTCAAATATTTCTTGACTTATACCCAAGAGTCATAAGCCTCTACCAAGCGGGCTAGTTCCACATTGGCAAATAACATTTTTAATTTCTCTCATCTAAAAAGTTGCGTCGTTTGACATTGTTGGCAATGGCGACTCGTTATTTTAATATAGCATAAATATTGACAGGTTTTTATACGTTGTTATTTTATTGTGGTTACTATCTAATTTTTAACCACTATCCAATAAATACTTTCTGGTCTAGATATAAAAAATAATTCCTATAATCTATTTGTTTATCCATGGCAAATAAAAAAGTATATAATTTTTTTTTTGTAGTAAGTTAGTTTTTGTCTCAACGATCAATCTTTTATGTCAGTAAAAAAGTTTTAATCTACGTTGTTTGAAATTTCATGTTGTTCATGCTAAAAAAGGTATAGAGTATTAGACATACTAATAGATACTATGGCATTGTACAACTTTATCTAAACAAATCAATCATATCATGTTTTGTTTTCAAATCAAAAGGATTCGTATCTAAGGAGATTTAACACTTGAAGGATTTTAGGTCCAAAATTCGATAACACAGTTGGAACATGGATTTTCCAGAATGAGTATCCTCTGCAATTAAAACTGCGTATATGAAGAAACGATGCCGTTAACTTTAAATTCAATCACAAAAATATTTTTGTCACATATGGATAGACATAGTTAGGTACTATTTTAACAGCAAATTATTACAGCAGATGTGATACTTCTTCTAAATTACCTCAAATATTCTTATGTCAAGGCTTACTTGATTTTTCTTCAACTAGCATAAGACTCTATCATATGGGCTAGTCCCACATAAGCATTTTAACAGCTAGCTTGATTTTGATTAGCATTTAGCAATACTACAAAACTTTTGGAGATCGTAGCAAATATTGTTTGTCATCAAAATTTTCCACTAAAATTTGCTTACATTTGGCTATCTTTTAAAGCGGACTTTTGATAGATTTGACAACTGTTTATATCATCACTAGTCTGATTCATTTTCTAAAAACTGCATATAATCTTCATAAAGATCTTCTTCTTATTTTTCAAGTTTGAAACAATCTAATTTACCCTAAACAATAAAAGATCAACGATTTAATAATGATCGATATACAACATTTAGTAAGATTGTTTTGTGGCTTAGTAAAACATATAGTAAGAAATATTTAATCAAGTTTATTGGGTTTTTATTAACCAATAACAAAAATCACATAGATACATGCTTAATTAAATTTAAATAGATCTTTTCTTTAAAAAACTAACTTATTATTATAGATTAACTTTTCAGCTCATTGAAATAACTATTTTTCTTTTCAAAAATAATAATAATCCGTGTAATTATGTGTTGCGTTATCTCCTACAAAATTAAACCAACTATGACAATAAAAAAAATCATCCAATTATCAAACACCATCAATTAAAAAGCTTAATCTTTTTATACTCGCAATTAATTTGCCATTTCATTATTAATTGTGAAACACGGGTTTAAACAAAAACGCTATATTGTTACAGCTGTTTGATCAAATTTACTATCTTTCAAGAGATAAGTACCAATATCTGTTTTAAAATACTTTGATAATAATTGATAATAACAAATATTCAAAAAAAAATATCATTCAGTAAATATATTGACAGCAGGAAATTTCTGTTATTAAAGATAAAAGTTTACACAGACACATATATATACACACATATACACAATTTCTTATTTCTTAAGCCTAAAACCCTACAAAAATCCCCCCAAAAATCCATTCTTTTTTTTTTCCTCACAAATTCAGTAAATATATATATACACAAATATATGTAACAGAAAAAGTTAAAGAAAACAAGATGGCAACTTTTTTCAAGATTCAAACTTTCTTCATCTTCTTTCTTGCAACACTTTTTTCCATCATCCCATTTTCTCTCTCCGGCGACCATCATAACCACCACCATCACCACCATCATCAAACCACCACCCAACCACCGTCACCAGAATCAGTGGCGGTGGCGATCTCACCGTCACAACCACCCACATTCCCACCACAAAATAAGTCAACAAGATTATATTTAGTCAACACCACCCCATCATCATCATCATCAAAAAACAACCACCGTCCATTAGGTACATGGACACTATTACAAAAAAGTATAGGCATTTCCGCCATGCACATGCAACTTCTTCATAACAACAAAGTAGTCATATTCGATCGAACCGATTTCGGTCCGTCGAATCTATCCCTCCCATTCGGTTCTCCCTGTCGTCTTAACGACGAATACGTTCACCCCGATTGCACGTCTCATTCGATCCTTTTCGACGTGGCGTCAAACACATTTCGTCCACTTTACGTGCAAACTGATGTATGGTGTTCTTCTGGTGCAGTTGACCCATCTGGTACGTTAATACAAACGGGTGGGTATCATGGTGGTGATCATAAGATCCGATTATTCGCTCCATGTATTGATCTTGACCCGTTTTGTGATTGGGTTGAATTACAGAGGAATTTAAGTGTTCAAAGATGGTATTCTTCTAATCATATTTTACCTGATGGAAATGTTATAATTGTGGGTGGAAGAAGAGCTTATAACTACGAATTTTATCCGAAAAACCCGAATGGAATGTCGAATTTGTTAAATTTGTTTAATTTCACTTTCTTGATTGAAACTACTGATTACCAAGAAGAAAACAATCTTTACCCTTTTTTACATTTATTACCGGACGGTAATTTGTTTGTTTTCGCAAACCAACGTTCTGTTTTACTGGATTACGTGCATGGGCGCGTAATCCGAGAATTTCCCCCGATTCCGGGGGAAAAACGGTCTTACCCATCAACCGGTTCATCGGTTTTGCTCCCGATTTCGCTTGGTGGGAGTCCAGAAGATGTAGAAGTTATGATATGTGGTGGGGCCCAAGGCGGGTCGTTTTCGATGGCGGAAAGAGGGGTTTATATGGCGGCGGCCCGGACTTGTGGGCGGATGAAGTTAACCGACCCGAACCCGGTTTGGGTTATGGAGAAAATGCCGCTCCGGCGCGTGATGCCGGATATGATATTGTTACCGACTGGAGACGTTTTGATAATAAACGGGGCCGCCCGAGGAACCGCAGGCTGGGAAAATGCGATTGAACCGGTTTTGAACCCGGTTTTGTATGGGGTAAAAAAGAGATTATTTACTGTGCTTAGTCCAACCAGAAGACCAAGAATGTATCATTCAGCAGCTACATTACTGCCAGATGGCAGAATTTTAGTGGGTGGAAGTAACCCACACGTGTCATACGTTTTTACTGGGGTAAATTACACAACAGATTTAACTTTGGAGTCTTTTTCACCACCTTATTTGGACGAGCGTTTTGCATATTTTAGACCGACGATCTTAACCGTTGATTATGGACTTGATGAGACGATATCGTACGGTCAGGATTTTTCGTTGACTTTGACTATGAGTTTGACTGGGTTGGATAGAAGACTTATGGCATCATTGGTTGCACCATCATTTACCACACACTCTTTTGCTATGAATCAAAGGGTGTTGTTTTTACACATTGCTGACGTGGCACAGTTATCAGTGTTTGGATATAGAGTTACTGTACGTGCACCCTCATCTCCTAATATTGCACCCCCAGGTTACTATATGTTGTTTGTTGTACATGATGGTATTCCTGGTCAATCTGTTTGGGTCAAGTTGCTTTGACTCTTTTTTACCATTTTTGAATTCTTTGATTAAATGTGAAGTTGGAAAGAAAAAAAAATTGATTTTTTGGTTTTTTTTACTGGTTTTGAAAGTGCTAGTGAGTAAAATGATGTTACTTTTGTATAGAATTATATATATGATTTTATATGTTGAATGTTGAATATATCTATTTCTATATAGAGCTATTGTTTTTATATATATGATTTATGATCAATTTTATATCTATAGTTTAGGCCTAAATGTCTAAAACTGCTGCAATAACATTCACTAATAAGGCATTTTAGTCCAGTCTTGGATAATTTGTAAATATGTGTGAATTTTGTATCACTATTTGCTTTCTTAAAGAAATGCAAAATATATAATGACAAAAGTTAAGATTAGGAACATAAGTAGCAGATTGAATTTATGAAACATGATTACATACACATATTACATATGGCCTGCTAGAAGTTTTAAGAATATATGATCTTTAAATGTTTGCTGATACCGATTTATACTTGTAACGATTAGCCCAAAAGAGATAGTTAACGAAATTTAAGATGCTAAGAACACACAATAACCAGTAAAACCTATCAAGGTGATACTGATTTAAGGTTTTACCGGACAACCATGAATGGTGGTGTTTTCCTGACCCTGTGATTCTGTTAACAAGTGACACGATCATGCCACTAAGGTAATAGCCCATGGCCAAAGAAGCCCAAGAAAACGAGGTGGCTAGAGATCTCATTCTAACGGGTGCTTCAGTGAATGCAAACTCCATTAATCCAGCCAAGACAAATAGATCAGCAGATCCCAGAAACAAGTACTGAAATGCAATCCACAAGAAGGAAATAGGCAATGGCCCGTTACTAAGCCCGTGGGCTTCAACAACTTTTTTGCGTTTGATCTCAACTAGGCCTGCGACAGCCATGGCTATAATGGAGAAAAATAGACCTATGCCTACTCTTTGGAGATGAGAAATACCTGTTTCGGATTTGGTCCACTTTCGAGAATATGGGATTATGATGTGATCATATAACGGGGCCATGATCATCATGAAGACTATGGGGAAAATGGGTAGTGATCCGGGCGGGACAGTAAATGATCCAAGATTAGTGTTCATTGTGGTGGCCTGTTGAATTGAAAAAGTAGAGAGTTGGGCTAAAACAGCAGCTGAGTATAATGCTGCAGGCAAATATAGGAAGAATTTGCAGCATGATTTTGACATCTTCTACTTCTTGAACTGAGCACTCGAGTGATTTGTAGGCAGGTTTGTTTTCAGCTGCATGGTTTAGACAATTGAGATTCTTAGACAGGATTGGTGTTTCAGGCTCATCAGTTTTCATTTCTTGTTCTTCCACATATGTTGGTATAAGAGGATACGGGCTTTGAGTCAAGTTGGTCACGACACAGTTCTTCTGGGATTTGGTTGTTGAAACATTTAGAGCTGCTGCAAGTAGAACCTGTTTAAATAATTGCATAATCAGTAAGGGTAGTAATTTTGACCCGTTAACTAGAATGGTTTGATTTGGGTTACACTTAACCAATGGGTGTAGAAATAACCAAGAAGGTAAAGGTCATATGGGTCGAAACTCACTCAAATCTGAAATATTTATAAGTTACAACCTTACCTTAAACATGTTGTTTACATAAAAAGTACAGATTTGTCTTACAATAACTTTAGGAATCATTTATCAGTAGAGCAATACCTATTTATTTATGATGGTGGGTTATCCCATCTCATTTTGATACCTTAGACAATTAGCTTATAAAAACGTGGTGTTCTAACCTTAGCCATGGTTGTAAGAGGACTTCCTTTGGGTATCTTGCAGCGGTAGAACCATGAACCGGCAAAAAGTATTATGATCGACAACACAATTGATATGGTGGAAATTCCAAAACCCCACTGCCAACCTACATTGTCTTCAATCCATATGACAAACGTGACAGCAATTAGACCACCACACGACAAACAAAATACAAAATAGTTAAAGAAGGTTGATCTTTCCTTTCTTCCTTTAGGGGTATTTTCATCGAACTGTTCAGCTCCTAATGCTGGTAGTGAGACCTTTATACCTCCAACGCCAATAGCCACAAGGTAGAGACCTATGAACAACATGGCAGCTTTTCCACCATGAACTTCTTCACAATTAGCGGTCTTGGATATGTCACATGATGCAGGTTTTAGGTAAGGTGAACGGGCTTGGAATGTGAGCATGATCAAACCCTGTTGTCACAATAAGCTTGTGAAGGAATGTAACAAAAAAGTTGACTTTTGAATTCAAACACACTAATATTGACTTCAGAGGTTAAAAAAATACAGTACTATCTGAGACGTAAGTTTTTGTTTTTATAAGCCAAGCAGACTCAAAATTAGCTATTTGCCACCTTTATGTAAGATAGTATGCAAAACCACAACCATACCACTTTAGATGGCAAGATGGTAGTTGAGGTGGGTTGGGTAATGGGTCAAAATAATGGGTTGGGTTGAAACCCAAACTTATTTTGTTCCTTCAAAAAAGTATTAGCCTATTACTGTTTCAATAAATGTGATCATTTTGGAGGCTTACATGTTAACAACCCATTTGATCCATTTGACCCGTTTCCTACTTAGCCAAAAAAATTTTCATTGACCCATTTTAGATAAAATCATGAAATACAACTTTAATTGACTCAGTCATAAATAAACAGATCGAGAATTCCATCAACCTTATGAAAATGATTATACAAGTTTGATTAGGAAATGATCAAATCCATACCAAGTGAGATAGAAAGAACAATTACCAAAAACTCGATGCCTGCACTCATTAAGTATATATAGTAGCTCGTAAAGAAAGCATCTGACAAGAAGCCACCAACAAGTGCAAGAAGAAATGCAGTGCCCATAAAGTTTGTGACATCAATTGCTGATTTTGAAGGAGAAAGATTCATATGTTTAAAAAAATATAACACCAAATTACTTGCATTTGCTAAAAAGGCCAAGTTTTCAAGAACTTCCACAACTGCAGGCATAAAAATGTCAACCTTAGTATATTGGTATCAAATTTGTTATAATATCAGTTTTGAATATGGAAAGTAATGGATTCATACCCAAGACAAACAAAGCCGCACGCATGCCACCATGACGACCTCTAAACGCAGGCTTGTACCTGTAATCTACATACCCTTCCCACATGTTTAGCTCATGCTCGACTTCCTGTAACGAAATTCGACTGAATCAACTCAAAAAGGACTTCGAAATTCACTTAGAAAAATAAGGATAAACAGAACTTACCATTTATCTTACAAATGCCAAGTATACTATGAGAAAGTAATCTTAAATCAACATATAGAACTTTACAGGTTGAATTTTACTCTATTTAGTAACAATATTATAATGTCATACTGATATATTTTTAGGACACGTCTTTTATTATACATTTATGTTGACAATGCATTTTTTATTTGAGTGCATTGACAATACATTTTAATTTTAATATGTATATACGTATATGCATTTTTTTATTGCCTTATTGGGACCTGGGAGTGATAAAAATAAACATAATGTGCATGAGGGAAGCAATGCAATTTTTTTTTTTTTGAACGAAATGCATTTTTGGTCCCTGTGTTATCACACCATTTGCAACTTTGATACAAACATGTGAAAAGTGGCGAAACGTATCCCTGTGATATCACACCTGTTGCAATTTTGGTCCAAAAGTAACGTGCCGTTAGAATTCAGCCGTTAATGCCCCCATGTGCGTCTCACGTGCGGGGTAATTGAGTCATTTACACCCTCCCACCCATATATATACCAGAAACCACACCCAAATTCACTTCAATCGGGATTTCTTCCCAAAAATGCTTAGACCGAACCCCCATCTCCAAACAAATGGCCCCACATCTTGATTGGATTGATATTAATTTTATTTGCTCGAAGGAGGATTCACTCAATTTTGTTGTTGCTTGGCCGAGAAAATGCCACGACAAAAAGAAAAGGGAGCCACATATTTGAGAGGGGATATTTTGTTTTGGGAGATCCATATATTTCAAGGAGGCTGCACATTAGACAGAAGAACACGAGCAACAACAATACTAGACAGAAGAACATGAGCAACAGCAATAAATATAACCAACCACAATGCTTATATGCTTATGTAACCTAACAGATCTATTTCAGATCAATTTTCCACACACACACACAAATATATTTCAGATCTGATCTAAGCCTTGAAGTCTGGCCAAGTCCCGCCGCTGTCCTCCTCCGTGAAGCCACCATCAGATCTTAAAAAAACATATACTACCGGCGGGATTGGTGGTGGTTGTTTAAAGTTACATCGGCGGCGACTATGGTGGTCGGCTGCCCATCACCACCAGAAATAGATATATATGTATATGGTTGAAAGCTACAAAGGATGCTCGATATATGTAGATATATATGCATATGTATATTGTGTTTAATTTTTTGAATATCGATTTTTTGTGGAAATCTACACTTGAAAGATCTATTGTATCGAGATGGTTAAATATAAAATATCACCTTTTTTTTGCAATATATATCTTTTTTTGATTTTTTCTGGATGATGATGATGATGTTGGAAATTCTGGGAAGAAATCCCGATTGAAGTGTAAATGACTCAATTACCCCGCACGTGAGACGCACATGGGGACATTAACGGCTGAATTCTAACGGCACGTTACTTTTGGACCAAAATTGCAACAGGTGTGATATCACAGGGATATGTTTCGCCATTTTTCACATGTTTGTATCAAAGTTGCAAATGGTGTGATAACACAGGGATCAAAAATGCAATTCGTTCTCTTTTTTTTTTTAACATTTAGCAATGCAATATATATAGTGAAGACCGAAGAGGTTGGAAGATGAACATTAATATTCTAACATCAGCAAAATAAATGAATAATCTGATCATCTCATTTAAGATAGTTGACATAGGTAACAGCAAAACACAAACTTTTTTTTATTTTAAAATTAACTTTTATTCACATGGTCGACATCACCAATTAGTGATGTCCCAAACTATACAAACGAATCACGTCAATACAAAATTACACCAATTGTTCCACTTTATAGAACAATGTTTCTTCCTATTTTTATACCAACGAGGGAAAGTGCCCGCACGTTGCGGCGGTGAGAGGGTAGGGGTGATAGGTCATAAGAGGTGATAAGTCATAGAGTGTGATAGCCAAATGCTTTATCCGTACGGGCTCCGCCCTCGCATTTAAAAATTCGTCGAAAGTATATCGAATGACATCTCTAATGAAAGAGCATGAAATTTTAAGAACACCCATACAATTTTTATAATTTATCGATATACGGTTTTTGAGATAAAAGATTTTGAATGAATTAGATGAATAAAATGATTTATGGAGGAGAGAGAAAAAAATGAGTGGTTGAGATTTGAGGAGAGAGAAAAAAATGAGTGGTTGAGATTTAAGGTTATTATAGGTATATTAAGTAGAGATGTTTAAATTAGTGAATAAAGAAAAGGGTATATTAGGTATATCAAATCCTTAATTGAGATTTTAAAAAAATGTGCTCCTCCTTTATAATATATTATAGAAAGAAAACCTATCGATCTAATATCTTGAAAAATCCTCTCAATACTAATGATGCCATTAGCAAATCTTTTCTCGTTTCGGGCTTTCCACAAACACCAACATGTGACAAAAATGATACCTTTGATTGCCTCCCTTGCTTCTTTTCCAAAGCTGTCATGATCATGAATCTTGTAGATATCTTTGATGGAAAACAAGAAGATTGGTGTAATCTTACACCACAAGCTGATTCTATACCAAACTTCCATCGAGACAATACATTCACAAAACATATGTTCCGTGGATTCCTCAGCTTGATTGCATAATCCGCATGTTCCAGCATCAAAGTAACAATTCCTCTTCCTTAACGCCATTAAAGTAGGAATTCGGTCCATAGCCAATCTCCACATAAATATATTACTCGTACATTTCTTGGGAACCCACTTTGACCAAGTAAAAACGAATCTGTTGCTATAGTCTCTATCCCGTTTCAAAAACTCTTTAACAACCTTGACATTGAACTCTTTTCCTTTGCCTCTAATCCATTCCCATCTGTCCGTATTACCATTGAGATGAACACCCTCCAGCAGCCTGTTAATATTCTGCCTTTCCTCCGTCTCGATGCTGTTAGAAAGTGTAGTTTCTTCCCCTTCCAAACCCACGTATCCTCTTGAAAAGGGACAATTTGTCCCTAATTAAGCACTTTTTATCGTTCTCTTTCCTGAACAAGGTTGGAAATTCATCTTTGAGGGGGGTGTTGGTTATCCACTGGTCGAACCAAAACCTTATTTGAGTGCCATTACCGCTAATTCCTTTGAACATATCAGTAAGGTGAGTATCAGCTACCTTCACTTTCATGTACCATACCCCCGTCACAGCCTTATTAAATGGGATTGGCGCCCAACATCTTTTAGTTTCATGAATAGCCTTTATAACCTGTCTCCATAAGCCCTCTGGTTCCTTTCGGTATCTCCAAAACCATTTCGCATTAAAGCAATGTTTGACTCAGCAAGCTTACATAAACCGAGGCCTCCCACGCTAACAGGAGATGCCACTCTATCCCACGCAACCCAGTGTATTTTATTAGACTCACTGGACCCACCCTATAAGAATCGTCTAATAATTCTTTCTAAACCTTCTATTACTTTAACTGGTGCTTTGAAAAGTGACAAGTAATAGGTGGGGAGACTCTCTAACACAACTTTTATAAGTGTCACACGACCCCCGAAAGATAAACAAGAAGCCTTCCAACTAGACAATCGTGCCTTAAAAATATCAAAAAGGAAATCCCAGTTTGTGACTCTGTTCAAATTCCCCCCGATGAGAATCCCCAAATGAGTAAAGGGTAGCAAACCTGATTTACAGCCAACAAAGTTTGCCGCATTCTGAAGCTCTTGTTCACTAACTCCAATTCCAAACATCGTCGACTTCCCCAAATTAATCTTAAATCTCGAACAAATATGAAAAACTCTTAAGATCAGAGTAATCTGTTTAAAGTTGCTCTCAGACCATTCACCCAAGAAAGTACAATCGTCGGCGTATAAAAGGTGTGAAATGGTAGGCCCTTGGTTTGGTAGAGATACCCCTTTCAAAAACCCGTTACCATAAGCTTTTCTCATCATACTGGACAACGCCTCCATTAAAATAATAAACAAGAAGGGAGAGATTGGGTCCCCCTGTCGCAATCCTTTAGAGCATTGGAACTCGAAAGTGGATGACCCGTTCACTAGAACAGCTGACCTGGCCGAGGACAGGATACCGAGAATCCAGTTGCACCATCTTTCTGGAAATCCCATCTGTGACATAACCGAGATCAAAAAATCCCAATTGACGTTGTCATATGCTTTGTTAAAGTCAACTTTAAAAAAGAATGCCTTCCTGTTGCTCTTTTTGGTCCAAGAGATAACTTCATTTAAAATAAGAGTGCCATCCAAAATCAACATGTCTTCCAAGAAAGCGGTCTGACTTTTACAAATAAGCGGGCCCAATACCTTTCTGAGCCTGATTGCAAGCACTTTTGAGATTACCTTGCTAGTAACACCGATCAAAGTGATCTGCCTGTAATCATGTAATAGACCCGGGTCCTAAACTTTGGGGATCAGTGTAATGAAGGCAGATCCACACCCCTATTAACCACACCATTATCGAAAAAATTCTGAAAAATATTAACGAAATCACCTTCAAATCTGTTCCAAATTTTTTTGATGAACTTGAAAGTGAACCCGTCCGGTCCAGGTGCCTTTTCCTCGCCACATGAGAAGACAACGCTCTTGATCTCATCAATTGTAAAAGGTGTTATCAGGTCCATAGCCTCCTGCCCCAAGAGTCTTGACTCCAATTGGCAGTCGATCTTTGGTCTCTGTTTCCAATCTTCACGAAATTTGTTCCTGAAAAAATCAAAAACATGCTTTTTAACTTGCTTAGGTTTCGTCACCCACACTCCTTCCACCATCAAGGTTGGAGCCTCTCCAATGGATAGCTACAGCCAACCTCAAGGTTGGAGCCTCTCCAATGGATAGCTACAGCCAACCTCAAGGTTGGAGCCTCTCCAATGGATAGCTACAACCAACCTCAAGGTTGGAGCCTCTCCAATGGATAGCTACAGCCAACCTCAAGGTTGGAGCCTCTCCAATGGATAGCTACAGCCAACCTCAAGGTTGGAGCCTTTTCAATGGATAGCTACAGCCAACCTCAAGGTTGGAGCCTCTCCAATGGATAGCTACAGCCAACCTCAAGGTTGGAGCCTCTCCAATGGATAGCTACAGCCAACCTCAAGGTTGGAGCCTCTCCAATGGATAGCTACAACCAACCTCAAGGTTGGAGCCTCTCCAATGGATAGCTACAGCCAACCTCAAGGTTGGAGCCTCTCCAATGGATAGCTACAGCCAACCTCAAGGTTGGAGCCTCTCCAATGGATAGCTACAACCAACCTCAAGGTTGGAGCCTCTCCAATGGATAGCTACAGCCAACCTCAAGGTTGGAGCCTCTCCAATGGATAGCTACAGCCAACCTCAAGGTTGGAGCCTCTCCAATGGATAGCTACAGCCAACCTCAAGGTTGGAGCCTCTCCAATGGATAGCTACAACCAACCTCAAGGTTGGAGCCTCTCCAATGGATAGCTACAGCCAACCTCAAGGTTGGAGCCTCTCCAATGGATAGCTACAGCCAACCTCAAGGTTGGAGCCTCTCCAATGGATAGCTACAGCCAACCTCAAGGTTGGAGCCTCTCCAATGGATAGCTACAGCCAACCTCAAGGTTGGAGCCTCTCCAATGGATAGCTACAACCAACCTCAAGGTTGGAGCCTCTCCAATGGATAGCTACAGCCAACCTCAAGGTTGGAGCCTCTCCAATGGATAGCTACAGCCAACCTCAAGGTTGGAGCCTCTCCAATGGATAGCTACAACCAACCTCAAGGTTGGAGCCTCTCCAATGGATAGCTACAGCCAACCTCAAGGTTGGAGCCTCTCCAATGGATAGCTACAGCCAACCTCAAGGTTGGAGCCTCTCCAATGGATAGCTACAACCAACCTCAAGGTTGGAGCCTCTCCAATGGATAGCTACAGCCAACCTCAAGGTTGGAGCCTCTCCAATGGATAGCTACAACCAACCTCAAGGTTGGAGCCTCTCCAATGGATAGCTACAACCAACCTCAAGGTTGGAGCCTCTCCAATGGATAGCTACAGCCAACCTCAAGGTTGGAGCCTCTCCAATGGATAGCTACAACCAACCTCAAGGTTGGAGCCTCTCCAATGGATAGCTACAGCCAACCTCAAGGTTGGAGCCTCTCCAATGGATAGCTACAGCCAACCTCAAGGTTGGAGCCTCTCCAATGGATAGCTACAGCCAACCTCAAGGTTGGAGCCTCTCCAATGGATAGCTACAGCCAACCTCAAGGTTGGAGCCTTTCAATGGATAGCTACAGCCAACCTCAAGGTTGGAGCCTCTCCAATGGATAGCTACAGCCAACCTCAAGGTTGGAGCCTCTCCAATGGATAGCTACAACCAACCTCAAGGTTGGAGCCTCTCCAATGGATAGCTACAGCCAACCTCAAGGTTGGAGCCTCTCCAATGGATAGCTACAACCAACCTCAAGGTTGGAGCCTCTCCAATGGATAGCTACAGCCAACCTCAAGGTTGGAGCCTTTCAATGGATAGCTACAGCCAACCTCAAGGTTGGAGCCTCTCCAATGGATAGCTACAGCCAACCTCAAGGTTGGAGCCTCTCCAATGGATAGCTACAACCAACCTCAAGGTTGGAGCCTCTCCAATGCATGGCTACGGCCAACCTCAAGGCTGGAGCTTCTCCAAAGCATAGCTACAGCCAACAAACCGATTAAAGGCCGAGTAAAGCCACAATGAGGACAACGACGTCTAACAAATCCTGCAACAACTTTGTCTCTTCCTCGCAAGGGACAAATGCTTACGTACAAGACGACACACCGAACCAACGTCTCTCTGCAAGATAAACGTCATGGTTAGGGACGTCTCCTAACAGGGTAAACGTCACGACTGGGGACCAATACACTGACCTACCCTTGGCCTCTATAAATACCCCTTCATTGGCTTACTTCTAAGACTTTTTTTTTTTTTTTTTTTTTTTTTTTTTTTTTTTTTTTTTTTTTTTTTTTTTTTTTTTTTTTTTTTTTTTTTTTTTTTTTTTTTTTTTTTTTTTTTTTTTTTTTTTTTTTTTTTTTTTTTTTTTTTTTTTTTTTTTTTTTTTTTTTTTTTTTTTTTTTTTTTTTTTTTTTTTTTTTTTTTTTTTTTTTTTTTTTTTTTTTTTTTTTTTTTTTTTTTTTTTTTTTTTTTTTTTTTTTTTTTTTTTTTTTTTTTTTTTTTTTTTTTTTTTTTTTTTTTTTTTTTTTTTTTTTTTTTTTTTTTTTTTTTTTTTTTTTTTTTTTTTTTTTTTTTTTTTTTTTTTTTTTTTTTTTTTTTTTTTTTTTTTTTTTTTTTTTTTTTTTTTTTTTTTTTTTTTTTTTTTTTTTTTTTTTTTTTTTTTTTTTTTTTTTTTTTTTTTTTTTTTTTTTTTTTTTTTTTTTTTTTTTTTTTTTTTTTTTTTTTTTTTTTTTTTTTTTTTTTTTTTTTTTTTTTTTTTTTTTTTTTTTTTTTTTTTTTTTTTTTTTTTTTTTTTTTTTTTTTTTTTTTTTTTTTTTTTTTTTTTTTTTTTTTTTTTTTTTTTTTTTTTTTTTTTTTTTTTTTTTTTTTTTTTTTTTTTTTTTTTTTTTTTTTTTTTTTTTTTTTTTTTTTTTTTTTTTTTTTTTTTTTTTTTTTTTTTTTTTTTTTTTTTTTTTTTTTTTTTTTTTTTTTTTTTTTTTTTTTTTTTTTTTTTTTTTTTTTTTTTTTTTTTTTTTTTTTTTTTTTTTTTTTTTTTTTTTTTTTTTTTTTTTTTTTTTTTTTTTTTTTTTTTTTTTTTTTTTTTTTTTTTTTTTTTTTTTTTTTTTTTTTTTTTTTTTTTTTTTTTTTTTTTTTTTTTTTTTTTTTTTTTTTTTTTTTTTTTTTTTTTTTTTTTTTTTTTTTTTTTTTTTTTTTTTTTTTTTTTTTTTTTTTTTTTTTTTTTTTTTTTTTTTTTTTTTTTTTTTTTTTTTTTTTTTTTTTTTTTTTTTTTTTTTTTTTTTTTTTTTTTTTTTTTTTTTTTTTTTTTTTTTTTTTTTTTTTTTTTTTTTTTTTTTTTTTTTTTTTTTTTTTTTTTTTTTTTTTTTTTTTTTTTTTTTTTTTTTTTTTTTTTTTTTTTTTTTTTTTTTTTTTTTTTTTTTTTTTTTTTTTTTTTTTTTTTTTTTTTTTTTTTTTTTTTTTTTTTTTTTTTTTTTTTTTTTTTTTTTTTTTTTTTTTTTTTTTTTTTTTTTTTTTTTTTTTTTTTTTTTTTTTTTTTTTTTTTTTTTTTTTTTTTTTTTTTTTTTTTTTTTTTTTTTTTTTTTTTTTTTTTTTTTTTTTTTTTTTTTTTTTTTTTTTTTTTTTTTTTTTTTTTTTTTTTTTTTTTTTTTTTTTTTTTTTTTTTTTTTTTTTTTTTTTTTTTTTTTTTTTTTTTTTTTTTTTT
This sequence comes from Erigeron breviscapus, assembly GCA_034093135.1. NCBI lineage: Eukaryota > Viridiplantae > Streptophyta > Magnoliopsida > Asterales > Asteraceae > Erigeron > Erigeron breviscapus. The sequence continues at coordinate 38,614,737 of CM067170.1, read as the reverse complement.
TTTTTTTTTTTTTTTTTTTTTTTTTTTTTTTTTTTTTTTTTTTTTTTTTTTTTTTTTTTTTTTTTTTTTTTTTTTTTTTTTTTTTTTTTTTTTTTTTTTTTTTTTTTTTTTTTTTTTTTTTTTTTTTTTTTTTTTTTTTTTTTTTTTTTTTTTTTTTTTTTTTTTTTTTTTTTTTTTTTTTTTTTTTTTTTTTTTTTTTTTTTTTTTTTTTTTTTTTTTTTTTTTTTTTTTTTTTTTTTTTTTTTTTTTTTTTTTTTTTTTTTTTTTTTTTTTTTTTTTTTTTTTTTTTTTTTTTTTTTTTTTTTTTTTTTTTTTTTTTTTTTTTTTTTTTTTTTTTTTTTTTTTTTTTTTTTTTTTTTTTTTTTTTTTTTTTTTTTTTTTTTTTTTTTTTTTTTTTTTTTTTTTTTTTTTTTTTTTTTTTTTTTTTTTTTTTTTTTTTTTTTTTTTTTTTTTTTTTTTTTTTTTTTTTTTTTTTTTTTTTTTTTTTTTTTTTTTTTTTTTTTTTTTTTTTTTTTTTTTTTTTTTTTTTTTTTTTTTTTTTTTTTTTTTTTTGGTTTTTTGTTATTTTTTTATTTTTTTTACCTTTTACCACACATCAGGCACGGGTTATGCATAACACTTAGCATCTAATTAGCTCGAGCATTTACCACGTTTAGTTTAGGTTTCCACATTAATCCTAAACTAATCCACATCTATCATCTTTTCACGTTAGGGCCTTTAAAACGTGCACGTGTCATGGCAACCTAAAAAGGTCTAGTGTTCTAGATGAACAAGCCACATATACATGCACATATCATCATTACATCATATCATTAACCACCATTCATCATAACATATCATATCGTTAAACAGATCATCACATATCATATCATAAACGTATTTACGGGGAAGCATTATAGGCATAGGCATTGTCATCTTTAATCCCCGAATACCTCCCATATCAACCCAACCACAATATAGGTTATACATTACCGTTATGGAGGTTATAGTTTATGAAACCATTTTTGTTGCACCCTCAGCGTGACAAAAGTAGTGTATCTTACCTCGTAGTAGTGTACGCGAGCAAACAGAGAGCTAATAGTGCTTAATAGTAATCCCCGACACCTATCGTACATTAACATATGAAATATAAGTCATTTGGGACCTTAAAACGACTCTCGTATGACCTTAGGACTGACTACGTAAAAGTCCAGATTACACCTTACGAAGTTAGGCCTTAACTTCGTTTACTCTGTTCTTACGAACTTGAGTATTAACTTCGTTACTTTACAACTTACGAATTTAGACCATAACTTCGTTTGGCTTCATTTTACGAAAATAGATTACGAACTTAATATTCGTTGGGTTTACTTCACGAAAAAATGGCTTAAACGAAGATAGTTTTTAACTCACGAATTTAACAAAACTCCTTCTTACGAACTTGGCCAACGAAAATAGCATTAGAACGAACTTAACATAACTTACGAAGATAGTCATAAAACGAAGATTAACTTCGTTCGAACACTGGTTCGACTGTTTTTCAAAAACGACTAAGTTCTTCGATTTTTCAACCTTGGATTCATCTAGGCTTTTCCCAAAACATGATTTTGACACAATTAAACACATTTTGATCATCCGGATCGATTACAAACTCGTTTGACACCATTTTGTACGTTAACTCACCAAAACGCTTCTTTAACCTTAATCCTTTGACAAAACCTTTTGAAATCAGTTTTTGACTCACAATAAAACAACCCTAAATCTGAAAATATGATCAACAAACCGATCATTACCTGTAATTAACAATGGCCGATCGAAATCAAGCCCAAAAGACACCAACAATCTACGTAAAACTTGAAGAGATGCTTTAGAATTTCAAGAAGGATTGAAAGGTTGTTTAGGTTTGTTCTTTGAAGTGATTATGGCTGCTAAAGGAAGGAGATTAGGCTAATCCTAGCCCTAATCCCGTTTTTCAACTTTCACTTTTGTCAAATTTAGTCCCTGGACTTCATATTAGCTTTATTACACCTTTAAACACCTAATGGGGATATACATAACACATGGAAGCACTTTCGCACACTACATAGACCTTTTACACATCATTAAGTCTACTTTATTGTCACTCATTAAAGATAATTAAATCTCACATATAGGGCACATAAACACATATTTTCCACATAAACATATCACGGACTTAGAATTTGACCTAACGACGTTAGTCAACAGAAACGATTAAGTTTTGGGATGTTACAAGATTAACACCTTAATTTCACACCAGTTAGGAATCGCCAGCAAGTCTAAAAAATCTCTCAAACCCCTTTTTCCATGCAAGATTAACCCCTAGACCTTAAGTGAGAATCCTTGCTTAAACACTCTCCAATGTCCTTAAAAAATAGGAGAGTTAACTGGGGTTTACATTGCAAAGAAACTCAACAAGTATGGCAGAAGATTTGGTTTTGCAAGTTTTAAGGGAGTAAAGAACTGGGAGGAGTTGGAGAGGAGTATGAAGTATGTAAAACTGGGAAGTTACACCCTCAGTATAAACAAGGCTTTTTATGTTGTGGAAAATGAGAAGTTGACAAGCAATAGAAGGGAGAATATGAGGACGAATTCTACTGTCAAGATCAATGGAAATTTTAACCAAAATGTTGGTGGTCGTTCTTACAAAGACGTTGTAGGAGGTGGTGGCCGCTCTTACAAAGATGTTGTAGGAGGTACAAATATAGTTGCGAATAAAGAGTTAGAGGTAATCGTTGACGACGAAATAAATGGGATGGCTGATTTCCATCATCGAGGTGTCGTGGTTAGATGCAAGTCCTTCGATGCTCTTGTATCTCTTCATGACAGGTTAAGCACCATTGATGAGAGAATACCTCCGAAGAATGAATATGGATAGTGTGCGTACTCGCCTGACTTACTCAGATGACAGCGAATCCGTAGACGAAGAGATAGAAGCAGAAACACCCCCTCCAGGACACCACGCAAACAGAGCCGGAGCGAGGGTGCACTTTCGTGAGGCACCACGGAGACGCGTCAATGGTAATCCACAAAACCCACAACCGCAAGGTCCAAATCTACCACCTATGGCCGCGGAGCAAGTGCACAATCTGAGGCAAACGTACCACCCCACATATCATGGCTACGGCCAACCATATCCTCCACATAACGACCATTTCACTCCTCCAAAGCCAATACTTTACGCCGCAGCCTACACATAGTTCGCGGTATGCCTATAGTCAACCTTTCACTCCGCAGCCTACCGGACCACAGCCGATGCATACACCCAACACACACCCTTTTCCCCCAACTTACACACAAAACTTCAACCAATATCAACAACATACAATGTTTACTAATCCAGCCAGCGGGCAGTCCCAACCCTCGTGGCTTCCAAGCGAGCAAGACATGACGATCCAAACAGAGCCGGGTCCGTTCGTATAATGGATCGAAGACTACCCGTTGCCATCCGGAGGCTTGCCGAAGGGAATCGAAATGTATGATGGTAAAGGTGACCCCGATAACCACTTGAAGCATTTCAATGGAATGATAAAGATGCAACGATGGAATGTTCCGGTTGCATGCCACATGTTTGCTCTTACTATGAAGGATGTAGCCCGTGCTTGGGTAGATGGGCTACCAGTGGGAAGTGTAGTAAACTTTGAAGATTTCAAAAGAAAGTCCAGATCCCACTTCAGCCAGCAGAGGAAATATCAAAAGATCCATTTGGAAGCACACAACATAAAAAGGAGAGAGGGTGAAAGCATACGCAATTTCATTACACGATACACAAATGAAACAGCACTCATCAAAGGTCTAGCTGAAAGTTAAAAGATATCCGGCTTCGTACATGGGATACGATTCAAGCCTCTGGTCGAATTCTTATCCACGGACCTCCCACAAACCTATACAGCCCTAACTGACAAGACACATAACTTTTTACTTGCAAAAGACACGGCTGTAAATTGAGGAGGGGCGGAACCAGTTGAAGGAAGCCCGTACTTCAATCCGCAGCCCTATGGGAAGGGTGGAGGACGAGGCCAGAGGGGCCGTGGAGGTAGAGGACATCACTTCTCTCCATACCAAAGAACGCAAGATCATACTCCTGCTAACCATGGCACCCTGAATAACACACAAAGACCCCCACGGGACGTGTTAGCCGCAGAAAAGTCACCACCAAAGCCAAAGTCACAACAGAGGGGGAAAGACATGAGCAAATTCTGTGATTATCATAACGTTCATGGTCATGACACGAATGATTGTAAAGTATTCAAAGCCAAAGTGGATGAAGCAGCCAAAACCGGAAGGCTGGCCCAGTTCTTAAAAAGCTTGAAGGAGCAAGGGCCAAGAGATAATCAAGGAAGGCAAGACAACACCGAGGCTCAAGCAGCAAGGCCGGAGGTAATGGAAGCTCCCATAACTATGATAATTGGTGAAGTCCGACGAGAAGAACAGATACCAGATAAAAGTGAGCCATGGAAGTCGGTGACAATTAGTTTCCCACCCATTGAAGAGAAAGATGCGTCAGATGACCCAATAGTGATTGAAGCCATTATAGGGAAACACCCAGTAAAAAGGGTGCATGTGGACACCGGAAGCGGGTGTGAGATAATGTACGACCACTGCTTCCAAAGACTAAAGCCAACCCTGCAGAAGCTAAGAAAAAGCTCGACAAGTTCCTTAATTGGGTTTTCGGGGGAAAGAGCGTGGTCACAAGGTGAAATAACATTGCCAGTGACTGTGGGAGAGATGCCGAAGCAACGTACAGAAACATTAACGTTCATCATCATCCGAGCTAACTCCCCATACAATGTCATTTTAGGCAGAGTGGCCATGAGAAAGATGGGAATAATTCCTTCCTCAACTCATGCTGCAATCAAATTTCCAACATCACTAGGCATCGGGTATGTGAAGTCGGAACCACTTTTCAATCGGTATTGTGCTAAAGTAGAGCCGCAGGATGTAGCTCCGGAGCAGGAGAAACTTATACTGTCCGGAGAATCAGAAGAGAAAGTATTCATCAATGAAAAATACCCAGACCAGCATATTCTGATCGGCCGCCAACTCCCAACAGAGTACAAAAGAAAGTTGAAAGAATTACTTGAAAGAAACAAAGATGTGTTCGCATGGACGCCATCTGACATGACTGGTGTCCCAAGGCAACTGAAGATAGGAAGTGAAGTATTCGATACCCAACATAGGCTGAACGCTCGACCGCACATAGAGCTGATAAAACAGAAGAGAAGAAGTCTAGCCCCGGATAGATGCAAGGCCGCGCAAGAGCAAGTAGCGGACTTGGTCAAAGCAGGTATCTTGAGGGAAGTCAAATATCAAAGTTGGGTAGCCAACCCAGTTATGGTAAAGAAGCACGATGGGGGCTGGAGAATGTGTGTTGATTTCACTGATATCAACAAGGCTTGCCCAAAGGACTGCTACCCGCTACCAGAAATCGATTGGAAAGTAGAGTCATTAGTAGGTTTTAAGCTGAAGTGTTTTCTTGATGCCTACAAAGGATATCAACAAATACAGAGGCATCCGGATGACGAAGACAAAACAACATTTTACACTGCTGGGCATCTATTGCTACAAGAAGATGCCTTTTGGGCTAAAAAATGCAGGAGCAACGTATCAGAGGCTAGTAGATAAGGCATTTGGGAAGCAAATCGGGCGTAATCTGGAGGCTTATGTAGATGATATGGTTATCAAGAGCAGGAGTGAAGAGGACATGTTGATGGACATCTAAGAAACCTTCAAGACACTCCGGGCTATAAAGATGAAGTTGAATCCAAAGAAATGCACTTTCAGAGCAGAAGAAGGCCAATTCTTGGGCAATATTATCACAAAAGAAGGATTCAAGGCAGATCCGGAGAAAGTAAAAGACATCCTCAGTCTAAAACCACCAAGCAGCCTAAAGGAAATACAAAGTCTCAATGGAAAGCTTGCAGCCCTCCATCGCTTTCTTTCTAAGTCAGCGGAGCGCTCCTTACCCTTTTTCAAAATGCTGAAAGGTTGCTTGCGCAAGCAAAACTTCAGCTGGACGGAGGAGGCTCAGAAATCTTTTACAGAGTTAAAGGAATACTTTTCAAATCTCCCCACCATTACTGCACCAACCCCAGGAGAAACCTTGGTGTTGTACCTGGCAACTTCAGAAGAAACAATCAGTGTTGTTTTAATGACAAACAAAAAAGAAGGGCAAGTACCAGTATACTACGTAAGTAGAGTTTTGCAAGGCCCCGAAACAGATACCCGGAAATTGAAAAGCTAGCTCTAGCTCTTGTTCATGCAGCACGAAGACTCCGCCGGTATTTTCAAGCACACCCAGTCATGGTGCTAACAGATAGGCCAATAAAGCAGGTACTCACCAGGCCGGAGGTATCCGGAAGACTGGCGAAATGGGCTGTAGAGTTGGGGGAGCATGAAATTGAATTCCAACCAAGAAACGCTGTTAAGGGACAGATACTTGCAGATTTCTTAGCAGAAACACCCTCCAAGGAGCCAAAGGCTAAAAGGAAGATTATGTTTGAAGAAGAAAAGATAGAAGGGGTGAAAGAAAAGTCTAGAGCAGAAACATGGAAGTTATTCACTGATGGGGCCTCCAATGCGGATGCTTCCGGAGCTGTTCTAATACTCACAAACCCGGAAGGGCAAGAATTCACTTATGCTTTACGTTTCAAATTCAAAGCCTCAAACAACGTAGCAGAATACGAGGCCCTGCTTGCAGGTCTCCGAATTGCAAAAAAGATGAAAGTAGAGCACATTCATGCATTTGTAGATTCGCAAATTGTGGCCTTCCAGGTGGATGGAACATATGAAGCAAAGGAGCCCATAATGAAGAAATACTTAGAGAAAGTAAGAGAAGTGAGACAACAGTTCAAGTCTTTTCGAATACAAAACATTAGCAGGAATAAGAACAAAATAGCTGATGCCCTGAGCAAACTAGCGTCTACCTCATTTGCACACCTTACTAAGCAAGTCTTAGTTGAGATGCTTGAGAAGAGTTCCATCGAAGAAGAGATAGTAGCTGCCCCGATTGAAGAAGAAGGTGAGACTTGGATGACTCCGATAGTGGCATACCTAGCAGAAGGAACACTCCCAGCAGATAGAGACCAGGCAAGAAAAGTGAGAATCAAAGCCCCTCAGTATACGCTGAAAGATGGAGTGTTGTACCAGAAGTCATATCTAGGGCCCCTTCTCAGATGCGTAGGCCCAAGGCAAGCAAGAGAAGTCATAAGAGAAATACATCATGGAGCCTGTGGGCTACACTCCGGACCAAGAACGGTGGTAGCAAAAATCACAACTCTAGGTTATTACTGGCCGTCGATGCACAAGGACGCAGTGGAAGAAATTCAAAGTTGTGACTCATGCCAAATACACTCTCCAGTTCCCAAAGCTCCCAAGAACGAGATGATTTCTGTCACCTCAGCGTGGCCATTCTTAAAATGGGGAATTGATATCGTGGGCCCTTTCCCGAAGGCCCCCGGAAGGCTCAAGTTCTTGGTAGTGGCAGTAGACTACTTTACCAAGTGGGTGGAAGCAAAACCCTTGGCGACAATCTCAGGGAAACAGATGGAGAAATTTGTCTGGGAACAAATAGTGACAAGATTTGGGATACCAAGAGTAATTGTGAACGACAATGGCAAGAAATTTTGTGAAGGAGTTTTCAGAAGCTTTTGTGAAAACTTAGAAATTCAACAGTCTTTTACTTCCGTAGCCCACCCGCAGGCTAACGGGCAAGTAGAAGTAACCAACAGGGAGATCGTGAATGGAATCAAAGCAAGGCTGGGGAGATGCCAAGACGGATGGTTGGACGAATTACACCAAGTTCTCTGGGGCATTCGAACAACACCTAAAGTAAGTAACAGAGAAACACCATTCAGCTTGGTGTATGGTTCAGAAGCAATGTACCAGCGGAAGCAAGTGTTCACACTCTCTGTCGAGCAGTCATTGAAGAAGAAAATGAAAACCAACTCAGAAGTAACTTAGATTTGTTAGAAGAAAGGAGAGAGCTGGCAGCCATAAGAGAGGCCACTTACAAAAGGCAGATGAAAAGGTACTATGACCAAAGGGTACGGAAAGAAACATTCCTACCAGGAGATTATGTCTTCCGCAACAACGATGCAAGTAAAGCAGAGAAACAAGGAAAACTGGGTCCCCAGTGGGAAGGACCATACGAAGTTGTTGAAGCATGCGGAAACAGAGCGTACAAGCTCGCGACACTCCAAGGAGAAGATTTACCAAGAACATGGAACAACAACCAATTGAAGAAATGTCATATATAAGGGCAAGCAGTCGCAGTGTACGTTTATTGTAAGCTCCAGTAGCTAATATTCAAAGTTTAACACCTGTCTAACATTTGATTGATTAATGAAAGGGCAACAACCGGAAGCCCCTTTGAGAAAACATTTACATTCTTCCTTCTTTACAAACATTATTTCATGACTATACACATGTATAATAATAATAATAAAATGAATGAAAAAATGAGCTCTAAGTATTTGAAAAGTTATAACTGACACTCAAGTCATTATAACTTGGGCACGTAGGCTCGCAACCTGGTGCCGCAGACTTAAGTCTGCTGGTGTGAAAGGGGACGAGCTCCCTAGACACCTTGCGGTAACCTTCCCATGCGCTCCGGCCAGGAACGGTAAAGATGCAATAGTCGCATAAGCCCAAACAACTTGGCATAAACATTAAGCCCAAAAATATGTTTGGCAGGGGTCTAAACATGCACAAATGATTCTAGAAATAAACAATATTGTGATGTGCATAACCAACAAAAGATAAGAGAGTAAGAACACATCAAGCATGCATACTTCATATAAAAAAAGAGAAGAGAAAAGAAGGTGCAGAAAGCATAAGATTGTCTTGACCCCGAAGGATCTTACAAGCCAAGGCCACGAAGGGCCAAATTAAAGCTAAGTATCCAAAATGAAAAAGTTCTAAAATGCCAACAAAGGCAATACAATCATCCAAAGTAAATAAAGCAAAATGACAATGATCAAGGAGCAGTAGTGGTGGCAGAGCCAGAAGGCATAACGGAGGATCCCGGAGTAGTAGCAGAGGATGGAGCCTGGGCGGGGTCCAAGGAAAGGATCTTCCCGGCAGTAAGGTTGGAGCTCTCCGCAACCAACCTGTAACAACTCGCAAAAATCTGAGTAAATATAAACTGATGATGTATCCGTGAATTGAGACTTTGGAATCATTGAAAAACTAATAAGGATTCATGATTGTTTCGTTGTCATGTTCTTGCCTTTAATAGATACATCTCAATTATTTCTGCTTTTTCCTTTTCCTTTCCATCAATTATGGACATCAATCATACACTAATATAATATAGATATGGATATAGATAATAATATAAGAACAAAATCCTCCGTGAATGAATGTTGTAATTTTCCTCTAAAGTCCAACAATACAGCTGGCTCATGAAGATACAGAATTCCCAATAATTACAAAGATTATAATATTTTATTTTATATATTATTGATCACCACCTCAAGGACGGCTATCAATTCTAACACACTACCAAAACCATCACCGGTTTACAACATTCAAACACCACCACGAACCACTGTTGTTGCTCGGTTGACAGCCAACACCGAGTCATCACCACTGTTCGACAACCAGGAAGCAAGCTCGCTGCTGGTTACCATCGAAAAACCATCACCACGAACTGCTACTGTTACGCTACATGCTACTGCCATCAAACGCAAACCACCACCTCCAAACCATCGAACAACTCACTATCACCATGGCCACTGTTTACTGCTACTGTTTGGAAGTCACCACGACTACCATAAGCTGCTGCTGTTGCTGTTCTTAATTGTTGTTGCTGCCTTGTTTTGTTTGTCGTCTTCATCACCGAACCAGACCACCCTTGCTGCTCGTAAACTACTACTCTGTTTGCAGTCATCATGACAACCACCATTAAACTCTCGACTCTCATCTTTTCTATATTCGTATATACATACATATACATATAGATATAAACATGATCAAGCACCATCAGCGAAACACCACCTCTCGATCATGGCTGCTGCTCGTTATAACTACTGTTCGGAAAGACCTCATCACCATAAGCTACTGCTACTGCTCGTTTTTAGTACAACCACCACCATGAAAAGCTACTGCCGCTGCAAACTCTTCATCATCACCACCACGGCCAAACACCACCACCCTTGTGACAACACCATCATCTTTGAACTACTGCTGTCATGTTGCTACTGCTGCTGTTAACCGAACCAGCCACCATCAAAAGTTGTTGCTCCTAGGAAACCACCATCACCATTGTTACTATTCATCATCATCTTCATTCGGCCACCACCTTAAAACCTCAAACACCACCTCTTCACCATCACTGTTCGACAACCAGGAAACAAGGAAAGACATTCTAACATCATGACAGGTTGTTTGATGTCTACACACGCTTGTTTGTTCATGTTTAAAAACTCTAAACGTTTTCTTTTCGTTTTCTAGCTCGTCACCTCAAAACCGTCACGAATCACCATCATCAGCCATTGTTTACGATGTAAGTCGCACCGTTAGCGCATTGTTTACGATGTAAGTCGCACCGTTAGCGCATTGTTTACGATGTAAGTCGCACCGTTAGCGCATTGTTTACGATGTAAGTCGCACCGTTAGCGCATTGTTTACGATGTAAGTCGCACCGTTAGCGCATTGTTTACGATGTAAGTCGCACCGTTAGCGCATTGTTTACGATGTAAGTCGCACCGTTAGCGCATTGTTTACGATGTAAGTCGCACCGTTAGCGCATTGTTTACGATGTAAGTCGCACCGTTAGCGCATTGTTTACGATGTAAGTCGCACCGTTAGCGCATTGTTTACGATGTAAGTCGCACCGTTAGCGCATTGTTTACGATGTAAGTCGCACCGTTAGCGCATTGTTTACGATGTAAGTCGCACCGTTAGCGCATTGTTTACGATGTAAGTCGCACCGTTAGCGCATTGTTTACGATGTAAGTCGCACCGTTAGCGCATTGTTTACGATGTAAGTCGCACCGTTAGCGCATTGTTTACGATGTAAGTCGCACCGTTAGCGCATTATTTATTATATAAGTCGCACCGTTAGCGCATTATTTATTATATAAGTCGCACCGTTAGCGCATTGTTTACGATGTAAGTCGCACCGTTAGCGCATTGTTTACGATGTAAGTCGCACCGTTAGCGCATTGTTTACGATGTAAGTCGCACCGTTAGCGCATTGTTTACGATGTAAGTCGCACCGTTAGCGCATTGTTTACGATGTAAGTCGCACCGTTAGCGCATTGTTTACGATGTAAGTCGCACCGTTAGCGCATTATTTATTATATAAGTCGCACCGTTAGCGCATTGTTTACGATGTAAGTCGCACCGTTAGCGCATTGTTTACGATGTAAGTCGCACCGTTAGCGCATTATTTATTATATAAGTCGCACCGTTAGCGCATTGTTTACGATGTAAGTCGCACCGTTAGCGCATTGTTTACGATGTAAGTCGCACCGTTAGCGCATTGTTTACGATGTAAGTCGCACCGTTAGCGCATTGTTTACGATGTAAGTCGCACCGTTAGCGCATTGTTTACGATGTAAGTCGCACCGTTAGCGCATTATTTATTATATAAGTCGCACCGTTAGCGCATTGTTTACGATGTAAGTCGCACCGTTAGCGCATTGTTTACGATGTAAGTCGCACCGTTAGCGCATTATTTATTATATAAGTCGCACCGTTAGCGCATTGTTTACGATGTAAGTCGCACCGTTAGCGCATTGTTTACGATGTAAGTCGCACCGTTAGCGCATTGTTTACGATGTAAGTCGCACCGTTAGCGCATTGTTTACGATGTAAGTCGCACCGTTAGCGCATTGTTTACGATGTAAGTCGCACCGTTAGCGCATTGTTTACGATGTAAGTCGCACCGTTAGCGCATTGTTTACGATGTAAGTCGCACCGTTAGCGCATTATTTATTATATAAGTCGCACCGTTAGCGCATTGTTTACGATGTAAGTCGCACCGTTAGCGCATTGTTTACGATGTAAGTCGCACCGTTAGCGCATTGTTTACGATGTAAGTCGCACCGTTAGCGCATTGTTTACGATGTAAGTCGCACCGTTAGCGCATTGTTTACGATGTAAGTCGCACCGTTAGCGCATTATTTATTATATAAGTCGCACCGTTAGCGCATTGTTTACGATGTAAGTCGCACCGTTAGCGCATTATTTATTATATAAGTCGCACCGTTAGCGCATTGTTTACGATGTAAGTCGCACCGTTAGCGCATTATTTATTATATAAGTCGCACCGTTAGCGCATTGTTTACGATGTAAGTCGCACCGTTAGCGCATTATTTATTATATAAGTCGCACCGTTAGCGCATTATTTATTATATAAGTCGCACCGTTAGCGCATTGTTTACGATGTAAGTCGCACCGTTAGCGCATTGTTTACGATGTAAGTCGCACCGTTAGCGCATTGTTTACGATGTAAGTCGCACCGTTAGCGCATTGTTTACGATGTAAGTCGCACCGTTAGCGCATTGTTTACGATGTAAGTCGCACCGTTAGCGCATTGTTTACGATGTAAGTCGCACCGTTAGCGCATTATTTATTATATAAGTCGCACCGTTAGCGCATTATTTATTATATAAGTCGCACCGTTAGCGCATTGTTTACGATGTAAGTCGCACCGTTAGCGCATTGTTTACGATGTAAGTCGCACCGTTAGCGCATTGTTTACGATGTAAGTCGCACCGTTAGCGCATTGTTTACGATGTAAGTCGCACCGTTAGCGCATTATTTATTATATAAGTCGCACCGTTAGCGCATTATTTATTATATAAGTCGCACCGTTAGCGCATTATTTATTATATAAGTCGCACCGTTAGCGCATTATTTATTATATAAGTCGCACCGTTAGCGCATTATTTATTATATAAGTCGCACCGTTAGCGCATTGTTTACGATGTAAGTCGCACCGTTAGCGCATTATTTATTATATAAGTCGCACCGTTAGCGCATTGTTTACGATGTAAGTCGCACCGTTAGCGCATTATTTATTATATAAGTCGCACCGTTAGCGCATTGTTTACGATGTAAGTCGCACCGTTAGCGCATTGTTTACGATGTAAGTCGCACCGTTAGCGCATTATTTATTATATAAGTCGCACCGTTAGCGCATTGTTAATTATTAACTATGTATGCCGCATCGTTGTTGATCGTTATTGATTGTTATGGAACGTTGTTGAACGTTATATGGAATCGTTATTATTGAACGTTGACTTGTATTAAATTGTGATAATGTGAAACCTTATAGGTTTTCCTTGGATGTGATTAGTTCTCCTAATCCTCACTTATTGTTAACGGTTGTATCCGACACGGTTATTCCTTGTTTTTTTTTTTTTTTTTTTTTTTTTTTTTTTTTTTTTTTTTTTTTTTTTTTTTTTTTTTTTTTTTTTTTTTTTTTTTTTTTTTTTTTTTTTTTTTTTTTTTTTTTTTTTTTTTTTTTTTTTTTTTTTTTTTTTTTTTTTTTTTTTTTTTTTTTTTTTTTTTTTTTTTTTTTTTTTTTTTTTTTTTTTTTTTTTTTTTTTTTTTTTTTTTTTTTTTTTTTTTTTTTTTTTTTTTTTTTTTTTTTTTTTTTTTTTTTTTTTTTTTTTTTTTTTTTTTTTTTTTTTTTTTTTTTTTTTTTTTTTTTTTTTTTTTTTTTTTTTTTTTTTTTTTTTTTTTTTTTTTTTTTTTTTTTTTTTTTTTTTTTTTATTTTTTTTTTTTTTTTTTTTTTTTTTTTTTTTTTTTTTTTTTTTATTGCCGCTGCAAACTCTTCATCATCACCACCACGGCCAAACACCACCACCCTTGTGACAACACCATCATCTTTGAACTACTGCTGTCATGTTGCTACTGCTGCTGTTAACCGAACCAGCCACCATCAAAAGTTGTTGCTCCTAGGAAACCACCATCACCATTGTTACTATTCATCATCATCTTCATTCGGCCACCACCTTAAAACCTCAAACACCACCTCTTCACCATCACTGTTCGACAACCAGGAAACAAGGAAAGACATTCTAACATCATGACAGGTTGTTTGATGTCTACACACGCTTGTTTGTTCATGTTTAAAAACTCTAAACGTTTTCTTTTCGTTTTCTAGCTCGTCACCTCAAAACCGTCACGAATCACCATCATCAGCCACTGATGATGGACCTGGGAAGTCTTCAACAGGTTATTTAAACTCCTTATAAGTTTCCCATGTTGAACTAAAAACAAGAATTATAAATTATAAATCTGACCGTTAACACCGTTAGATTTTCTGACAGATTTAGTCCTAAACTGTTAACTGTTTTACAGTTTTAGTCCTTAGTCCGTCAGTTTCTGATTAAACTAATGACTCTTTTGAAATAACTACAAAATGGATGATTGTGTGCTTGCATTACTAGGACTGGACTTGCTTCGGACTTTCTGGATCCGTGATCCTTATTTCCCCTCAATGGGTTATGCTTAGGATCAACTGCTATCATTTGGACTTTTTATTTTAAATGTTGTTTGATTGGATATCTTTACTTGATGTTGATAATCGTATACATTTGAATGAGTTTAAGGATTGTTTCAATCCTTTGAATGCATATAGTTTGACTCTACATAATTTCCATGTCGTGTTGTGCTTTTCTAAGTGATACCCCATGATTCCGCCTTGTTGGGGTGTTACAGAATGGTATCAGAGCCGTGGTTGTAGAGAATTAGGTGGATTGACCTAGTCTATAGCCATTGCACCCACATTTCATATTAGCTTGCATGATAGGAAATTTTGTGTGCAACGTGAACTGTATGATGCATAAAAATGATTTAAACGGAGTTCGTAGGCTACTTATGATTTGATGACTTGATTGTTATATGACAATTTGATGGATGTATATGATAGTGTCGGGATACACCGTGAATTGTGGAATTATTGTGATAAACGTCGATGTGTGTGGAATCTTGGATGCATTTATTATTTATCCCCCAGCAAAATGAAATGATGACATTAATGGAGTATAACATTCGATAACCCTAGAGGCGCCTGATCAACAAATCTATGGTTATCCTATGTCATATAAAGTTAATGATCTCATGGATTGCGCCTCGTGGATAAAGTATAGTAGCTAACCCGGTATGTTTAATGAGTGTTGGTTAGGTGGAGGGTTAGCCGCTGGTACACCCTGTATACATACCCGGTCAACACTTAGAGAACATATCGGAACCGAGTTTTGGACATCCATTCTATATATTAACGGTGTGGAGGGTTAGCCGATGGTACACCCTGTATACAAACACTTTAATGTGTCGAATGTTGAAGTTAAAATTCGGACTATGCTTTACCCACCTTGTTATGACTTGACCCCTTTTATTTATATAGTGTTGAATGTTTCGTGATTGTAAATTATACGAAATAATGATAAGTTATTATGAATTTGACATGATGGCATGATAGCTATATCATGATATGAATAATGTATTGAGAACTTGAACCTTGAATGATATGTTATGAACTTGAATTTGAACAGTATGTCATAAATTCGAACTGAAACGATATATTGTGAACAAGAGCTTGACTGATGCGATATGAGTTGGAACTTGTTAAAATTAGTGTGGAATTGAAATCTATGCTAATTGAAATAGTAGTACAGGTATAGGGGATTTTGGATGAGTTGGTAATGTGATGGGCTGACCAATGGTATGTCTTATATTATAAGCATTACCGGATGGCCCATGTCTAAGCTATATTACTTATAATTGTCTACAATTATTAGTCATTGTTGGAATAACAGTATGAGAATAAGATCTATAATACATGCTTATTAAGGTCTTAGATACTTATAATCTATAATTGTAGACCAATGATTTATTATGAACTATAGACTAAGTTCAAACTTATAGTTACGATTGACTGATAGAATGAGCTAAGATTTTTGGAGACTATAATGTTTAAGTAAAGTGAGATATTATGAAATATTAATAGATCTAGTGTGTTAAGAAGCATTTTTTTTACGAACATGGAGCTTAGGTTAGTAATTTGATGAATATGTTCAAGAAAATGGCTGGAAAAGAGCAAACAGGATAGTAGTAGAAGATTATGAACTTAAGTGATTATATGCAGGAATCAAATCCCGTAGATTTCACCTTATATTGGCCTTGTACCTAGAATAAGAATACATGATTTTACTGAGAGGTACTATTCGCTCATATAACGTAAGCAATGACGTCAAATGAAAATAATTTTTCAAAATGGCCGACAACAAATAAGATATCTGGATCTTGATGAAACGAGATAAAGTAGGATGGCTTTATCAGACTATTTTGATATAAGCAATAATAAAAGTGTTAACTACAAACAAATTATATATAAATTTCGCAATAAAGAAAAGAGGGAAATAGACATACGAAAAGCACTAACTGTTTATGTAATCCTACTTTATAGTTTAAGTAGCCAAATTCCTGAATCTAAGAAGATCACACGATTATCTATTCAATGCATACTTGTTAGTCCCATGATTAACCCAATGATCTTTCAAGTCAATTGGACAATCGAGATCGTACCCTTCTAACAATAATTTCTCTATGACCTTTGAGAATGTACTACAACCCATTCTTCTCCCCGGCAACCTTACAATACGACTTGGCCCGACATATGTTGGCAACGGATACATGGAAAGAGAAGCTGTACAACAAATGGAGGTCCATCCCTCTGTAGTCCAACCGCGACAGGCCCTAGGTATCCCTGTGCATGAGCATATAGGTGTTGGCATCTCTGATATGTTCATTTCTTCTCCAAATAATACCAAAGTAGTATTAGGTTTCACAAACTGGTAAGACCTTTTCGACCTTACATTTCTTTGGGCTTTCGAGGACGATACTTTTGCGGACTTTTTCTTACGACTATAAAGCTTGCAAATACAAGCCCATGAGTCTTCTACGTGCTTCTCAAACTCGGGTCCATGATTCATTATCGTATCAACCGGTTCCACCCTGTTCGAGGTTGAGACCCCATAATATGTGTCACTAATTGGATTGGGGTATAGTGTGGGCGAGTCTGACATTGGACGTTTGCCTGGTGCCCTGTTACCCTCCTCGGAAGATTCTGGTTGGAATGATGGTTCCGGTTGGAATGTTGATTTCAACTAGAATGTTGCTTCTGGTGTATCGAGAGAGAGGTTTTGATATAAAGGGTTCATTGGGATTGGAGATGAAACTCCATGATGTACTGCATCAACAAAAGTTGGGAACGATGCACTGACATTTTCTGTTGGGAGTTCTAGCTGTGATGTTGGTACTGTATTTTGGAGAAGCCAGTCTTGGCAAAAATCATCGATTGATGTTCCCCATTCACTAGTACCAATCATCTGGTTTTGCCATGCGTCCATGATTATATTGAGTTCTTCTTATCTACAATAAGTTTTGGTCAGACAATTGACATAACAAATACATAAGAAACATTATCAACAATATTATTCTGATTTAAAAACACATTCTGGACAACTTAAGATCTGATTTATAAAATTTATAAGGGCTCTGCAAACTTTTCATCTTCTTTTATTTGACGCTTCACAAGGATAGATTCCTCCTCTTCTAAAAATTTAGATAAAAGTTTTGCAAACTTTTCATCTTCTTTTATTTGACGCTTCACAAGGATAGATTCCTCCTCTTCTAAAAATTTAGATAAAAGTTTTGCAAACTTTTCATCTTCTTTTATTTGACGCTTCACAAGGATAGATTCCTCCTCTTCTAAAAATTTAGATAAAAGTTTTGCAAACTTTTCATCTTCTTTTATTTGACGCTTCACAAGGATAGATTCCTCCTCTTCTAAAAATTTAGATAAAAGTTTTGCAAACTTTTCATCTTCTTTTATTTGACGCTTCACAAGGATAGATTCCTCCTCTTCTAAAAATTTAGATAAAAGTTTTGCAAACTTTTCATCTTCTTTTATTTGACGCTTCACAAGGATAGATTCCTCCTCTTCTAAAAATTTAGATAAAAGTTTTGCAAACTTTTCATCTTCTTTTATTTGACGCTTCACAAGGATAGATTCCTCCTCTTCTAAAAATTTAGATAAAAGTTTTGCAAACTTTTCATCTTCTTTTATTTGACGCTTCACAAGGATAGATTCCTCCTCTTCTAAAAATTTAGATAAAAGTTTTGCAAACTTTTCATCTTCTTTTATTTGACGCTTCACAAGGATAGATTCCTCCTCTTCTAAAAATTTAGATAAAAGTTTTGCAAACTTTTCATCTTCTTTTATTTGACGCTTCACAAGGATAGATTCCTCCTCTTCTAAAAATTTAGATAAAAGTTTTGCAAACTTTTCATCTTCTTTTATTTGACGCTTCACAAGGATAGATTCCTCCTCTTCTAAAAATTTAGATAAAAGTTTTGCAAACTTTTCATCTTCTTTTATTTGACGCTTCACAAGGATAGATTCCTCCTCTTCTAAAAATTTAGATAAAAGTTTTGCAAACTTTTCATCTTCTTTTATTTGACGCTTCACAAGGATAGATTCCTCCTCTTCTAAAAATTTAGATAAAAGTTTTGCAAACTTTTCATCTTCTTTTATTTGACGCTTCACAAGGATAGATTCCTCCTCTTCTAAAAATTTAGATAAAAGTTTTGCAAACTTTTCATCTTCAGAAGTTTGTTTCTCAAAAAGGTGGACATCTTCGTCTACCATCGCCTTGTAATCTTTAAAGGAAATACCTAACATCACGGCCTCCTGCTTAATCCTTTTGACCCTATTTGTTTCAAGATCTTCAAGATCCTCTTGAGCCATTGGCCTTTTGCCTTTTGGATCACTCGAAGAGGCACCGAAATTTTTCATTATCTTATGATAAATCGGTGGAACAATATTGTTAATTAAGCGAACATGAATTAAAAGATAAAAGTTTTGCAAACTTTTCATCTTCTTTTATTTGACGCTTCACAAGGATAGATTCCTCCTCTTCTAAAAATTTAGATAAAAGTTTTGCAAACTTTTCATCTTCTTTTATTTGACGCTTCACAAGGATAGATTCCTCCTCTTCTAAAAATTTAGATAAAAGTTTTGCAAACTTTTCATCTTCTTTTATTTGACGCTTCACAAGGATAGATTCCTCCTCTTCTAAAAATTTAGATAAAAGTTTTGCAAACTTTTCATCTTCTTTTATTTGACGCTTCACAAGGATAGATTCCTCCTCTTCTAAAAATTTAGATAAAAGTTTTGCAAACTTTTCATCTTCTTTTATTTGACGCTTCACAAGGATAGATTCCTCCTCTTCTAAAAATTTAGATAAAAGTTTTGCAAACTTTTCATCTTCTTTTATTTGACGCTTCACAAGGATAGATTCCTCCTCTTCTAAAAATTTAGATAAAAGTTTTGCAAACTTTTCATCTTCTTTTATTTGACGCTTCACAAGGATAGATTCCTCCTCTTCTAAAAATTTAGATAAAAGTTTTGCAAACTTTTCATCTTCAGAAGTTTGTTTCTCAAAAAGGTGGACATCTTCGTCTACCATCGCCTTGTAATCTTTAAAGGAAATACCTAACATCACGGCCTCCTGCTTAATCCTTTTGACCCTATTTGTTTCAAGATCTTCAAGATCCTCTTGAGCCATTGGCCTTTTGCCTTTTGGATCACTCGAAGAGGCACCGAAATTTTTCATTATCTTATGATAAATCGGTGGAACAATATTGTTAATTAAGCGAACATGAATTAAAAGATAAAAGTTTTATATAAACATATAAATAGATAGTATATTATCCAAGATGAGAAAGAAAGAGCACAAAAATGTAGCTTACCAAAGAGAAAGTCGGAGATCTGTTAGAAAACAAGCTGGCTGTGAACGGAATAGCTAAAAACAAATTGGCAGATGAAGAACTAAGTAAATAAAAGAGATAGAGAAAGAAGATTTAGTGTGCATTCTTCCTTAAGAAAACGCGTTTCTATTATAGAGGATGATAAGGGAAATGTGACCTGGAAGAACGGACAGGTGTGCATAAACTACAGTAATTTTAATCATTGTTACAGTAATTAGTAATTACTGAATTATTTTTTTTACTAAAGATAAAATTTCTAAACTTTATCATCCCTTTAACCAAGGTTGAAAAGAGCTGAACAGTTTACTCAAAAGCGTATACTATGTCGAGAAAATCCTCAACTAAATTAATAGCTTAATGAATAGACCGTCTTCCACGCATCACTATTTTTCTTCACTGCTTCTTTTTCAAGAACCATATCAATTGCTAATTCATCTTTTTGAACCCTAGATAATTTTTGATCCAAACTATTGTTTCAGGAGTGATCTAGGTAATATTTGGTTCTTTGACCCATGGATCGCCTTTAATGATTGAATTTAAGAAAATGAGACAAATGTTATCAACAAAAATATGTTGACTTTTCCAACTGGATAACAGTAGTGTCTTGGTAAAAGAACTTCAAATTTGAAAATAAGAATTATTTGAAAGGCTAAAATTATGATGGGCGATCAACGATTAAAATAGACAAATGAACTTGGTATAAAAATCTATCAAGACAAATATGGGAAATTCTTTTAACTGGGGAATTTCCCTAATCGACAACAATCCCCCAAAAGAGATCGAAGAAAGTTGTATTTCATTATTCGTACAATACAAGTGAAACTTGTTACATTATTTAAGCGGAAATACAACAATTAGGGATACAACATATTTAAAAACCATACAAAGAAACCCAGGTGGTGACAAACAGTAAGGGAACCACGCCAAGAACGAACGCGACTAACCACTGAATAGCCTCATCCAATGGAAGTTGAGCCACAGTAATTAACCACACTATGATAATAATGTAGATTATGATTAGGAAAGGACTTCAACATTTTCGATATTAGGTTTCGGGTTTTGGTTAGATTCTGAAGAAAGGAAAATGTTAAGTTGATATGGCATGGAGAAAAGTATGCTAAGGTATTATTATATAGTCTAAAAAGGAGCCGTTTCTAACGGTCAAATATGGAAGATAAAGTGAATTTGAATTTTGTATAGTGTTTTAATCAGACTTACCTGTGTACGGACAGATCATCTATACCATAGATGTGTAAGTAGTCTATACTATATGTGTATAAATTATTGATTTCTTCATGAGTTCAAGTAGGATGTTATACATGCTAATTATAAATGCTAATCGTGTTGAGGATTGTGTGCAAGTTCATTCTACTCTGTTGAGAGTAGAAGGATTATGTATAGAATCATATGAGTTCATCCTACTCTGTTGAGAGTAGAAGGCATCAAATAGGGATGCGCCTTGTATCTTTCTGTTAATTATGTGTGATTGTCTAATGTAGAATAGATACTTAGATGCCATGTCCTCTAATATCGATTTATTGTCATTGAGATAAAACGTAAATCAAGTTAAGTATAATTTTATTCGATACAATCTAGATTTCGAGGGCGAAATCCTTTTAACTGGGGAATAATGTAACAACTCGCAAAAATCTGAGTAAATATAAACTGATGATGTATCCGTGAATTGAGACTTTGGAATCATTGAAAAACTAATAAGGATTCATGATTGTTTCGTTGTCATGTTCTTGCCTTTAATAGATACATCTCAATTATTTCTGCTTTTTCCTTTTCCTTTCCATCAATTATGGACATCAATCATACACTAATATAATATAGATATGGATATAGATAATAATATAAGAACAAAATCCTCCGTGAATGAATGTTGTAATTTTCCTCTAAAGTCCAACAATACAGCTGGCTCATGAAGATACAGAATTCCCAATAATTACAAAGATTATAATATTTTATTTTATATATTATTGATCACCACCTCAAGGACGGCTATCAATTCTAACACACTACCAAAACCATCACCGGTTTACAACATTCAAACACCACCTCATCACCACTGTTCGACAACCAGGAAGCAAGCTCGCTGCTGGTTACCATCGAAAAACCATCACCACGAACTGCTACTGTTACGCTACATGCTACTGCCATCAAACGCAAACCACCACCTCCAAACCATCGAACAACTCACTATCACCATGGCCACTGTTTACTGCTACTGTTTGGAAGTCACCACGACTACCATAAGCTGCTGCTGTTGCTGTTCTTAATTGTTGTTGCTGCCTTGTTTTGTTTGTCGTCTTCATCACCGAACCAGACCACCCTTGCTGCTCGTAAACTACTACTCTGTTTGCAGTCATCATGACAACCACCATTAAACTCTCGACTCTCATCTTTTCTATATTCGTATATACATACATATACATATAGATATAAACATGATCAAGCACCATCAGCGAAACACCACCTCTCGATCATGGCTGCTGCTCGTTATAACTACTGTTCGGAAAGACCTCATCACCATAAGCTACTGCTACTGCTCGTTTTTAGTACAACCACCACCATGAAAAGCTACTGCCGCTGCAAACTCTTCATCATCACCACCACGGCCAAACACCACCACCCTTGTGACAACACCATCATCTTTGAACTACTGCTGTCATGTTGCTACTGCTGCTGTTAACCGAACCAGCCACCATCAAAAGTTGCTGCTGCTAGGAAACCACCATCACCATTGTTACTATTCATCATCATCTTCATTCGGCCACCACCTTAAAACCTCAAACACCACCTCTTCACCATCACTGTTCGACAACCAGGAAACAAGGCAAGACATTCTAACATCATGACAGGTTGTTTGATGTCTACACACGCTTGTTTGTTCATGTTTAAAAACTCTAAACGTTTTCTTTTCGTTTTCTAGCTCGTCACCTCAAAACCGTCACGAATCACCATCATCAGCCACTGATGATGGACCTGGGAAGTCTTCAACAGGTTATTTAAACTCCTTATAAGTTTCCCATGTTGAACTAAAAACAAGAATTATAAATTATAAATCTGACCGTTAACACCGTTAGATTTTCTGACAGATTTAGTCCTAAACTGTTAACTGTTTTACAGTTTTAGTCCTTAGTCCGTCAGTTTCTGATTAAACTAATGACTCTTTTGAAATAACTACAAAATGGATTATTTCTAATATTAAACTGTATATATTGCAGAAACTGTTATTTTCCAAGACATCAGAGACTGAAACTGAAAGTCATATAAACACTAAAAATATGATGACCAAAATTGAATGATAAAGATAAAACTACTAAAACATTGATATAATTATTTATTAAATGAATTATATTTTATGTTTTAGATTAACTTGTCATGAGGATTATCTGCTGTTCTGATTTGCCACTACAACTAAGGTGAGTTTCGTAAACCCTCCCTACTCAATTGAGATTCGGGCTGAAAAGTGTACATGTTTGTTTAACTGTTGATTGTTGATTTGATTGATTGTATGATTAAATTGTTGATGTGGACATGTTAGCGCATTGTTTACGATGTAAGTCGCACCGTTAGCGCATTATTCATTATATAAGTCGCACCGTTAGCGCATTATTTATTATATAAGTCGCACCGTTAGCGCATTGTTTACGATGTAAGTCGCACCGTTAGCGCATTATTATTATATAAGTCGCACCGTTAGCGCATTGTTTACGATGTAAGTCGCACCGTTAGCGCATTATTTATTATATAAGTCGCACCGTTAGCGCATTATTATTATATAAGTCGCACCGTTAGCGCATTGTTTACGATGTAAGTCGCACCGTTAGCGCATTGTTTACGATGTAAGTCGCACCGTTAGCGCATTGTTTACGATGTAAGTCGCACCGTTAGCGCATTATTATTATATAAGTCGCACCGTTAGCGCATTATTCATTATATAAGTCGCACCGTTAGCGCATTGTTTACGATGTAAGTCGCACCGTTAGCGCATTGTTTACGATGTAAGTCGCACCGTTAGCGCATTGTTAATTATTAACTATGTAAGCCGCATCGTTGTTGATCGTTATTGATTGTTATGGAACGTTGTTGAACGTTATATGGAATCGTTATTATTGAACGTTGACTTGTATTAAATTGTGATAATGTGAAACCTTATAGGTTTTCCTTGGATGTGATTAGTTCTCCTAATCCTCACTTATTGTTAACGGTTGTATCCGACACGGTTATTCCTTATTACTTGTCCCTACGAACTCACCAACTTTATGTTGACGCTCTTTAGTACACTTTTCAGGTAATCAGATTAATCAGAGACAAAATGGATGATTGTGTGCTTGCATTACTAGGACTGGACTTGCTTCGGACTTTCTGGATCCGTGATCCTTATTTCCCCTCAATGGGTTATGCTTAGGATCAACTGCTATCATTTGGACTTTTTATTTTAAATGTTGTTTGATTGGATATCTTTACTTGATGTTGATAATTGTATACATTTGAATGAGTTTAAGGATTGTTTCAATCCTTTGAATGCATATAGTTTGACTCTACATAATTTCCATGTCGTGCTGTGCTTTTCTAAGTGATACCCCATGATTCCGCCTTGTTGGGGTGTTACACAATCGAATGAAGTCAAAATCTCTATCACCAAAATGTTTGGCCGATTGGTTGAGCTCCATCAAAGCCCCTGGTTTGTAGCCGGGAAGCTTTGTAATATCCAAGCTCGGATCCCTACGATGAAGTTTCTCCAAAATCTTATGCCCACCATGACTCATTGCTATCTTTTGAAGCTCAGCCATCCTCTTCATGAATTCATAACTACCCAAAAGCTTACGAACAACCCCCGGAACACCTGCTATCAGCTCCTTGCGATCAACACTAAGCTTCTCAGCGCCCTCCTCCAACAACCTAACTTTCTCTTTCAATGCTCTATCTTGCTCTTTGAAACCAACAATCTCTGCCAAAGTACCCTCTAACCTACCTCTCAAATCTTCCGACTCTTTCCTGAAACCTTCCTTTTCAATCTCAGATTGGTTCAACCTTTCTTGCATCCTATGGAGATCTTCCTCAAGGGAAGCGGACTTTTGCTTCTCAAAGGTTGTAGCAGACCGGAGCTCTTCATACTTTGCTTCCACAACCTCCCGAGAAGTGTTTAACTCATGTTTCTTCACTTGACGTTGCAAGACTTTAATAAAACGCTGGAGTCGAATGTTTTCCAAGCTAAAAAACTCCAACCGTCGATCAGACTCAACCTAAAAGCAGGAAGTAGGATGAAGCATGAAAAAAAGATTATTATTATAATTTTTCATAGTTAGAAAACAAAATAATAATAAGTAAGGAAAAAGAAGAGGAAAGCTTAAGAAGACCTGGGAACAAATGTTGTTAATGATATTCTTCCTATTAAAATCACGAAAGGCTTCCTGAGGTAACAAGGCAACCTCACTCAGACGAGCGGGAGCCATGATATTGTCAACATATTCACGCCTTTCCTCCACGGACCGGAGCAAACTCGTGAAAGAAATCCCAGTGAAGGCAACAGAGAAAGGACCCTCGGCGGTGGGCACGGCCGGAATAGGACGAGGCATGGGGGCAAAAATAGTAGCATCCATCTCCGGAGCATAAAAACCACCAGCGGACTCAACGTCACCCTCCGTCTCACTCCCATCCCCCTCCATCTCATTCCCATCTTCCTCCATCTCATGCCCGTCCCCACCCTCCTCCTCCTCCTCATTCTCAAAATCCTCTTCATCACTTGATTGAATGTCCGCAACTTTCTTTTTCTTTGTTGATTTTTCTTTTTCCTTCTCTAAATTCCTCTGAATAGCTCCAATATCCTTACCCATGCCCGGAGCCAGCCCGCTTCCACTCGTATCAACATCAGAGCTCCGCAGCCTATACGCGGTACTCCCACTGGGCTCCGTTAATTTAATCCCTTTCAAAACTTTTTTTCTTTTCGAAATCTCAACATCACCTGCACTCTCCGTCTTCCTTTTGGCTGAGGTTTTCTTGTGGACAACTATGTTATCGGACGCAGCCTCAGCCGGAACTTCCTTGTTTCCTTTCTTCTTCTTGGCCTTAATTTGTTCAGCACGGGCTTTAAGGGTTCTCTCTTTTAACTCTTGTGCTTTTGGGTCCTCCGGAAGCACAGTGATTTCTCCATCCATTCATACACTTTGAACCCCCGAAATCTCTACGCCCTCTGCAACATCTGGTTCGAACCTCTGGCCATCGGAAGGTGACCCCAAGAGTGCAGCAAAATCCATAACTACAAAAAAAAAAAGAAAGAGAAACACATCAAGGAACAAGTAGGTAAGACAACTTTAACAAAGTTTGTAATAAGTAAAGTATGTAGAAACATCTATAATATAAATAATAAGAGCCATGAGAACAAGCTTCAGGCCTCCATACCCTTCCCATCAGCACTAATAATGCGGGGAGCAGCAGGGTGAAAACTCCATGTGTTGCTCAATTTAGCAAGGTACAAGGCTGTCTCGGGAAGGGTACGGTAGCGTACAGGCGGATCAATCAGCCTGGCGGCCAAGGAGGCATCATACCCGGTAGTGGGTAAAGAGTCCGCTGCCATACTCCCAATGTCACGTTTACTTAAGGCCTGATAATGGTTTGGATCAATAACATCGGAGTTAACATAAAAAAACCTAGACTTCCATCCCTTGATGGAATCCTTCACATCAAACATACAATTACCCGAATGAGATTTAGCCCTTTTTTCGATGGTATACCAATCACCGGAAACACCCAACTTAAAGAACAAACGAAAAAGAGCGACCGTAGGTTCCCCCCGCGGGCACGACAGTGCGCCTCAAACATGGAGACCCGTAGTGCACCGAAAGGAGTAAGCTTAGAAACATGGCAACTATAGTAGTGGAGCACATCTAAGAAAAATGTAGTGAAGGGAAGGCGAACATTTCCTTTGTCAAAAGTAGCACAATAGAGAGCAACTTTCCCGGCCGGAACACTCTTTACAGTGTCAGAAGGCCGCGACAGGGTATAACCCATATGGAGGGGAAACCTATGCTTTGAGAGAAAGGAAGCAAAATCATCTTTGTCAAGGTAACAAAAGTGAAGATGTGAATCTTTCCTATTAGCCATCTTATAAGCATCAAAATAAAGCAAAAGTACAAAAACCAACCTTCCGATTAGGGTGAGCTACGGCGGCGGCGGAAGTAAGGTTGCGGTTACGCTAAGGCAAGGCTATGGACCGATTAGGTCAAGTGTTGTTACGGCGGAAGCAAGGTTGCAGCTCTGATTAGCTCAAATGTTGCTACGGTTTGGCTACGGCTAGGCTGCGGCGCACGAGAGAGAGAGAGAGAGAGAGAGAAAAAACAGAAAGTGAAAAGGAAAGTGAAAAAGAATGTGCCCTAGTTTTCAACTATTTATAAGGAAAAAGATGGATCGGGCCAAGACAGCGAAAAGACACACAGCGGGCCATTCGATTGGATCGTGACACGTGTACAAGCTACTACCCCATGGATGGAGGGATCAACCCTATTGTTTCTCAATAATAACATATACAAATACAAATATAAAAGAGAGAGAGAGAGAGAGAAGGTAATAATGATAAATAATAGCAACAAATGCACGGAGCTAAACAAACGAATTATTCGTTTCAAAAATCCTTACCTCCCAACTTAACCTAGCACTCCATAAATCTGTACCGCTAGGCTGGGGGTCTCTGATGACGTACCTAGCTTAAACACCGTTAATGCTAGTAGATAAGCAATAAAATCCACTAACACTAACCAACCTTAAGGTTGGAGCCTCTCCAATGGATAGCTACAGCCAACCTCAAGGTTGGAGCCTCTCCAATGGATAGCTACAGCCAACCTCAAGGTTGGAGCCTCTCCAATGGATAGCTACAGCCAACCTCAAGGTTGGAGCCTCTCCAATGCATGGCTACGGCCAACCTCAAGGCTGGAGCTTCTCCAAAGCATAACTACAGCCAACAAACCGATTAAAGGCCAAGTAAAGCCACAATGAGGACAACGACGTCTAACAAATCCTGCAACAACTTTGTCTCTTCCTCGCAAGGGACAAATGCTTACGTACAAGACGACACACCGAACCAACGTCTCTCTGCAAGATAAACGTCATGGTTAGGGATGTCTCCTAACAGGGTAAACGTCACGACTATGGACCAATACACTGACCTACCCTTGGCCTCTATAAATACCCCTTCATTGGCTTACTTCTAAGACCAATGAACAACACACAATATACACTTGGTGGCGTGAGATTAACACCTTAATTTCACACCAGTTGGGAATCACCAGCAAGTCTAAAACATCTCTCAAACCCCTTTTTCCATGCAAGATAAACGTCATGGTTAGGGATGTCTCCTAACAGGGTAAACGTCACGACTGTGGACCAATACACTGACCTACCCTTGGCCTCTATAAATACCCCTTCATTGGCTTACTTCTAAGACCAATGAACAACACACAATATACACTTGGTGGCGTGAGATTAACACCTTAATTTCACACCAGTTGGGAATCACCAGCAAGTCTAAAACATCTCTCAAACCCCTTTTTCCATGCAAGATTAACCCCTAGACCTTAAGTGAGAATCCTTGCTTAAACACTCTCCAATGTCCTTAAAAAATAGGAGAGTTAACAGGGGTTTACATTGCAAAGAAACTCAACAAGTATGGCAGAAGATTTGGTTTTGCAAGTTTTAAGGGAGTAAAGAACTGGGAGGAGTTGGAGAGGAGTATGAAGTATGTAAAACTGGGAAGTTACACCTCAGTATAAACAAGGCTTTTTATGTTGTGGAAAATGAGAAGTTGACAAGCAATAGAAGGGAGAATATGAGGTCGAATTCTACTGTCAAGATCAATGGAAATTTTAACCAAAATGTTGGTGGTCGTTCTTACAAAGACGTTGTAGGAGGTGGTGGCCGCTCTTACAAAGATGTTGTAGGAGGTACAAATATAGTTGCGAATAAAGAGTTGGAGGTAATCGTTGACGACGAAATAAATGGGATGGCTGATTTCCATCATCGAGATGTCGTGGTTAGATGCAAGTCCTTTGATGCTCTTGTGTCTCTTCATGACAGGTTAAGCGAGGAAGGTTTTGCTGGTACGAAGGTTTTGTCGTTGGGGTGGCGGAAGAAAAAATTTCAGGTTTGGGTAGAAGAAAAGACCATAGATTGGTGCCCACCGTGTGGTCCGGTTAGGGGTGCACCCAAATGCGCCAGCAACGAAGATGGGGGTGGCATCACGGCGGTGGTCGAGATTCCGGTGGTGGAAGAGGAGGTGGAAGACGGCGAATGGAGGTTCCCTAGGAAGGAAGACGAAACGGATGTGCATGGGGAAGGGGAGAGACGTGTTGAGCATTCATTGCAAATGGGGGAACCCGAAAAGGATAGTAATAATAATTTTGATTTTGCATCTTCTGATGTGGGCCCTCTCATGGAAATGTCGGTTGGGAACTTAACTAAAAATACTAGTAATAATTATGGGAAGTGATAATCCTACCACATTTTTTGATGCATCTACCACACGGTATATGTTTTATAACATACTGTATAAGTATGTAATGCACCACAGTGGTAAATTAATCAAATTCTGTGATACGAATATCACTTCCCAATAATTATGGGGGAGCACGTGGTAGGAAACACAAACTTTATAAATCATATAACTTTTTTCTTTTTAATTTCATTTATACTGAAATTCAAATTCATTTTGAAATATTTTTATGTCCAATCTTTTCAAATAACAATTCATCTATTGACGGTTTATAAATCATATAAAATATAACAATAATATGAATAGAATAAATAAGTTCAGTAAAAAGTTATCACTCCTGACTCGATATTATAAATCACAATTAAATAGGCGCTTGACAGAATGTCAAGACGACTAAGTTTCGTAATAAGTATTAGTATTCAAATGCATAATTTATTATTTATAATTTATACATCTTTACAGAAATTGTTTAAGGTTATTAAATTACTTTAATTTTAAATATACTAATTACACAATATACCACTATAATTTATATTTTAAACTAATACATATCTTATTCAATCAAACTTTCCATTTATGTAATTAACTTATTTGGTACACTATAACATATATTTATCTAAATTTAATCATGAAAAGCATGTGTTACAAAAAACAACTAAACTTTTTCAAAATTTAAAATAAACATAAGATAATTTAATTTTTGAATTTTTTTTCTCTTTTGAAAAGAATAATGTAAATATTATGTTATATTCTCAACAATTAAAAAACCTTTGAGAACGACCATAAAAATATACATTCTCAACAATTCAACGACCTTTGAGAACTACCATAAAAATCGTTGAGGCCACCAATAGTCATTAAGTGCTGAGTGTATTAAGTGGCTGAATGCATTAAGAATGTCTGTATGTATTAAGTGAAATATAAGTAATTGGCGGTTATTTTTGTTTATTAAGTTAAAAAAGAAACATGAAATTTGACTAAATGATTAAGTTCTTAATTATTAAGTTTATTAAGTAAAAATGAATCGGGGCCTCCTATAGACGGAAATATAGTCGAATGCCATGAAGGCGATATTGGCTATTAAATCACTTATATTATTTTCGTGTACAAATTACATGGAAAAGTTAATCCGAGACAGGTACATAATACATGCGCACATTATATTGCATACGTGTATAAAGTATTGTCATGTACAAATTACTTCTGTTTTTAATATTCTTGAATGATCTAACTAAATTAATATATAGATGCAAGAATGACAACGACATGTGAATTTTTTTTGGAACGTTCGTGTCACGGGACGGCTAACCGTTACATCCAATTGGGCAGACAGTCACTAGCGACCGATCCACGAAGTCAGGGAACCACAGGGGAGGGAAAACCACACCAAATTAGCCGCTACAGAAGGCACGACGCTAAATTGGGGAAAAACCTTGATTGCTCGGATTCGAACCCTGGTCTCACAGGGACCAAACGTCATTGCAACACGGGGATGTCCACTGCGCTATTAAGGCAGGGACCAACGACATGTGAAATACGGAGTGATTAATAACTAGGTTGATAAATTTTACAAGCATGATTAAACAAAGTCGGCATAACAAAGAGTCTTACAAATGTTCCTTGAAGATACATACAATTAATGTATCTAAGACTACAAAGCATAAATGCAACACAAATGAGAAAGAACCTAAGAACCTGCCTTATGTATTCGTCCTTGGTTCGTCCAAGGACTCGTCCTCTCGTGTACACCGCGGGGTTGGACTAGTCCTTGGACTCGTCCCTCCCCATTCGTCCCCCCAAGGACGAATTGTTTAACCATTTTCTTTTTTTTTTTTTAAATTTTGTGAGTGTATAATTAAATAAATGGTGGGTCCAAGACTAGTCCTGGGTATAAGGTTGGATTTAGGGGGATTAGTCCTTGGATGATTTTTTGCTGATGTGGCGCTGATTAGGACTAGTCCTCCTGAGGATGAGTCCTGGCGTAAGGCACCTCCTAATGCTCAAAGGTATGGTCCAACGTAACGAAATGTAAAGTTGAGGGATTGTTATTGTAATCTTGTAAAGATACTTAGTAGGAGTTTGTTGGAGGAGGTTAAGTTATGATGCATATAAACTCAGGCTGTTGTATTATTTCATTTTAACAATAAGAGATAAGAAAATATCCCAAATTTCTCTCTATCTCCTTGATTTCTGTTATTCCTCATAATTAAGCAACAAATCTTAATCTTAATCATTCATGTCCAATGTATACGTAGTAATACCTAAGATAAGATTGGAGTAATGCGGTGTCGACTATTCATTGAAATGAAATAGACGATAAAGGTGTGAGCATCTTAACAAGGTATATTTTTCCCGCCTCAATATTATAAAATTTTTTATAACTATTTATAACTTTTTGTAAGAGCTTTGATATATTGTACGAGTAGTATCTACCAATATACTAAAACAGGATTGACACATTCTTCATAGGACACATGCACTTTATTTAACGACATGTGTCCCATTAAAACTATGAGTTTTAATTAAATAACATTTATATCGACTAAATCATATTTAAAATAATTTTTTTCAAATAGTTAATAATTGTATTGTATTCCTTATATAAGTCTACATGCTAAGATAAAAAATTTATTATTCTCCATAATAAATCTTCTTAAATATATAAAGATAATTCTTCGTGTAGCTCCATCCGTCGAAAACAAGAATGAACAAAGAAGCCCACAAGTTAATTTACATTTTAGCCGCAAAAACAGCATGAAGGATTCTTGGTTTAATTTCATTCAAACAAATGGAACTTTTTTTGCTTTGTTTTGTTCTACCGTTTCAACAACAAAAAGAAAAAAAAGAGTATGTTTAGAATATGCTCATTGGTGATTCAAGATGTAGTATTTTCTTGATGTTTGTTAAACGTGTTTATGTGGACAATCTCTACACATATTTATACTGTCGGATATTCGTTTCGACTTACACGTGTCTAATTTACAAAGGTATATTTTTTAACTCACTTTGTAATCACCGTTATTATAGTGGAATTGAATCTTGATGGAAACCTGAACTAATTATCAATCTTTAAAAGTATAGAGACAGTCATGCAACAACAGTATTGAAGCATTCTTCGTGCGACACATAAATCGACACAAATCATGTTTTAATATTATGAGTTTAGGCGTAGTCAAATCATTACTAATATCTAAGTTAGGTATTGATAATATTTTTACAATACATGTTTTATATGATCAATCCGTACATCGTACGGATATTAATACTAGTTATTTATATGAAAAATGATTAATCAACTTAACCCATATGTCTAAATATCAACCTAAAACTTTAAGAATTTGACATGTGGATTCCACTAATTTTCTTTCCTAATCTTATTTCTTAATTCTTACACATGTCATCATCTTATAATTAGGTTGATTTTTAGGCATACCAACTTCTTATTTATATACATCCTAAAGTTTGTAGTTATATGCATTGTTACTTTGTTAGTTAATTTCGTAGTGCTTTTGTTTTTGTTTTTTTGTTGGCAAGTGAATGTTTATGAACACAAACGAACACACATGAATACGATTCCATGTTTTGTTATTGGTTCATTAATTGTTTATTAAGCCAAAGAAATGCACATATACTAAGGTGGTTTTTTTATGTGTTCGTTCGATTCATTTACAACACCTCATGTGTGATGTCATGAAAATTCTAGATAACTAAAACTTTTTTTATTGTCAATTCTTTCACATAGAAAGGACTATAATGGAGTGTGGTATATAGCTTGTTTGTAAAACAGTTTGTCGTATGCGCAGTTGGATTAGGGTACCATGATCAAAGGGGAAGTGGGCAATGGTGAGACTATGAGATTTTGGATTGACTCTTGGGCCTCTTGCTATTTCCTAATATTTTTATATATTAGCGCTATAAACCTATTATTGATAGATATTGTTACATTATGCATGAATTATGATAACAATCTTTTTTAGATATATGGCACTGGAAAAAACAAGTTCTGGATCAAGAATTGCTGCAACAACTTAGTGAACTTCAAGACCATTTAACTGTTGTTGAATTTAGTGGAAAAGGGATTATAGAGACGAATGCACAAGCACAATGACAATGTAAAGTGCAAATATATTTGGATGTATGAAAGACATCCAAACAAACGAAAACATTACTTAGCGAGATCTTTAATACATGATTTATCTATTTTTCAACGATCCGGTCACTGTCAACTAGAATCTCAATAACCACTAATCTGACTTCATGTATTTTAGTGAATCAATTCCTACCAAATTAAATATTTATCAACTTAAAATATTATTAAAATTTAACATGTTATTAATTATATATGTTTCACGCTATTACGTGGGATAATAATCAAGTTTAACACTTAACACGTATAGAAGGGTAATTTGAAGGTATTATTGTTCAATTGGATACGATAAGTTTTTAACACGTTCTTTTTAGACGTGTTATTTGTATACTAGTCATTATGTTAACGAAGTTTACCTGTACGGAAAAAATAGTATGTTACTGATATTCTCTCTCTCATCCAATTGTTTGTGTGAGAACAGCACTTACAGATGCAGTATCAAAAAATATCCAAATCCAAAATACCAATAAACATGGAGCAAAACTTGGAGTGTATTACTCCATGTTCATCTGCCCTCTCTTTACTCACTTAAGTTTTGTTCTTTGCTTCAAAAACCCTTTTCCCTATTTTCAAGATATTCCATCTTTTTCAGACTCAAAATTAAAATCTTTAAAAATACTAACTGTTTGATGAAATGCCTCAAAGAAGTTTTCTCTTATTACTTTTTTAGATGCACATAATTTGATGAATTCATTGTTTAGTTTACTGGGTTAGAATTCATTCCACGATTAGGTCCATTTTTTATATAGATTGTTTCGGGTTTTAGTTCACACACGAAGTGTTTGATGAAATGCCTGAACGATGGTTTCAGTTATTACGTTTACAAATGGGCATAGTTTAATTTGGCCTGTTGTTTCTGTCACTCGGTTGGGTAATTTTAAGGTTAGGGCACAAGCTGGTTTGTTAGTAGTGAAAAAAGATAGTTTTTCGGGGTTTAAAGAGTTGAAGAAAACGGAAAGGTTTTGGGTGAAAAAAGATAGGTTTTTGTGTAAAGGGTCATTAGAAAGTGATGCAGAGTTGGGGTTGGAGCAAGAGATTTTGGAATTTATGAAGATTTCGAAGAACCCGAATGATTTTCCGACGAAGAAAGAATTGTTGGATGCTGGAAGAGTTGATTTAGTTAATGCTATTGTCAAGAAAGGCGGTTGGCTTTCGTTTGGTTGGGACGATGATTCTGCTGATGAGAGTGAATGTGGAAAACAGGAATTTGATGACACTAGAGATGTATATACAAGAAATGTAAGTAGTCAGCTGACTAATGAGTTGCTTCATCCTCCGGGAGACCACTGTAAGTTTCTCTCGGTTTTTTGACAAATATTTTCTGAAACATGTACATTAGAGAAAAGTGATACTTCATTACTCCGTGTATAATTGTTATTACTATTATTATCAGAGAAACGGCAGTTCAGGATGATGCCGGGATTGAAGGTATACTGCATAGATTAGAAAAGTACAGAAGTTTGTCTTTTGGCATTAGTATCGACGAAAATGAACATGGTATTTATGGTTCGAACAAGGACAATAGTGGTCACAGAGATCATGTGTCTGCTAATGTGGGTAAGTCACGGTTAGAAATTATATGGTGGTGATGCATCTAGATGCTGCAAATCGAGTTTCAACCCATTTACTAATGAATGGATTGATTCTGGTTATGTTTACATCTTTAACGGGTCAAACGGGTAAAATAAAGAACATGGTCTCAACTGTTGGAAGTTGCCCAATGTGTATTCTAATTGTATATACCCAATAAAACATTAGCTTTTTTTGATATACTATAAATTAATATGGTTTGGTAATCGTATTTCATGCACTATCTATAAAACATTAAAAGTTCTGGGTAAAAATATCAGGTTAACCCAACCAGATCAATACAAAATTATCTGTTTTGACTCGTTATAGAATCACCTGCCCCATTCATCTTGTGCTCTCTGGGATAATTAAGTGTTGTAGCATTGTTGTATCTTGTCATTTAGCAGCTACCGATACCTATTCTGGCAAGAAGTCAGGTAGAGGAGAACACGAGGATTCGATAGATAAATTGATGTCTACAAAAGATGGTGAACTTCATAAGAGACATAATGAGATAGATTCAAATTACATAAAATCTCGACTTCAAAAAATGCAGTCTGAGCTTTCTTCAGCCATTTGCTTGTTTCGGTCCAAAAGTGAGACAAATAATCCAGATGTAATTCTATAAAATATGATATCTTTTACGTTTTATATCGCACAAAATATGATAAAATTTTGATCATCTTATGATACCTTACCAGGGTCATAAATGTTCTTCCAGTGAGTTACAACATCTTTCTGATACATGGGAGTTTCAAGAAAATGAGATTATGAATGCCAAAGATAGGCTGAGATCTATACGTGCAGAACTAGCAGTATCAGAAGGAAAGATGGCATTATCAATCATGTATGCATTATCCATGTCTATTATGGTAATTTGGTTCAGGGAAACATAAAGTACTAACAGTTTCTGTTTCAGTGAAGCACACAAACTACTTGACGCAAAACAAAAGAGAATTGATAGCGCAATGTAGAACTTTACAGATTCTTCATACCACCTGCATAATTTGGCCTAATTCAGCCTCGGAGGTTCTCTTAGCAGGATCATTTGACGGTTGGACCACTCAGGTTCTCTTTTGTTACTTGGCAATTAAAATATGTGTTTTATCATTGTAGAACATAATATTTGTAACAATGTCTGTAATTTGGACCAAGAGTAACATTTCACTATTGTACGTGTTGCTTACCAGTCAAATCATAACTAGTTATGTTGTAATGCAGAGAAAGATGGAAAGATCACAAACAGGCATTTTCTCTCTGTCATTGAAGTTGTATCCAGGAAGATATGAGGTAGCTACTTTTCGCTAACTCATCTCATGATTCCAATTATTAGAGTTGACAATGTCTATCCAGTTGCCAGATGAATTAAGTTGATTTTGGTTGCATTTTATATCAAATTGTCAAACAGGTTTATAGAAGAGGGACATGTCAAAAGGGTTGAAAGCTACTTTAAGTGGCATTTGTAATGCATACAACCTTCGAATTCAGTTTTACATTAGAAATTAGAAAACTTGGATTATTATGTAAAATATAGTATTTGCAATCGTATTTAACACATCACTATATACTTGTTCATTTACAAAGTTGAAGAAAACAAAAGGGTTTGTGTGTCGGCCCAAACCAACCCTGAAATAACGAGATAACAGATTGACCCAAACCTGTTTTGAATCGTTTCTCAAGTGACCCATTTTACCACCTCTACTAAAGATAAACAATATACCCTTCCAAAGTAAACCTGGTTTCTCATTTTCTCTTGTTTTGTAGATCAAATTTATTGTCGACGGTGTTTGGAGAGTCGATCCTCTACGCCCTATTGCCAACAACAATGGTTATGAAAATAATGTTCTCATCATCCATGACTGACCATGTGAGCAAAAACAGCCCGACGTGAAAACCATTGCAATGGCACACGGTGGCATCAACAACTAGCATAGAATAGCTTATGTAGCTTCTTACCCCTTAACTTATAGATAAGTTTAGCCTTGGAATTGACAGTTGTATTACCTTTGCCCCCTCCATTCTTTGAAAACATTGTCTCTACAATTGTAATGCAAAGTGTCTATATTGACTAAATCTGTTACATTTTTATTATTCACATTGATTTTAGAAGTTTGTACGATTAGAATCCACAATGTAGGACGTGTTTGGTTTATGGTAATAAAAATAATAAGAATTAGGTATCAAACTCATCAATTCAGCAATATCTTACATCACTACATCAGAGATGGCAATTTTCGACATGACCCGCTATTCAACACAAAATAAATCAGTTTAGGTCGAGGCTGGATGGGTTTGAGTCATAAATACTCGACATGACTAACACGTTTAATATGTGAGTTAGATTTGGTTGACCTTCGGTAACCAAGTACAACCCGCTAAACCATCATAAACTCCTAAATAGGAAATCTAAATAAATTTTAAAATGTTTAATTCCAAATATTGTAATCATTTCCTGTTTTTATATTTATATTTTTATATATAATGTATACATTCAAAATATTATATGTTTATTTTACAATTTTTTATGAACATGTTTATTTACAATTAAGTCCTATTACTTATTGTGTGAAATGAAATTATCGTCGACACGTCTAACTTGTAATTTGACACGAGTTCAAATTGGGTCAATACGTCTAACTTGTGTATTAAGTAGGTTAAGTTCAGGTTCAACTTTTCAACATGATTATTTTTTGAGTTGGTTTTCTGCAACACGTCAATCTGAACACGTTAAACCAATCAAGGATGGTAGATAGATTTTAAAACTTGTTTCCATTCCTACTCTAACTCATACTTAGACTGATAGGAGCAAGGCTCCCCTTTGAGGCGTTTATCGGGTCCCACACAAGCACGCCTTCTTTTGCTCGTCAATTTTATCACGCCTTCTGCTATTTTTTGACAAAGAACGCCTTCCGGGGGGAAAAAGTGAAATTGAACGCCTTGATAACGCTTTGCTCCGTTCAGTCTTAAAGATTACAAATTAAGTTGTGCATTTGAGTTAATTTTAAAAATGAAAACGGAAAAAATCTTTTAGCTGATTTTGTTAAACAAAATTTCTTTCAATTTATGGGATGATTGGGAAAAAAGTTAATATCATTTTTTGAGTAAACTCAAAGATAGTGATCCCAAATTTAAAACGCAAATACTTTTTATTTTTAGAAGCACAATAATTTTTTTTAAGTTTTTTAGAAAATATTTATTTAAAAATTAAAAAAGAGATGATGATCCATATCCCATTGGAAGAAGAAAAGGAGAGGCCTTATATATAGTCACTTTC
Source organism: Erigeron breviscapus (assembly GCA_034093135.1). NCBI lineage: Eukaryota > Viridiplantae > Streptophyta > Magnoliopsida > Asterales > Asteraceae > Erigeron > Erigeron breviscapus. Next base: position 38,576,462 of record CM067170.1, on the reverse strand, counting down.
ACTCGCTACTATTCCACTTCCCCCCTTTTCTATCTTCCACTCTACAAACCCTAATCCAAAACCCTAATCTCACTCCGTCGTCCACGGCGGCTCTCAAAATGTCATCATCAACCACCGCCGTCGTTTCTCCTCCCATCACCACCGCTGTTTCCGAGGCCGCCGACGGCCCTGTTCTAACCGTAATCAACAAACGCATCCGCAACCTCCGCAAAAAACTCAACCGGATCACCCAAATTGAATCCAAATCCGCCATCAAAAACAAAGAACAAGAAGACCTTGTGAAATCCAAACCCTCACTTCTCGCCGCCATCGACGAACTCAAAAAACTCCGACAGCCGTTGTCCGCCGCCGTCGATGAAGAAATCTCCCTCGCCGTCAATACTCATCTCTCCGCCTCCGACGCCCCAAAACCCGCTTCTGACGTCACCACACCCGACGCTGACGTCACCGATACGAAGTTAGCTAACAATAACGAAAATGATGACAAAAAAGATGACGAGAAAAAAGAAATTGAGGATTTGTTGAGGTTGGTTTATTTTGCGAGTATGTTTGATGTGAAATCGAGTTCGGAATTTAATCGAATAATGTTGACTAGAAGCCATGAGAGGAATTGTTGTTTGACTTATGATTACGTCACTGATGATGATGCTGTTGTCATGCTTGGAGAGCATGATTTGGATTTGATATCTTTGATGGGTTCTTTGGTCATTTCTAGACCTGTTGATTCGACTTTTTCGCATCAAAATGCGTTGCAGAGATGTATGGAACACGCTAAGCTTTGGCTCGAGAAGTCTGATCAGCCTATCGACCCGAATTACAACAATGTGACTTGTAAGATTATATGAAAATGATGTTTATTTTTTTAAAGTTTTGAGCTTTTTTTATTTGTTTATCTCTAACAATGTTGGTTTTTTATAATGAATGTAGATGCTGGATTGAGGGAGAAGTTGGAGAAGATAATCGGGTCGGAGTATGTTAAAATCACCCCGGAATTTAAGGTGACTGCTGAAGCTGCTGGGAATTACGCCTTCCAGGTGCCTGTGCAGGTGGACACTTTGGTTAATCAGATTGAACAAAAGGTAGAATCTTTTTTCGATTTTTTTTCTTTTGGGCTACTAAATGTTAGTGTAGGATATAGATACTTAACTATGTGAGCTTATATAGGTTGAAAATGCAGAATGCAGAGCTAGTAGTTTGTAGTTGCCATGAAGATAGAATGTGTATAGTTTTTTTATTGTTGATCTTACATGTTGTTTTTTGATGACTTTCTATCCATCTGTATGTAGTCTGCTTTTAACTTTTATATCGTTGTATGCTCAAAAATTGTTTCAGATGTTACATTTTTTCTGCGGTATGCAGTAGCCATAATGATTTGTAGAATGTTTTATGTTCTTTCTTCGTGCTTGTTTCTGCCCAACGGAATCATTCTTAGCTGAATGCTATATTGTCTAGCATTCAGTCCGTTAGATACGGGACTTAGAAGCCCTTTTCTAAGTCTTGTGGTAAGCTTTGCTCATTTGAAGTCCACCCTGAATGAAATGCTGAGCCATCCAAATTCCAGAGTCTTGGGGTAAGCTGAACCCATTCAGCAGTTTTGTTTATCTTTGTCTGCCACGTCAATCTTGCCTTTCATGTTGCTCTTTATCAATCGAGTCCTTCAAACGAGGGTAGCACGTCGATTCTTGACTCTTTCTTTTTTCTGTGTTTTTTTTATCTCGGCAATCACTTAATTGTATTTTCTCTCACCTCTTATGTGAAATGGAAGCTCTTTATGAGTTGCTAAGCTGTATATCGTTGTGGATTGTGGGTAAATTTTTAATGTTTTTTGAGTCCATGATCCGTCTTTTGGGTAATTGGTAACGACCACCAACTGTTCTATAAGAATGTTGCATGCGTATCAAGATATGCTTCATATCTTGTAGTGCCTTTACTCTTTGTACTACTGTCTCTGTTAGTGTTATTGACTTTGGCTTTGAAAAAAGCTCGGAGTTGATAACGGTACCACAGATTTTGATAAATATACCACAACAGTTGGTCATAAAATTTGTATCTTGCGGTATCATTATTAAAAGTTGTGGTAGGTTTATGGGCTCCTTGTTTTTGATGGTTTGCTTTTTAAATACTTGCGTGCGGTAATTCAGAACTGAATCATTCTGTTTTATACTTTAGCAATGATTTTGCAAATGTATATTAAGGTTAAGCGATTACGTTCTATCTGTTTTTGCGCCTTAGGTGTTTTTGTTCTTTTAGTCATTTTGCATTGCTGCTTTTTTATAAAAATATCTGTCTTGGATTTTCTGGTGTTGACTCACACATACAGGATGATGAGATCATTGGTGCCCTATAAACTTTCTCTGGTCATGGACTGTTAGAAAGACAATTGATGAGTTCACAATGTCACAATCTGCAGACAACCATGTATTGAGCCAAACCTTTTTTTAAAGAGTTTTCTATTTGAATTTATAAGTTTTTTGACTTCTTGTTGGCTAAGCTGCTAATATACCATCGATGTGCAAAAAATTTGATCTTAGGGTTAGAACAGTAAGCCGATTTATGCTTTGGAAGATTTTTCGAAACCTGGTTCACCTGGAGATTATTGAAAATGGAGGAATTGAATCAGCGGATGATGTTCTAATATCAGTAGAGCCAGTTCTGATATTTTCTTCAATCAGATGTACATTGACAGGGCATCTTGAGTTTCAGTCGTTGTCTTTTGTTCGTTGTCATTTGACATCCAATGATCTGTAGAGACTCTTCAATGTATAATTTGAGAGGTTTAGGCTATAATATTTTTTAATGGAAAGCAAGCTGAGTGTAAATACAAGTCTATGAACGTGGAGCACTATAAGGAAAACTAAAGTAGTGATGAGTTAACTCTTAATATATTTCAGAAAGCAGATAAGGGACCTGTTATGTACTGCTGGTAACGTGACTCGATATGTTAGCATAAATTTAAGTTTCTGATAGAATAGTGTTGAAAATAGAAGTTTTAAGAATCAATTATTTGACTAGAGAAGGAGAATGTCTTGAAGAAAATAGATTATTTATGCCAGTATAAATTGTTATACGATAAAACAAGTTTGTGTGGGGATTTCTATATAGTAATATTTGCTTAATTTATTACATATGTAGAGCATATACTCGAGTTCAATTCATCAAGGACTCAAGGTATATGATCTTAGCTGTATTCCCCATTCCCTTTCACAAGTAGAGCAAGCACTGAAATCAATCTTGAATTAAATTTTACAGAAATGGATTTTAAGTTAATTACAATGACTTTAAATTATTTAATCGGAAGCCCAAAGTTAACCCATAAGAAACTATAAAGCTGTGAAGAATAGTCACTAATTTGTAATGCTGGATTGTTTGCAGGAAGACAATGCCACGGGGTTTGAAAGAAATGAGACCTACGAAGACCAATCTAGTCCGGTTGAAGAACATCCTAAGGTGCTGTTTGTTTCCTATCTTTGAATCTTTTTAGTAAAGGTAGCCAGGCTTTACTCTTAATGGATAGTAAACAAAAAGAAACAAAACCTTCCGACTTTTTCTAACAAAAATTTAGCTTAAACTTGCAATGTTGCCTTTTAATCAGTCTTTAAGTTTTATTATTCATATATTAAAACCAAAGATAGATGTGTTCTTGGATAGTTGGATTGACCCGGCCCGACTCACATTAGAAAAACTACCTGTTTTGATCTGCTATCCAACTTGCCTGACCTGCTTAGCTCGTCACCTCCATTTTGAATACTTCATATTGTTTTTTGCTTATTTCCAATCTGCCGCTTCTGTTTTTAAAAAAATCCTGAACACTTCTAATTGAAATCCATATTTTGTTATTAACAGCATGAGATAGATGCTGAAAGTTCCATAGAAACTCCAGCTCAGACAGAGCAGGTTGAAACACAGGCAGGTGGTACTGATTACAAGGACCAGCATGTACCTCGACGAGCATATCAGAACCAAAGAGGTGGTGGTGGCCGCAATGGTGGCATCGGTGGTGGTCGTAGAGGTTTCGGGAATGGGCGTGGTGGTCGAAGTGGTGGCAGAAGTGGACCTTACCAGAATGGGCGTAACCAATTCAATGACCAGCCTGGAAATTATTACCCAAGGAACCATCATGGTGGCAGGGGAAGAGGTGGCAGGGGAAATGGCGGCTATGCCTACAACAACCATGCTTCTGGAGTTGAAGTGGCAGAATCTTGATTTCTGATGGTGGTTTAGGTTTGCTTATAGTCTCTTTTTGGTCGCTAATCTTGTTGGGTAAATGGTGAAAAATGGTCTATCGTTTTACATGAAAACATGAATGAGTTCTGGACCCGTTGTCTTATTTCAAGTATAATTATTTCTGGATTTTTATATGGTAATTGATCAGGATAAGCGTTGCGTCCGGGAGCTTAATCGTTATCTTTTAGACTTGTGTTCATGGTTGATTGTATGCTAGAGCAACTATCACTTGTTTCTTAATTTTTGGTAACCACTTAAAACATTTGGAATGTGGGTCATTGACACTTTTTGATACGTACATGATCAATGAGCACATATATCATCGGCTGTTGCTTGACAACATAAATTTAAATTCATGACCTATTTGGCAAAAGTCCTATGGCTAGTTAACCATAACAATGTGATAGCTGTATGCTATATAACTTGTGTATGGAAATTATTTGACTGCTACTCTGTTGGTGTAAATGATCTAATTCATACCAAAATTTTGAAACTTTGTGACTACATGGTTCCGACTAACTGGTCCAAGTATGTAATGAATTAAAGTAAGATACTTGAAAGTTGTATGGAGTTTAAGCTGTATTATTCTTTGGATTGGAAAATTTGCAAGAATATGGTGTCTTTGGTCCCAACAGTAACTGCTCTAATCATAGAATATAATGTTAAGGAGAATTAGATGCCCTTGATGTCATGCGGAAAAGATGTTTGCCAATTCACATCAATTTGGCAACTTAAACAATGTTGATAATGTGACATTCGACAATTTCTATTGTGGGATTTTGTCACGTTTTACTTAAGGGTTACTATTAGAAACAACATTTATTTTTTTTATTTTTAAACAGCAATTAGAAACATCGCTTATGTTCGTAGGCGTTTTAATATACACTAATCATTTCCATGAGTACATCGAATAGTTCTCGTGTAAATGAACGAACGAGACTTATGTTTATGTTTGTTCAATTAATCAAATATTAACCTAATGCTCCAACTAACGGTTCATCATTTACAGCCCTATATGTATGTGAATCTACGATACAATTTGTTTCAGCATCTAAAATAAATCCTCCTTAGAATGGATGGTAAATTGATCATGTTATGTTTTTTGTTTTTATATTTATTTTTTTATTTCTAGCATAACTAATGCCTTAAAAATGTTTGAAACAAGTGAACATATGCTTTTGAAAAGTCTTCTAGCTTTAGGTATGATTTTAGATGTGAATGTCATCAAATTGATGATAAACATGCACTTGAGTATGCTTTTGCTCAAGCCACTTACTAGAATATTACACACTTCTCATTTCCTTCCACCTTCATTAAATCAATTCAGGCCACAAACACAAATATTTGCTGTTTAATTTTGTTTAGTTTCAGAAAAAAACCACAAACTAACTAGCATGGCATCTTAAACATTTTCGGGCTGTAGAAGGTTGTGTCCATCTTTAACCTCTTTTACGGTCTTTTCACACGCCCTAATCAAGAGGCTTTTTTGACGATTCACAGTGATTGTCTTTCTGAATAGAGTAGAACTATACCAGCTTTCACGTCAAAGCTCAAATCACTTGATAATTATTGATTAGGTTCGAGTTTGTCAATCATATTGTTTGATGATCCACAATTAGACCTAAACTGTTTAGCACTGGCTATATTCTACTAGGATTATCACAACTATGCATACATATTATCACATAACGTCTTGTCTAAAATCAAGGCACGACACTTTTGAAACGGACACTGTATCTAGATATATTCCTAAAATGAGATACAGTATCTTATTCGAGCCGATTAAATAATATCTTATGACACATTTCGCCTCACATCATTCATATGAACAGTAGAGTGGTGCATGTATAAAAGGTAGGAAAAAAGCTTTATGCTTCATTATACTTTTTACTAGTTTACAGCTTAATCAATGACCTTAACAGGAACAAGAATCTTATACCGTGTCAACATCTAAAAATGGTCCTTCCACTTTCGAAACAAGTTACAATCTCTATATATATATGTATGTGAGTCTAAGCATACATTGATATATAGATATAGATCAAGCCTGTTTGCAAGAACTTTAAAAATTTTATACAAGAAAGATGGGAGCCGAGATTTCAACACAACATAGATCAGATGATGGAAAAGTGAATTCAGTTCATTCATTAAGCAACTGGAACACACAGTTTCAGAGCTCGACAACATCAGATAAACTGGTAAGAAATCGATTATTTGGTTATTGATTTCATTTAGCGTAGACAGTATCTACTGTTGGGTTGGTCATTTAGTGATTATGTGATTATTTACAAAATAAGCACTTTAGAGATGGTGCTTTCAAGAAACGCAACTTTTCCTGCAAGTAGCACAAGTTGGTTTACTTATTGAAACACTTACAAGTGCTTTTTGGCTTTCGAAACGCAAAAATAAGCATATCACTTAAGATACACAATCCCAAATACCCTGTAGGATAATCATTCAGTACACTTATGTTCATATTATTGAGAACGTCCATAGACATCTATAGTCTAATAGTTTTCTGATGCTTCTGGTTTTTCTGACAATTTATTTGATGTTATGGAACTCAGATGGTGATTGATTTCTCAGCAGCCTGGTGTGGACCTTGTAAATTCATTGAACCTGCAGTCCACGACTTAGCAGTTGAGTTTTCAGACGTTGACTTTGTCAAGATTGATATCGATGAGTTACCTGTAAGTTCTTTGTACACCTTATGACTTGTAGACAAATTTGGATTTGGGTCTTAAATTTGAATGATTTGAAACAGGATGTGGCTAAGGATTTTGAAGTACAAGCAATGCCAACATTCGTATTGGTCAAGAAAGGGAAAGAACGTGAAAGGATTGTTGGGGTCAAGACGGATGAACTTCATAGGATGATCGAGAAACACAGGTTCTAAGAACCAATCGGATGAGGATACAAGATGATTGTTTGCAGCTTATTGAAGCTATTCCTATACTTTGAATAAAGTTTGGCTAAAGAAATTTTTTTTTTAGTCATGAGATTATGTATTGTACAATTCTGAATTCTTAATCTGAAATTATTGAATTACAAAGAAAAATATTCACTTGTTTGAAATTTGTTTAAAGATGCTCTTTCATAACAAGAAAACACAAGAACCATATTATCAGTATCCATAACAGTAATGATCTACAATGTTTCTGCAAGAAAAAGACCGATGATCAAGACGTTTATCTATTGTTTGGTGCATAAAAAATATGACTCCACTGACCTGTATAGCATACACAGATAGATTATATGACTTTTAAAACAATGTGATAGTTGTTTGTTATACTTTTCCGTTTGAAACTAATTTATAAATCTATGAGTTTGCTGGTACTGTGAAAAAAGTGACGGCATTATCCTAATGATTCAATCGGTTCAGGTATGGGTTCAGCCAAGATGGTCTGTTTTGTGGACTTGAAATAAAATTGGTTCAAGACATGTTTGCAAGAATCTGATGTCTCAGGTCCCAAAACATCATAGTAGATACTCTAGTACTCGTAATAGATTAGAATGTTATGCATATTTGATGTATTTGGTCCCTCAATAGGAATTGGATGTTGATCATACATGTACAAACAGTACTTATTGATTAGGACACTTAGTGATGGCCAAAATGCATTTTAGTATCCAAAATCTCATGTTTTTTACACACAACCCAGAACCTCTTGGTTGTATGGTTGACAACTAAACTCGAATAGTGTCTGGTGAAAAACACGAAACAAGTTCTGCAAGATTTTCTGAGTATTATTTCAAGCACACTATTTAAGAGGCACTTTGACGATTTACAAAATGGAACTATGATAGCCTTCACATCTAACCTCAAATCACTAAATCGTTATATACAGGTTGGTTATTATAAAACAAGTATTAAAGTAAAACAAATAAGACAAAATCTTGACCTTTAGATCATGGTAAAATTGATGCACGAAGATTCACGAAGCACAAGTATAATATTGATGCACGATGATTTTCATGATGCACAGTAATTTTCAGTTAAGAGAAAGTTATTGTTTTATTTGTTTTACTTTAATACTTGTTTTATTATACCTAGAACCTCGTTATATAACTAAATACATCGATTTTAACTAAAAAACCTTCTGTAATACGTTGATTAGGTTCAACTTTTTATAATCCAATTGTTCTGTGACCTACAATTACCCTAAACTCCTAAACTAATTAGCACTGATAAATGTAAACTTTTTAACTCTTTTATATATTTCGACAGTTATAAATGCGAAAGTATTTAAAAAATTTACACTTACAATTATAAAGATTTTTCAGTAAAAGTCTGCATTTTATGAAAGCGCGGAAAAAAAAATGCAAACAAGTAACAAAATTAAGTTGTAGTGAATATTCTGATTCTGATGGGATTATATATCACTACTATGCATACAAAATCTCACATGCATAACGTGTTGTCTCAAACCGAGACACTGCACTTTATAAACCAGCATTGTATCTAGCTATTCCTAGGATTAGAGCACATTTACCATAAGCAAATACAGACAGTATCTATTCTAATTGATTGAATAAGTTAACGTTTCACACGTTTTGCCTCACATCATTCTTACAAGCAACAGAGTCACTGTACATAAACCAATTGTGCAGAAACATAAAAGGCAGGAAAGAAAATTTTATGCTTTTCAATACTTTTCATTAGTTTAAACCTGCGAGTTAAATTCATCGATGACCTTAATTGGAGCAAGAATCCTGTACCATATAAACATTTAAAAATGGTCTTCCCACTTCTGAATTAAGATTCTATCTGTGTATATATATATATGTGCATTCACTCGATATCTAGATATAAAGCCCGTTTGCAAGAACTTAAATAACTTTTATACGTAAGAAAGATGGGAGCCCAGGTTTCAACACAACAAAGATCAGATGAGAGAAAAGTGAACTCAGTTCATTCAATGCACCACTGGAACACACTGTTTCAGAGATCCAGAACATCAAACAAACTGGTGAGTTCTGAGAACACCGTTATCTGAGTGATCATTCAGCTAGCTTGATACTATCTCATGTAGCGGTTTTGTTATGGCTTCTTATTTGAATCCAACTATTCTGCATAATCAAATCACTAGAAAAAAAGTGCAAACAAGTAACAAAATTAAGTTGTAGTGAATATTCTGATTCTGATGGGATTATATATCACTACTATGCATACAAAATCTCACATGCATAACGTGTTGTCTCAAACCGAGACACTGCACTTTATAAACCAGCATTGTATCTAGCTATTCCTAGGATTAGAGCACATTTACCATAAGCAAATACAGACAGTATCTATTCTAATTGATTGAATAAGTTAACGTTTCACACGTTTTGCCTCACATCATTCTTACAAGCAACAGAGTCACTGTACATAAACCAATTGTGCAGAAACATAAAAGGCAGGAAAGAAAATTTTATGCTTTTCAATACTTTTCATTAGTTTAAACCTGCGAGTTAAATTCATCGATGACCTTAATTGGAGCAAGAATCCTGTACCATATAAACATTTAAAAATGGTCTTCCCACTTCTGAATAAGATTCTATCTGTGTATATATATATATGTGCATTCACTCGATATCTAGATATAAAGCCCGTTTGCAAGAACTTAAATAACTTTTATACGTAAGAAAGATGGGAGCCCAGGTTTCAACACAACAAAGATCAGATGAGAGAAAAGTGAACTCAGTTCATTCAATGCACCACTGGAACACACTGTTTCAGAGATCCAGAACATCAAACAAACTGGTGAGTTCTGAGAACACCGTTATCTGAGTGATCATTCAGCTAGCTTGATACTATCTCATGTAGCGGTTTTGTTATGGCTTCTTATTTGAATCCAACTATTCTGCATAATCAAATCACTAGAAAAAAAGTGCAGCTAACTCTTCTGTAGTCTAGTTTTTTAAACAATGTCTTGATGCTTCTGTTTTACTAACAAGTTTTCTGATGTTTCGAAACTTATAGATGGTGATTGATTTCTCTGCTGTCTGGTGTGGACCTTGTAAGTTCATTGAACCAGCAGTTCATGACTTTGCAGTTGAGTTTTCAGACGTTGACTTTGTCAAGATTGATATCGATGAGCTACCTGTAAGTTCTTATATTATGAACCCTATGATTGTTAATGAAAAACCTTAATCTGGGTCTTAAGCTTGAGTGATTTGAAACAGGATGTGGCGAATGATTTTGAAGTACAAGTAATGCCAACATTCGTATTGGTCAAGAAAGGGAAAGAACGTGAAAGGATTGTTGGGGTCAAGATGGATGAACTTCATAGGATGATTGAGAAACACAGGTTCTAAAAAATCGATATTTATAGCCCAAATGAGGCTTATAAGGCCTCTCCCTAAGCTAGAACACCCCACCCCTCTTCCACAACTCTTCCACACTGCCACGTCAGCTTTTCTCTCTCTTCATCCACCTCTTCCACAATCACTCCCTATAACCCCTCTTCCACACCTCTTCCACACAAAAAAAACAATAAAATAAGTGAAAGACCCACCTCCTCTCTCTCTTCTTCTTCGTCTATGCTCTTCGATGGAACGAAACCACCGGACGACACCCCATGTCGACGAGTTGCTAACAAAGGCTTCCTCATCGACAAGCCATGGATGAGGCGTCGATGAGGTCCTTAGGGAGAGGCCTAAGACGCAAGATGATTGCAGCTTATGGATGCTATTTTTATACTTGAATAAACCGTGTCTAGCAAGTATGTTTGTTATGTCTTGAGATTTAATGTAACCTATTAATCTCTGAACTCTTAACCCTAGGTCGCGTTTGTTTCGCGGAATGTTTTTGAAAGAAATAGAATTTGATGGAATGGAATGAAATTTAATGGAATGGAATTTGATTCAAATAGTATGTTTGGTTGGTAAATGCAAAAGGAATGAATCATCTCATATACTAGTGAATGACACAAATACCCCTTATTTATTCACTTTATGACCCTCAACTAGATAACCTATAAAAAAAAAAGTCGGCCATCTCTTTTATTGATACACATACTTCATGACTTAACACCAACCTCCCATCTTACATCTCCCATTACTTTGAAGTTTTATCCACCGCCGTCATCAACAATTTTTCAACAACTTCTCCTTATATTATTATTTGTAATAATAATAATTACAAATCTATCCATCAAATCATATATATATATATATACATATATATATAATAAGAAAAATGAAGTTTCCGGTTGTGGGTGGTGGTGGTTCGTTTCCGATTGGGGTGGGGTGGTGGTTGTATTTGGCTGTGGGTGGTTTTGGGTGGTGGGGTTTTTTCCTGGTTGTGACAGGTAGGTTGTTTCCGGCAGGTGGATGACGGTGGTTGTTTCCGGCAGGTGGATGACGGTGGTTGTTTCCGGCTGTTGGTAGACTGTGGTTGTTTCTGGCTGGTGGTAGACGATGGCTATTTCCGGCTGGAGTGGGTGGTGGTGGCAGACTAGAAGTTGGAATGAATATGTGAAGAAGGTTTGAAGAAGATGATAATTGTAGGGATAATATGGTATTTTGTAGATTCAAGTCTCAATGGAATTAAATTCCATCACACCCACTAAAAGAATTTGATTCATATGAATGAAGGAATCTTTACATTCCATAGGAATTAAATTCCTTCGTATTTTTGCAACCAAACACGAAATGGAATGGAATTTACATTCCAATTCCATCAAATTCCTTCAAATTATGCCAACCAAACGCGCCTTAAGTTATTCAAATACAAAGAAAAAAATTTGATTGTTGGTTAGTCCGTGTCAAAGATGCTCTTTCATAACAATAGCAATTGTAATCTGCATTGTTTAGCTAATCTTGTTGGGTAAATGGTGAGAAATGATCTATCGGTTTACATGAAAACATGAAGGAGTTCTGGACCCATTGTCTTCTTTCAAGTTTAATTAGTTCTGGATTCTCAGTTTCGTGACAACATAAATTTGTTCATGACCTAATTAGCATAAGTTGATTGGCTACATTACCTAAAAAACATTGTGATGGTTGTCTGTAATACATGCAACCAACCTTTAAGCATATTTGAACTTCACTGATAATGTGACTCGTGTATGCAAACTATTTGACCGTTACACGTTTGGGTTCCGCCTAAATGATGTATTTCGTACCAAATTTGGGAACTTTGCGCCTACATGGTTCAGACCAAGCGGTTCAAGTACGTAATGAATTAAAGTAAGATAATTGAAAGTTGTATGAAGTTTAATCCATATTGGTCTTTGGATTGCAAAATTTGCAAGAATCAGGTGTCTCTGGTCCCAAAGCATCACAGTAAGGGGCAAAGGTGTAGTCGGCAAGTTTTATCGGCAAGTTCTTTTGGCTTCTATTGGCTCTTTGGCAAAATTATAGCATGTGTATTGGCAAGTGCAATTGGTTCTTTTTGGCAAGTAGTATCGGCTATATTTGGCCGATTGTGGCTACTCTTTGGCAAGTTTTTTGTTCACAAAAATAAGAAAAGGACCCACTTTTTTTTTTAGTGTTTAAACCCATGAAACCAATCGGCAACTGCACCCTCTAAATTTGGCAAACATTGGCAAATTTTTGGTAAAATCTTTCATAGCCACATGGCGCGTTTCTATTGGCTGGAAAACTTGCCGATTTGCCAATTTCGGCTCTACACCCTTGCCCCTTACAAAATAGAATGTTAAGAAGAATTAGATGCCCTTCTGTCCTGAATTGGAATTCAATGTCATGCAGAAATGATGTTTTCCAATTCACATCAATTTGGCAACTTAAACAATGTTGATCATGTGACATTCGACAGTTTCTATTGTGGGAATTGGTCATGTTTTTTACTTAAGGGCTACAATTAGAAACAGTGCTTATGTTGGTACATTTTGATACCATTTCCAAGTATACGTCTAATAGTTCTCAAATGAAAATGAACGAATGAGACTTATGTTTGTATTCCTTCGTTTAATTAACAAATATTAACCTAGCCTTCTAACTAGCGGTTCATCATTTGCCCTATATGTCTGTGAAACTATGATACAGTACAATTTATTTCAGCATCTAAGGTTACATCTCCTTAGTCAAGTGTAAGAAGTCATGAATGGTATATTGATCATGTCATGTTTATCTTCTTTTTTCTTTTTTTTGTTATTTCTAGTGTTACAAATGCCTTAAAAATGTTTGAAACAAGAGAACATGCATAGAACTTATGCTTGTGAAAAGCCTTCAAGCTTTAGGTAGGATTGGATATGATTTTAAATGTGAATGTTATCAAATTGATGACAAACATGTACTTGAGTATATTTTTGCTCATGCCACTTACTAGAATAGTATACACTTTTCATTTACAATTATAAACAATTTTAAGTAAAAGTTTGCATTATATGAAAGTACAAGCGAGCAGTCAAAAGTATGCATACATACTCTATGTAACGTGTTGTATTCAAATCGAGAAACTGCACTTCATAAACCAACATTGTATCTAACTATTCCTAGTATTAGAGCACATGTAGCGGTTTTGTTATGGCTTCTTATTTGAATCCAACTATTCTGCATAATCAAATCACTAGAAAAAAAGTGCAGCTAACTCTTCTGTAGTCTAGTTTTTTAAACAATGTCTTGATGCTACTGTTTTACTAACATATTGCCTGATGTTTTGGAACTTATAGATGGTGATTGATTTCTCAGCGGTCTGGTGTGGACCTTGTAAGTTCATTGAACCAGCAGTTCACGACTTTGCAGTTGAGTTCTCAGACGTTGACTTTGTCAAGATTGATATCGATGAGCTACCTGTAACTTCTTTTTTTATAAACCCTATGATTATTATTATTATTAATAAACGTCGATTTGGGTCTTAACTATGACTGATTTGAAACAGGATGTGGCGAGGGATTTTGAAGTACAAGTAATGCCAACATTCGTATTGGTCAAGAATGGAAAAGAACGTGAAAGGATTGTCGGGGTTAAGACAGATGAACTTCATAGGATGATTGAAAAACACAGATTCTAAATAATCGATATATGTATTTATAGCCCAAATGAGGCTTACAGGACACACATGATGATTGCAGCTTATAGAAGCTATATTTTATACTTAATAAAGTTTGTCTAGCAAGTATGTTTGTTATGTCTTGCAATGTAATAATGTAACCTATTAATCTCTGAATTTTTAATCTTAAGTTATTCAAATACAAAGAAAAAATTTTGATTGTTGGTTAATCCGTCTCAAAGATGCTCTTTCATAACATTAACAATAGTAATCTGCATCGTTTCACAAATCTTGTTGGGTAAATGGTGAGAAATGATCTATCGTTTTACATGAAAACATGAAGGAGTTCTGGACCCGTTGTCTTCTTTCAAGTTTGATTAGTTCAGGATTCTCAATTTCGTGACAACATAACTTAGTTTCATGACCTAGCTAGCAAACATTGATTGGTTAACAATGTGATGCTTGTTTGTTATACAATGCAGCCAACCTTTAAGCATATATGAACTTCACTGATAATGTGGCTTGTGTATGCAAATTATTTGACCGTTACACCTTTGGGTTCCGCCTGAATGATCTATTACATACTAAATTTGGAAACTTTGTGACTCTATGGTTCAGACTAACTGGTTCAAGTGTGTAATGACTTAAAGTAAGATACTTGAAAGTTGTATGAAATTTAAGCCGTATTATTCTTTGGACTGCAAAATTTGCAAGAATCTGGCGTCTCTGGACCAAAACGTCATAGCAAATACTAACAATAGAATAGAATTATAAGAAGTAGATGCCCTTCACTTCTCTATTGGAATTAGATGTCATGCAGAAATGATGTTTGCCAATTCACATCAATTTGGCAACATAAACCATGTTAACCATGTGACATTCAAAAATTTCTAATGTAGGATTTTGTCATGTTTTACTTAAGGGCTACTATTAGATACATCGCTTATGTTGGTAGGCATTTTGATATACACACACGTACCATCTCCAATATACGTTTAATAGTTCTCAAATGTAAATGAACAAATGACACTTATACTGTTCGTTCATTTAACTAATCAAATATTAAACCTAATGGTTCATCATTAGGTTATGTCTGTGAAACTCTGAAGATATAAACAGGAAGAAGGATACGAATGCAGAAGATGGAAATCAACATCAATGCATATCAAAGAAGAAAACTCTCATGCTTAGTTGTTTAACATTATGCAATAAGATGTAATATTGTATAGATAAATTAAGTGTAGAATAATATTAGTGGATAGTCAAGGGTCAGAAATGTAAATATTATAGAAGGTTGTTAGGCGGTTAATTCCAGGTCTAATTATATATATACCTGCTTGTATCTATTTTGGAATTCAAGAAATCAATATACAAAAATTCCCAAAATATCATTTCTCTCTCAAATCTCCATTTCTCTCAAATCTCCTTCTTGAATTTCAGTTTGTAATATGGTATCAGAGCAAATGATCTGCTCGCCGGAACCGCCATAACTTCCGATCAAACAAGCGGTTTCCGATCTATCATTTTTTCTTTCTTTTCTCCCTTCTTCCACAAAAAGATCCAATTCACAACCAAATAGCTGAAATTAATGGCTTCTAATACCAAAATTAGTCATTATTATTAGTCCGATCAAAACCCTAACACTTTGATTCCTCCAATTTCTTCTCAATAATCTTTCCCCAATTTCTTCATCAAACCCTAATTTTTCTGAATTTTTTTTTTGAAAAAAAAAAAGAAAAAAAAAAGAAAATCATTTCAAGATTTAATCAAAATGCCTGATGTTGTTACTGAAACTTCTGAGAGTGTGGAATCAATTCATCATCCTCTCTACATTCACCAAAATGATCACCCAGGGCTCATTCTCATTGGAAAGAAATTAATTGGATCAGAAAATTTCAGCACATGGAAAAGATCAATGTCAATTGCTTTGAGTGCCAAGAACAAACTCACAATTGTCAATGGTGAGTTCAAAGAACCTGCTGCTACTTCTCCTCTGAAACCTCATTGGGACAGAACAAATGATATGGTAATCTCTTGGATCTTAAATTCAGTTTCTGATTCCATTGCTAACAACTTAAGCTTCATTCACACTGCTCATGCATTATGGAAAGAATTAAATGAACACTATAGCCAACTAGATAACCACAGAATTTATCAACTTTCTGTTGATTTAATTCATCTAAAACAAGATAATGCAAGTGTGGAAATCTATTATCATAAGTTGAAAGGGATTTGGGATGAACTGGATGCTTTAGAAGCCCCCTATGCATGTAGTTGTAAGTGTACTTGTGATAATGGCAAAACCAATGGTGAAAGGGGACAAAGAAAAAGGTTATTGCAGTTTTTGATGGGGTTAGATGAGAGTTATGCAAATATCAGAGGGCAAATCTTGTTGCAACAACCCCTGCCCACTGTCCCCAAGGCATATGGCATGATTAGGCAAGAAGAGAAGCAAAGGGAGGGTATTCTGCCCAAACCACTCACTGTTCCTGTTGCTTTGTCCAGTTACAATCCATCCTCAACCCATGCCATTTCATACAAACCCCAGGCTACCAATTACAGATTTAAACCAAATTTTAATGTAGCAAAATTCACTGAAAAGAAAAGTGTTTTCAAGAAAGGTATCATTTGTGGCCAATGCAATAGGGAGGGGCACTATAAAGAGGAATGTTACCAAATTGTTGGATATCCTGTTGGTCATCCTCTTCATGGCAAATTTAAGCCACCAAACTCATTCAAAGGGAGGTCTGCAAATTCTATCATTCAACATGAAGCCTTGACAGCTCAAGCTACTGAAATTGCTTCCAACACCCCACTCTAACCATTCTCTGACAACACCCCCAATGCAAATACTTCAAATGCCTCTGATGCAATGAACAACAGGATGGATCAATTACAGAACCAGCTGAATCAATTATTGATGATAATGCAACAAACTTCACAAGGTACCACTGATGACTCTACTCAGCCCTTTACAAGTATTATTTACTCTCTAATTTCTGCATGCATTTACAATATTGTTGCTACATGTGCTTCTGATTTTAAAGATGCTTGGATATTAGATAGTGGGGCCACTGATCACATTTGTAACAACCTTACCAAATTCACATCCATAACTCAATGCACTACACCTATCTCTGTTGGCCTACCAAATGGGCAGACAGTCCTAGTCAACCAAATTGGGACTGTCACTCTTGGACCAAATCTCACTCTTCACAATGTTTTCTATGTACCTCAATTTTCCTACAATTTAATCTCAATCAGGAAATTAACCAAATCCACAAAATCTGCAATTACTTTTACTCATGACAGTTGTATTTTACAGGCCCATGATGGAAAAGTCACAATTGGTTCCACTTTCCATGGGCTGTATATCTACACTTCAACCTCCTCAAGCTCTTCAACCGGCAACTCCACCACTCTCTCCATCAAAAGCAACTCTCATCTATGGCATGCAAGACTTGGCCATTCCTCTCTTCATATTTTGAAGAAAATACCTAGTATTTCTCATTCAATAAGCTGTAAAAATGTACATAAGTGTAGTGTGTGTCCTTTGTCTAAACAAACTCAATTGTCTTTTCCTTGTAGTTCCTCATATGCTTCAGAATTGTTTGAATTACTTCATGTTGATGTTTGGGGACCATATCATCATCCCACAATTAATAAATGTAAATATTTTCTTACAATTGTGGATGATTATTCAAGGGCTACTTGGGTATACCTTCTCCCTTCCAAATCTCATGTCTCTTCTACTCTTAAACCTTTTCACATATATGTCAAAATACAATTCACCAAAAACATCAAATTTATCCGCAGTGACAATGGTTCTGAATTTACTAATTCTGATCTCACCTCCTACTTTCAAACCTATGGTATCTTACATCAAACATCATGCCCCTACACTCCTCAACAGAATGCCAGAGTGGAAAGAAAACACATGCATCATCTGGATATGGCCAGATCAATTCAGTTTCAAGTAAACCTTCCACTTCATCTATGGGGTTACTCCATTCTTGCTGCCACATACCTTATAAACAGGATTCCAAGCAGTATTCTCAATTATAAAACTCCCTATGAACTCATTTACCAAGAACCACCATCCATAACCCATTTAAGAACAATTGGCTGCCAATGTTTTGCCTCTGTGCACCCTCATGACAAATTCCAACCTAGAGCTATCCCATGTGTTCTGCTAGGATATCCTCAGACTCAAAAAGGATACATTCTGTATAATCTGAACACTCACACCACTTTCACTAGCAGACATGTTACCTTTAATGAAAATATTTTTCCATTTCACAATAATCCCCATTCAACCTCAACTACTCAACCCACTGCTTACACACTAATTTTCTTTCCACCACCTCCCCCTCCATCACCATCCAATCACACAATATCCACTCCTGAATCCCTACTCTCTCCAAATCCTTCCATTTCACCATCTAATTCCCATTCTGACTTTGCCAGCTCCAATACTCCCAATCAACAATCAACTCAATCTCCATCCTCTTCCTCATCACCTAATTCTGAAATTCCTTCTCCACAACCACCAACCCCACCTCCTGATCCACCTCTAAGAAAATCCAACAGGCAGAAACAACTTTCAACCAAACTCAAAGATTTCACCTTTACCCTGCCTAATTCAAATGTCAATCAAATTCAGTCTAAATTTGCTTTGTCAAAATCAACTACTCCAATCTTAGTTCTCACTCTCTTCACCTCATCAACTCCATTGATAAACACAAAGAACCACACACCTATATCCAAGCATCTAAAGATCCTAAGTGGATTGAAGTAATGACTAAGGAAATACATGCATTAGAAGCTAATAATACTTGGACTCTCATGTCTTTACCTGCTAATAAACATCCAATTGGATGTAAATGGGTGTATAGAATCAAGTACAATTCTGATGGTAGTATTGAAAGGTTCAAAGCTAGACTAGTGGCTCAGGGTTTCACATAAAAAGAAGGTGTAGATTATAAGGAAACCTTTGCCCCAGTTGCTAAAATGGTGACAGTGAGGGCTTTACTAGCAGTGGTTGTCCAACAGGGTTGGAATATTGAACAATTAGATGTGAACAATGCTTTTCTCCATGGTGATCTTCATGAAGAGGTTTACATGATTGTTCCAAAGGGTTACTATCAACAAGTTGCACCAAACACTGTTTGCAAACTAAATAAATCCCTTTATGGCCTGAAACAAGCAAACAGACAATGGTTCACCAAGCTCACCACCTTCCTTTCCTCTCTTGGTTTCATTCAGAGTTATGCAGATACTTCCTTATTCACATATAAATCATCATCAGATTTCATTGACCTCCTAGTCTATGTTGATGATATCTTGATTTGTGGCACATCCCAGTCTCTTATTAACCTCATCAAGTCAAAATTACATCAGGCATTCACCATAAAAGCACTAGGTCCACTTCATTATTACCTTGGTATTGAAATTTTGAGAAACTCTGATGGCTTGGCCATGAGCCAAAGAAAATATGCTCTTGATCTCCTTGAACATGCAGGCATTACAAATCTCAAACCAGCAACTACACCTATTGATCCCTCCATCAAACTAACACCAACCACTGGAGACCCATTACCAGATCCTTCTTTGTACAAAACCTTAGTTGGCAAACTCATCTATCTCACCATCACAAGACCTGATCTTGCTTTTGCTGCACAACTGTTAAGCCAATTTACACATTCTCCCACTGATATTCATATGAAGGCCCTGTTGAGAGTTTTGAGATATGTCAAATTAAATCCAGGACAAGGCTTATTTTTCCCAAAAATAAACAGTCTTAATCTCACCAATTTTTGTGACAGTGACTGGGCTTCCTGTCCAATTTCTAGAAGGTCTGTCTCAGGTTTTGCAATCTTTTTGGGCAGTAGTTTAATATCCTGGCAATCCAAGAAACAAGCAGTGGTCTCTAGATCCTCCACTGAAGCAGAATATAGAGCACTTGCAGACAGCACTTGTGAAGTTACTTGGTTGGCTTGCTTACTGAAAGATCTCAACATCAGCATCCCTACTCCCATTCTCATGATGTGTGACAATGCATCTACAATAGCCCTAGCTTCTAATCCAGTTCATCATGCTAGAACTAAGCACATTGAACTTGATTGCCACTTTGTGAGAGACAAAATCAAAGAAGGCCTCATCATCCCTCAGTTCATTCCCTCCAAGTCTCAACTTGCTGATATTCTGACAAAGGGTCTTCCAAAAGTCCTCCATTATAACTGCCTATCCAAGTTGAATTGTTGTAATCCTTACAACATATCAACTTGTGGGGGGTATGAAGATATAAACAGGAAGAAGGATACGAATGCAGAAGATGGAAATCAACATCAATGCATATCAAAGAAGAAAACTCTCATGCTTAGTTGTTTAACATTATGCAATAAGATGTAATATTGTATAGATAAATTAAGTGTAGAATAATATTAGTGGATAGTCAAGGGTCAGAAATGTAAATATTATAGAAGGTTGTTAGGCGGTTAATTCCAGGTCTAATTATATATATACCTGCTTGTATCTATTTTGGAATTCAAGAAATCAATATACAAAAATTCCCAAAATATCATTTCTCTCTCAAATCTCCATTTCTCTCAAATCTCCTTCTTGAATTTCAGTTTGTAATATGGTATCAGAGCAAATGATCTGCTCGCCGGAACCGCCATAACTTCCGATCAAACAGCGGTTTCCGATCTATCACTCCTTTTTTTTTTTTCAATTCTTTTATTCTTTTTATTCATTTTTTGTTCTCTTCTTTTTTTTTTTTTTCCTTTTTTTTTTTTTTTTTTTTTTTTTTTTTTTTTTTTTTTTTTTTTTTTTTTTTTTTTTTTTTTTTTTTTTTTTTTTTTTTTTTTTTTTTTTTTTTTTTTTTCCTCCAATTTCTTCTCAATAATCTTTTTTCTTCATCAAACCCTAATTTTTCTGAATTTTTTTTTTGAAAAAAAAAAAGAAAAAAAAAAGAAAATCATTTCAAGATTTAATCAAAATGCCTGATGTTGTTACTGAAACTTCTGAGAGTGTGGAATCAATTCATCATCCTCTCTACATTCACCAAAATGATCACCCAGGGCTCATTCTCATTGGAAAGAAATTAATTGGATCAGAAAATTTCAGCACATGGAAAAGATCAATGTCAATTGCTTTGAGTGCCAAGAACAAACTCACAATTGTCAATGGTGAGTTCGAAGAACCTGCTACTACTTCTCATCTGAAACCTCATTGGGACAGAACCAATGATATGGTAATCTCTTGGATCTTAAATTCAGTTTCTGATTCCATTGCTAACAACTTAAGCTTCATTCACACTGCTCATGCATTATGGAAAGAATTAAATGAACACTATAGCCAACTAGATAACCACAGAATTTATCAACTTTCTGTTGATTTAATTCATCTAAAACAAGATAATGCAAGTGTGGAAATCTATTATCATAAGTTGAAAGGGATTTGGGATGAACTGGATGCTTTAGAAGCCCCCTATGCATGTAGTTGTAAGTGTACTTGTGATAATGGCAAAACCAATGGTGAAAGGGGACAAAGAAAAAGGTTATTGCAGTTTTTGATGGGGTTAGATGAGAGTTATGCAAATATCAGAGGGCAAATCTTGTTGCAACAACCCCTACCCACTGTCCCCAAGGCATATGGCATGATTAGGCAAGAAGAGAAGCAAAGGGAGGGTATTCTGCCCAAACCACTCACTGTTCCTGTTGCTTTGTCCAGTTACAATCCATCCTCAACCCATGCCATTTCATACAAACCCCAGGCTACCAATTACAGATTTAAACCAAATTTTAATGTAGCAAAATTCACTGAAAAGAAAAGTGTTTTCAAGAAAGGTATCATTTGTGGCCAATGCAATAGGGAGGGGCACTATAAAGAGGAATGTTACCAAATTGTTGGATATCCTGTTGGTCATCCTCTTCATGGCAAATTTAAGCCACCAAACTCATTCAAAGGGAGGTCTGCAAATTCTATCATTCAACATGAAGCCTTGACAGCTCAAGCTACTGAAATTGCTTCCAACACCCCACTCTAACCATTCTCTGACAACACCCCCAATGCAAATACTTCAAATGCCTCTGATGCAATGAACAACAGGATGGATCAATTACAGAACCAGCTGAATCAATTATTGATGATAATGCAACAAACTTCACAAGGTACCACTGATGACTCTACTCAGCCCTTTACAAGTATTATTTACTCTCTAATTTCTGCATGCATTTACAATATTGTTGCTACATGTGCTTCTGATTTTAAAGATGCTTGGATATTAGATAGTGGGGCCACTGATCACATTTGTAACAACCTTACCAAATTCACATCCATAACTCAATGCACTACACCTATCTCTGTTGGCCTACCAAATGGGCAGACAGTCCTAGTCAACCAAATTGGGACTGTCACTCTTGGACCAAATCTCACTCTTCACAATGTTTTCTATGTACCTCAATTTTCCTACAATTTAATCTCAATCAGGAAATTAACCAAATCCACAAAATCTGCAATTACTTTTACTCATGACAGTTGTATTTTACAGGCCCATGATGGAAAAGTCACAATTGGTTCCACTTTCCATGGGCTGTATATCTACACTTCAACCTCCTCAAGCTCTTCAACCGGCAACTCCACCACTCTCTCCATCAAAAGCAACTCTCATCTATGGCATGCAAGACTTGGCCATTCCTCTCTTCATATTTTGAAGAAAATACCTAGTATTTCTCATTCAATAAGCTGTAAAAATGTACATAAGTGTAGTGTGTGTCCTTTGTCTAAACAAACTCAATTGTCTTTTCCTTGTAGTTCCTCATATGCTTCAGAATTGTTTGAATTACTTCATGTTGATGTTTGGGGACCATATCATCATCCCACAATTAATAAATGTAAATATTTCCTTACAATTGTGGATGATTATTCAAGGGCTACTTGGGTATACCTTCTCCCTTCCAAATCTCATGTCTCTTCTACTCTTAAACCTTTTCACATATATGTCAAAATACAATTCACCAAAAACATCAAATTTATCCGCAGTGACAATGGTTCTGAATTTACTAATTCTGATCTCACCTCCTACTTTCAAACCTATGGTATCTTACATCAAACATCATGCCCCTACACTCCTCAACAGAATGCCAGAGTGGAAAGAAAACACATGCATCATCTGGATATGGCCAGATCAATTCAGTTTCAAGTAAACCTTCCACTTCATCTATGGGGTTACTCCATTCTTGCTGCCACATACCTTATAAACAGGATTCCAAGCAGTATTCTCAATTATAAAACTCCCTATGAACTCATTTACCAAGAACCACCATCCATAACCCATTTAAGAACAATTGGCTGCCAATGTTTTGCCTCTGTGCACCCTCATGACAAATTCCAACCTAGAGCTATCCCATGTGTTCTGCTAGGATATCCTCAGACTCAAAAAGGATACATTCTGTATAATCTGAACACTCACACCACTTTCACTAGCAGACATGTTACCTTTAATGAAAATATTTTTCCATTTCACAATAATCCCCATTCAACCTCAACTACTCAACCCACTGCTTACACACTAATTTTCTTTCCACCACCTCCCCCTCCATCACCATCCAATCACACAATATCCACTCCTGAATCCCTACTCTCTCCAAATCCTTCCATTTCACCATCTAATTCCCATTCTGACTTTGCCAGCTCCAATACTCCCAATCAACAATCAACTCAATCTCCATCCTCTTCCTCATCACCTAATTCTGAAATTCCTTCTCCACAACCACCAACCCCACCTCCTGATCCACCTCTAAGAAAATCCAACAGGCAGAAACAACTTTCAACCAAACTCAAAGATTTCACCTTTACCCTGCCAAATTCAAATGTCAATCAAATTCAGTCTAAATTTGCTTTGTCAAAATCAACTACTCCAATCTTAGTTCTCACTCTCTTCACCTCATCAACTCCATTGATAAACACAAAGAACCACACACTTATATCCAAGCATCTAAAGATCCTAAGTGGATTGAAGCAATGACTAAGGAAATACATGCATTAGAAGCTAATAATACTTGGACTCTCATGCCTTTACCTGCTAATAAACATCCAATTGGATGTAAATGGGTGTATAGAATCAAGTACAATTCTGATGGTAGTATTGAAAGGTTCAAAGCTAGACTAGTGGCTCAGGGTTTCACATAAAAAGAAGGTGTAGATTATAAGGAAACCTTTGCCCCAGTTGCTAAAATGGTGACAGTGAGGGCTTTACTAGCAGTGGTTGTCCAACAGGGTTGGAATATTGAACAATTAGATGTGAACAATGCTTTTCTCCATGGTGATCTTCATGAAGAGGTTTACATGATTGTTCCAAAGGGTTACTATCAACAAGTTGCACCAAACACTGTTTGCAAACTAAATAAATCCCTTTATGGCCTGAAACAAGCAAACAGACAATGGTTCACCAAGCTCACCACCTTCCTTTCCTCTCTTGGTTTCATTCAGAGTTATGCAGATACTTCCTTATTCACATATAAATCATCATCAGATTTCATTGACCTCCTAGTCTATGTTGATGATATCTTGATTTGTGGCACATCCCAGTCTCTTATTAACCTCATCAAGTCAAAATTACATCAGGCATTCACCATAAAAGCACTAGGTCCACTTCATTATTACCTTGGTATTGAAATTTTGAGAAACTCTGATGGCTTGGCCATGAGCCAAAGAAAATATGCTCTTGATCTCCTTGAACATGCAGGCATTACAAATCTCAAACCAGCAACTACACCTATTGATCCCTCCATCAAACTAACACCAACCACTGGAGACCCATTACCAGATCCTTCTTTGTACAAAACCTTAGTTGGCAAACTCATCTATCTCACCATCACAAGACCTGATCTTGCTTTTGCTGCACAACTGTTAAGCCAATTTACACATTCTCCCACTGATATTCATATGAAGGCCCTGTTGAGAGTTTTGAGATATGTCAAATTAAATCCAGGACAAGGCTTATTTTTCCCAAAAATAAACAGTCTTAATCTCACCAATTTTTGTGACAGTGACTGGGCTTCCTGTCCAATTTCTAGAAGGTCTGTCTCAGGTTTTGCAATCTTTTTGGGCAGTAGTTTAATATCCTGGCAATCCAAGAAACAAGCAGTGGTCTCTAGATCCTCCACTGAAGCAGAATATAGAGCACTTGCAGACAGCACTTGTGAAGTTACTTGGTTGGCTTGCTTACTGAAAGATCTCAACATCAGCATCCCTACTCCCATTCTCATGATGTGTGACAATGCATCTACAATAGCCCTAGCTTCTAATCCAGTTCATCATGCTAGAACTAAGCACATTGAACTTGATTGCCACTTTGTGAGAGACAAAATCAAAGAAGGCCTCATCATCCCTCAGTTCATTCCCTCCAAGTCTCAACTTGCTGATATTCTGACAAAGGGTCTTCCAAAAGTCCTCCATTATAACTGCCTATCCAAGTTGAATTGTTGTAATCCTTACAACATATCAACTTGTGGGGGGTATGAAGATATAAACAGGAAGAAGGATACGAATGCAGAAGATGGAAATCAACATCAATGCATATCAAAGAAGAAAACTCTCATGCTTAGTTGTTTAACATTATGCAATAAGATGTAATATTGTATAGATAAATTAAGTGTAGAATAATATTAGTGGATAGTCAAGGGTCAGAAATGTAAATATTATAGAAGGTTGTTAGGCGGTTAATTCCAGGTCTAATTATATATATACCTGCTTGTATCTATTTTGGAATTCAAGAAATCAATATACAAAAATTCCCAAAATATCATTTCTCTCTCAAATCTCCATTTCTCTCAAATCTCCTTCTTGAATTTCAGTTTGTAATATTTTCAGAATCTAAAGTAAAATCTCATTAGTCAGGTGTAAGAAATCATGGATGGTAAATTGATCATGTCATGTTTTTTGTTTTTATATTTATTTTTTTATTTCTAGTATAACTAATGCCTTAAAAATGTTTGAAACAAGACTACAAGAGAACATAGAACTTATGCTTTTGAAAAGCCTATTAGCTTTAGGTAGGGTTGGATATGATTTTAAATGTGAATGTTATCAAATTGATGATAAACATGAAATTTAGCAAAAGCTCAAGCCACTTACTAGAATAGTACACTCTTTTCATCAATTTGATAACATTCACATTTAAAATCATATCCAAACTTACTAGAATAATACACTCTTTTCATTTACAATCATACACATTTTTAAGTAAAAGTTTGTGTTTTATGGAAGCACAAAGAAAAGATGCGAAAACGTAACAAATTTGTTGTAGTGAATATTCTAATAGGATTATCACAACTATGCATACATAATCTCACGTAACGTCTTGTCTCAAGTCGAGACATTGCGCTTCATAAACCAGCATTGTATCTAACTATTCCTAGAATTAGAGCACATTTACCATAATTAAGCAAATAGAAACAGTATCTATTCTAATAATCGATTGAATAAGTTATCGTATCAAACGTTTTGCCTCACATCATTCTTACAAGCAATAGAGTCAATGTACATAAACCAGTTGTGCAGAAACATAAAAGGTAGGACAGAAAAGCTAGTTCATGCATTATAGTAATACTTTTCATTAGTTTAAACCTGCAATTCAAATTCATAGATGACCTTAACTGGAACAAGAATCCTATTCCATGTTAAGACTTAAAAGTGGTCTTCCCACTTCCAAATAAAGTGTCAATATGTATGTATATATATATGTATGCATTCACTCGATATATAGATATAAAGCCCGTTTGCAAGAAGTTAAAAACTTGTGTACGTAAAAAGATGGGAGCCCAGGTTTCAACACAACAAAGATCAGATGATGGAAAAGTGAGTTCAGTTCATTCAATGCACAACTGGAACACACGGTTTCAGAGATCAAGAACATCAAACAAATTGGTGAGTTCTGGGAACACGATCTGCAGTCTAGTTATTTAAACAATGTCATGATGCTACTGTTTTTCTAACATATTGCCTGATGTTTTTATAGATGGTGATTGATTTCTCTGCGGTCTGGTGTGGACCTTGTAAGTTCATTGAACCAGCAGTTCACGACTTTGCAGTTGAGTTCTCAGACGTTGACTTTGTCAAGATTGATATCGATGAGCTACCTGTAAGTTCTTTTTTTATAAACCCTATGACTATTATATTATTAATAAACGTCGATTTGGGTCTTAAGCTTGAGTGATTTGAAACAGGATGTGGCGAGGGATTTTGAAGTACAAGCAATGCCAACATTCGTATTGGTCAAGAAAGGGAAAGAACGTGAAAGGATTGTTGGGGTCAAGACGGATGAACTCCATAGGATGATTGAGAAACACAGGTTCTAAAAAACCAATATATGTATCTATAGCCCAAATGAGGCCTACAGGACACATGATGATTGCAGCTTATAACAGTATGACTACTATAATAGTTGAATAAAGTTTGTCTGGCAAGTATGTTTGTTATGTCATGAAAGTTAATGTAATGTATTAATCTCTGAACTCTTAATCTGAAGCTATTCAAATACAAAAATAAAAATAAAAATTCGATTGTTGGTTAAACGTCTGAAAGATGCCCGTTCGAAACGATAAAAATAGTACAGTAATCTGCATTGTTTCTGCAAGAAAAAGATGGATGAACAATTATTTTATCTATACTTTGGAGACAACAAAATATGAGTCCAATAATACATATGTCAATATTGCTTAATAAAAAGACTTGCATAACAATGTGATAGTTGCTATTGGGTTATTTGTTCGAAAATGACTTGCATACAAGTTTAAGAACTTTTAGATTCCACATTCATTTCGTGCTTTTTGTTGTTATTTATAGTATGATTAATGCTTAAGGTTGGGGCGGATATGAGTGTAAAATGTGAATGTCATCATAGTCATGAAAAACATTTTTGCACAAAAGCATCAGTTTTAACTCAGATAGTGTTCACCTTAAAGATCTTTGGCATATCAACTATGATAGTGTTCACCTTAAAGATCACTAGATCGTTATATAACTAAAAGCATCAGTTTTACTCATCACCAGCAATTACTACTCAAACTCCCACAAATATGCATACATAACGAATTTATGTGTATTAAGATCAACCTTGTATCAAATCAAGACACTGCGCTTTATATACCTAACATTGTATCTAGCGATTCGCCTATTCCTAGGACTAGTACAGATTACTAGCGGAATCTAGTCGATTAAACCAAGTTATTGTATCAGACACTTCATCTCTAGCATGATCTGTTTAAACAATAGAATTTATGTACACAACCCAATAGTGCAGAAACAGATAAAGCAGAAAAACCACTTTATGCTTAATACTTTTTCTAGTTTAAACTAGCGGTTGAAATTTACTGATGACTCTAATGGGTATAAGAATCCTATACCATGTTAACATCTAAAAATGGTCTTCCCACTTCCGAATGAAGTTTCTATCTGTATATATATGTACACATACATTGATATGTAGATATAGAGCTTGTCCGAAGAAGTCAAGTCTTTATAGACAAGAAGAAAAGAAAGATGGGAGCCCAGACTTCAACACGGCTAAGATCAGACGATGGAAAAGTGAATTCAGTTCATTCATTAAGCAACTGGAACACGCAGTTTCAGAGCTCAAGAACATCAAACAAACTGGTGAGAACACGATTATCTGATTACCATATTTCAAGTTGTAAAATCAATCAAGTGTTTGGTTGGTCATGTGTGTAATTATATGAAGTACTTGTTGCATGTGAATAAGCCGTCTTTCCTAAACAGAGTCGTTTAAAAAAGCACAACTTGATTTACATATCCAAACTTTACGAGTGCTTTTTCGCTTTTATTAAACCACAATAAGCAATAAGCACAATCACTTCTAACACATCTCCATACTCATCTGCCATCTGGTTTTTTATTAATTTCCTGATGCTTCCTGTTTTTCTTACAATTTACTTGATGCCTTGGGACTTAGATGGTGATTGATTTCTCAGCAGCCTGGTGTGGACCTTGTAAATTCATTGAACCTGCGGTCAAGACTTAGCAGTTGAGTTTTCAGACGTTGACTTTGTCAGGATTGATGTTGACGAGTTGCCTGTAAGTTCTTTGTTAACCTCGTGACTACTACAACAGTATGACTACTATAACAGTATGACTACTATAATAGTATGACTACTAATAATTTGGATGTTAACATTAAGTTTGAATGATCTAAAACAGGATGTGGCCAAGGATTTTGAAGTACAAGCAATGCCAACTTTCGTATTGGTCAAGAAAGGGAAAGAGCGTGAAAGGTTTGTCGGGATCAAGACAGATGAACTTCATAGGATGATTGAGAAACACAGGTTCTAAAAAGCCATATACGTATGTATAGACCCAATGAGGCTTACAGGACACAAGATGATTGCAGCTTATAGAAGCTATTCCTATACTTGAATAAAGTTTGTCTAGCAAGTATGTTTGTGAGATAACGTATCCAAGAAATATTTGAATTGCCTATTCAAAGGTATTCTAAATGACAGAACATTCTATTGTTGGTTAAGTCGTCCGAAAGATGCTCTTTCAAAACAAGAGAACACAAGAACGATAACATCAATAACAACAATAATAACAAGCTGCACAAAGGCCAGGCTTACAGCTTCACAATTTACGAGATAATAAAATCATTCAAGACCTAATATATTAAAAACCTTAAAATTTCCTAGCCATTTTACAATTTCTGCATCAAAGTTTAGGGTGTTCAGGCCTTTCTTCCTGGAACTAGAATATGATCAATAACACGGTAAAAATAATCTGCAGCCTAACATTTGCATAATAAAGTATATGATGATTTGGCAGACAAAACAATAACTAGGTAAACAATAAGCGCGATAGATTATAACACAAAAAGTGTTCAATCCCCAACGTACATTTAAAAACAAACATAGCCTCTTTGCTTTAGGATATACAGATTTTCAAATGTGAAAATAGAGATTATTAACTAGTTAGCTGGAGATTTTATAAATTAGGCAACAAGACTTCAAAGTATCACTACTATGCACAATTTGCTCACTTAAGATAGTAACCCATTGTATGTACAGTTGATAAAGCATCCAAGTGTCAACAGTTAGAGGTACTCACGGTTTACTGAACATGAGATATTAGTCATCAGCTCTGCCTCCACCTCCCAAGACCCGTTTAAGATCCAACTTTTGTTCACTGGTTAGCCTTGACGGGAATTTGATATCAATCTTGATCCTTAAATTTCCTTTCTTCCCAGGTTCTTTAGAAATTGGCATTCCTTCATTCTTGACCACCTCCTCGTGGCCCGGTTTGATCACATCAGTTAGCGGGATCACTAGATTTCTGCCATCTAAAGTAGTCACCTTGATTGTTCTTCCTGTCAGAGCATCCAAAAGGGTGATCCTTTTGGTGAAGACTAGGTCATTACCGTCTCGCTTGAAGGTGTCATGAGGCTTTTCGTCTACAACGAAGATAAGATCTCCAGGGGCTGCACCTGGTTCTTGGTTTCCTTTTTCAGGAAATGTGATCTTTGTTCCCTTTTTCCAACCAGGTTTAATGTGGATTGGTAATATCTCTTCAAGGGTCCCTGGTTTGCTGCAATTACAACTCATATATTACAAACCCAAAAGCATAAACATGGTCAATCATACAGATTCACTATGCAGTATAATAATAATTGCTAAACTAATAGATATAACAAATATATACATGTAACTTTACTCTACCATTTGATAATCAATTTTGTTGCAACTAAACCAAACTGCTTATTTCATAAACATGAGTTGAAACAAGTTTACCCGAACAAAAAAGCTTATTTTTCCAACTTGATGACACATCCACCCATGATTCTAGTCTATGCTTTATCCCCAAAACTACACAATCCATAAAAAATTTAAAACTTGATTCATTCCATGACATAAAAAACTGCCCATACCAACAACGTGAGAGGTAAATCAAAGTCACCCAGCATCACGATCAGATGGTGACCCTGCCAACGAATCCAGCCTCACCAAAGCATTTCTCACATAAATTCTTAGCTACGCTTATATGATCAAATGTGACATACTTCCAAATACCCAAATCTCATATTCAATAACTCAAATACCAAAATTTTCCCCAAAGTTCAAAACATTCAATTCTAAACAAACTAAATTCATCAACTTTAATATCCACAAAAAAAAAATCAACCAAAAAACCCCAATCCCAATACTGTTGGGTTCAAACCGGGTTTAGTTTTAATTTATTTTTAAAGTCAAGCGTTAGTTATTTGAGTCGGTCAATTGTTTGTTTGAGTCTTCCTTTCCTTTTGAGTCGGTCATAGTGGTAGTCATGGGTTATGGATAGCAGGTAGTTTCCGATATTTAGGGTAATCGTTGGATAGTGGTGTTCGTGTCTTGTAAGGCTATTTAAGCCATCGTTTGTTATCAATGAAGTTATCACATTTAGAGTCAGAATATCGAGGTATCGCTTGTTTACAACAAGTGGTATCAGAGCAAATTGAGAGCAAATTGAGTGATCCACAAATCAGAGAGATTACGATGGCTGAAGGAAACACTTCTCAGAACTTTGTCATTCCCAAATTTGATGGTGACTATGATCATTGGAGTCTGATCATGATCATGGAGAATCTGCTGCGATCGAAGGAGTACTGGCAAGCGATTGAAGTAGGCTATGTTGAGCCTAGGGCAGGAGACCAGATCTCAGCAGCAAGACGAAAGGAATTGGATGACATGAAGCTCATCGACTTGAAGGCATTGAACTACCTGTTCTACTCAATTGATAAGAACATCCTCAAGACCATTACCAAAAAGCAAACAGCGAAGCAACTGTGGGAAGCCATGAAAGTCAAATACAGAGGTAATGCACGAGTAAAGAAGGCCCAATTGCAGAGGCTGAGGCGGGAGTTTGAAACTCTCGAGATGAAGACAGGGGAGTCCATAACGGAGTATTTTGGCAGAGTCATGACCTTGTCGAATGAGATGAGGACCAGTGGAGAAGATATGACAGAAGAAAAGATTGTGGAAAAGGTTCTTCGAACCCTTACTCCAAACTTCAATTTTGTTGTCTGCTCGATCGAGGAATCCAAGGACTTGGATACTCTATCTGTGGACGAGTTGCAAAGCTCCCTAATGGTTCAGGAACAAAAACTTGTGAGACAAGAAACTGATGAACATGCTCTGAAGATCAATAGCTGGAGTCAGGGATCAACATATGGAAGAGGAAGAGGAGGCTTTGGAAGAGGTAGAGGACGTGGTCGAGGCAGGGGTAGAGGAAGCTTCGACAAGTCTTCAATTGAATGCTAAGTGCCATCAAAAGGGGCACTTCCAGTTTGAATGCACTCAAGATGACAAAGGGGCCAACTATGCAGAATTTGATGAAAACGAAGAACTTGTGTTGATGGCACACATTCAGGAACTCGAAAGTGAAGAAAGAGGTTACTGGTTCCTTGATTCTGCATGCTCAAACCACATGACAGGTATGAAAAGTTGGTTTACTCACTTAGATGAAAACACTAGGCACTTTGTCAAATTGGGAAATGGGCTAAGGCTAAATGTTAATGGAGTGGGTGATATCCGTTTTGAAATTAATGGAATCACCCATGTCCTCACCAATGTGTACTACGTTCCAAAATTAACCTCAAACCTAATAAGCGTGGGGCAACTACAAGAGAAAGGGGTCAAAGTGGTCATTGAAAGAGGTGAATGTAGCATCTTTCACCTACAGAGGGGTTTGATCATCAAGTCAAAAATGACAAAGAACAGAATGTTTATTGTATATGGGACAAAGAAGAATGGCCCTGCTCATTGCTTACAAACGAGTGTAGTTAGCAACACTAATGTTTGGCACAAGCGGTTTGGGAACGTGAATTACAAAACAATCAGAACAATGCAGTACAAACATATGGTGAATGGGATGCCTCAAGTCTGTGGAAGAACAGAGATGTGTGAAACGTGTAACATTGGGAAGCAAAGCAGAATCGCCATTCCAAGACAAGCAAACTGGCGTTCCACTGAAAGGCTCGAGCTTGTACACACGGATCTATGCGGCCCAATCAAACCTACGACACAAAGTGGGAAGAGGTATGTTCTTGTCTTCACTGATGATTTCACTCGGAAAACATGGGTATATGTACTAGGAAGTAAAAATGAAAGCTTTGATATGTTCAAGAAGTTTAGAGCTGTAGTAGAAAATGAAGTGGGTACTAAGCTAAAAACTCTTAGAAGTGATAGGGGAGGAGAATTCACCTCGCATGCCTTTAACGCATATTGTGAGGAGCAGGGAATTAAGAGAGGGAATTAAGAGACAGCTTACTGCGGCATATACCCCTCAACAAAACGGGGTAGCCGAGCGAAGAAACCGAACTCTTATGAACATGGTTCGTTGTCTATTGGCTGAAAGAAATGTTCCTAAAAGATTTTGGGCAGAAGCTACAATTTAGGCGTGTCATATTTTGAAACGGTGTATGTCAAGAGCACTGGATGAACAGAAGAAAGGTGGTCAGGTAACAAGCCAAATGTAGAGTACTTTCGGGTGTTTGGGTGTGTGGCCCATGTTCATGTCCCAGAACAGCTACGCACCAAACTTGACCCTAAAAGTCATAAATGTGTATTGTTTGGTGTAAGTGCTGGATCCAAGGCCTACCGGTTATATGACCCAGTCCAAAAGAAAATAGTGATCAGCAGGGATGTGTTGTTTGAAGAGGACAAACAATGGGATTGGGAGAACACAAAAGAAATTGCAGAAGATTTGATTATTGAAGGTGATGAAGAACCATTGCACTCAAGCAATGGTGTCTTGAATGAAGATACTCCCCATCAGGAACCAGAAACTCAAGAAACGAATCAAATACACCCACAAGAGCAAGAGCAGGGGGAACATGAAAATGCAGAGACTAGTCCAGCAGAAATTGAACAATTGGCAACTGAAACAGCTGTTCAAGCAGGAAACTCGACAATAACAGCGATTGCAGAATCCTCTACTCGAACAAGACAAAGGCCGGTGTGGATGAAAGATTATCAAACGGGGGAAGATCTATTAGACGATGATTATGCTATGTACACCTCTCTAGGTGATCCAACATCCTTCGAAGAAGCTATACAGGAAGAAAAGTGGTTAAAGGCAGGATGAGATGTTGGCAATCGAGAAGAATGATACATGGGAACTTGTGAAGATGTTGGCAATCGAGAAGAATGATGCATGGGAACTTGTGAATGCTCCAGCTGATATCACACCGATTGGGGTCAAATGGCTCTATAAAACAAAACTGAATGAAAAAGGAAATGTTGACAAGTACAAAGCTCGATTGGTGGTGAAGGGTTACTCACAACGTAAAGGCATTGACTACGAAGAGGTATTTGCCCCTGTAGCCAGATGGGATACCATAAGAACTATGCTAGCAGTTGCAGCTCAAGAGGACTGGAAGGTATTTCAGTTAGATGTGAAGAGTGCGTTTCTAAATGGAACTTTGAATGAAACGGTCTATGTACACCAACCTCAAGGTTTTACAAAGGTTGGGGATGAATCAAAGGTATACAAGTTGAAGAAAGCATTGTATGGGTTAAAACAAGCCCCACGGGCTTGGTTTAACCGAATTGAAGCTTATTTTAAGCGCGAAGGTTTCAAACAAAGCCGCTATGATCATACCCTGTTCGTGAAGAAAGTGTGGAACAACATTCTGGTGGTTAGTTTATATGTTGATGATTTGATATTTGCAGGAAATAACATCATGTTTTGTGAAACTTTTAAGAAGTCAATGCAAAAGGAGTTTGAGATGACTGATTTGGGAGTGATGAAATATTTCTTGGGAGGGGAGGTGAAGCAAACACAAGCTGGTATACACATGTGTCAAAAGAAGTACATTAATGAAGTCAAAGAAAGGTTTGAGATGGAAGATTCGCATGTGGTGGCAAATCCTATTGTTCCTGGCACACTGCTGACTAAGGAAGGAGTAGGGGAGGAAGTTGATCCTGTACTGTACAAGAAGCTGATTTGGAAGTCTCATGTATGTAACAGTGACCCGTCCTGACCTAGCCTATGTGGTCGGGTTACTGTCTCGATTCATGGTAAAGCCAAACAATGAACACTTGGATGCAGCCAAAAGAGTCCTGAGATACTTGAAGGGAACCAGCAGTTTTGGGTTGTTTTATGAAAGAAATGATGATGCAAAATTGAAGATTTACACTGATAGTGATTATGCCAGGGATATTGAAGACAGGAAATGCACATCTGGCTATGTCTGTTTGTATGGAAATGCTGCAATTTGCTGGAGTTCAAGGAAACAAGAGGTGGTCACCTTATCTTCTACAGAGGCGGAATATGTGGCTACCACAAATTGTGCATGCCATTACAAATGGCTAAAGGGGTTGATGGAGGATATGGGGAAAAAGTCTGAAGGTGTTATGGAGATTATGTGTGACAATACATCAACCATCAAGCTCTCAGTGAATCCAGTTATGCACCGTCGAACCAAACACATAGATGTGCGCTACCATTTCTTGAGGGATATGGTTAATCAAGAAGAAGTGAAACTGGTATTCTGCACTACCAAGGAGCAGCTTGCAGACATGATGACTAAGCCACTTAAAGAAGAAGATTTCATCAAGATCCGGAAGGCCTTGGGTGTCATAGAAGTAAACTGAAAGCAATCGCTGTTCAGTTTAGGGGAGGATTTGTTGGGTTCAAACCGGGTTTAGTTTTAATTTATTTTTATTATTATTATTATTATTATTATTATTATTATTATTATTATCATTATTATTATTATTTCTTTTTTTTGATTTTATTATTATTATTATTATTATTATTATTATTATTATTATTATTATTATTTTTTTTATTATTATTATTATTATTATTATTATTATTATTATTATTATTATTATTATTATTATTATTATTATTATTATTATTATTATTATTATTATTATTATTATTATTATTATTATTATTATTATTATTATTATTATTATTATTATTATTATTATTATTATTATTATTATTATTATTATTATTATTATTATTATTATTATTATTATTATTATTATTATTATTATTATTATTATTATTATTATTATTATTATTATTATTATTATTATTATTATTATTATTATTATTATTATTATTATTATTATTATTATTATTATTATTATTATTATTATTATTATTATTATTATTATTATTATTATTATTATTATTATTATTATTATTATTATTATTATTATTATTATTATTATTATTATTATTATTATTATTATTATTATTATTATTATTATTATTATTATTATTATTATTATTATTATTATTATTATTATTATTATTATTATTATTATTATTATTATTATTATTATTATTATTATTATTATTATTATTATTATTATTATTATTATTATTATTATTATTATTATTATTATTATTATTATTATTATTATTATTATTATTATTATTATTATTATTATTATTATTATTATTATTATTATTATTATTATTATTATTATTATTATTATTATTATTATTATTATTATTATTATTATTATTATTATTATTATTATTATTATTATTATTATTATTATTATTATTATTATTATTATTATTATTATTATTATTATTATTATTATTATTATTATTATTATTATTATTATTATTATTATTATTATTATTATTATTATTATTATTATTATTATTATTATTATTATTATTATTATTATTATTATTATTATTATTATTATTATTATTATTATTATTATTATTATTATTATTATTATTATTATTATTATTATTATTATTATTATTATTATTATTATTATTATTATTATTATTATTATTATTATTATTATTATTATTATTATTATTATTATTATTATTATTATTATTATTATTATTATTATTATTATTATTATTATTATTATTATTATTATTATTATTATTATTATTATTATTATTATTATTATTATTATTATTATTATTATTATTATTATTATTATTATTATTATTATTATTATTATTATTATTATTATTATTATTATTATTATTATTATTATTATTATTATTATTATTATTATTATTATTATTATTATTATTATTATTATTATTATTATTATTATTATTATTATTATTATTATTATTATTATTATTATTATTATTATTATTATTATTATTATTATTATTATTATTATTATTATTATTATTATTATTATTATTATTATTATTATTATTATTATTATTATTATTATTATTATTATTATTATTATTATTATTATTATTATTATTATTATTATTATTATTATTATTATTATTATTATTATTATTATTATTATTATTATTATTATTATTATTATTATTATTATTATTATTATTATTATTATTATTATTATTATTATTATTATTATTATTATTATTATTATTATTATTATTATTATTATTATTATTATTATTATTATTATTATTATTATTATTATTATTATTATTATTATTATTATTATTATTATTATTATTATTATTATTATTATTATTATTATTATTATTATTATTATTATTATTATTATTATTATTATTATTATTATTATTATTATTATTTTATTATTATATTACTATATTAGTTAATTAGATATTATTATTATTATTATTATTATTAATAATATTATTATTATTAGTCTTATTATTATTCTTATCATCAGAAGATCCATAAAAAAACTCATTAAAT
Source organism: Erigeron breviscapus (assembly GCA_034093135.1). Classification (NCBI taxonomy): domain Eukaryota; kingdom Viridiplantae; phylum Streptophyta; class Magnoliopsida; order Asterales; family Asteraceae; genus Erigeron; species Erigeron breviscapus. Next base: position 38,538,594 of record CM067170.1, on the reverse strand, counting down.
ATCTCATCAGCATCTCTTGGGTCAAATCTATACCTCGAATAATTACCATTTCCACCACCATTATTATTTCTAAAATTATTACCACTGGGTGAATAAATATTACCATTATCATCAAACTGCCCAGATTTTAACCCATCTTCACCATACAAATCATAGATCTGACGCTTTTTAGCATCGCTTAATACATAATAAGCTTCTGAAATCTGCTTGAACTTTGATTCAGCTAATTTGTTTTTGTCATGATCAGATGATGATGAATGCTTATCTGGGTGCCATTTCATTGCTTGTTTTTTGTATGCTTTTTTTAGCTCTTCTTCGTTGACCGACTTGTTGACTTTTAAGATTGTGTAATAATCAACCCCTCCCATTTTTTTTTATGTGTGTGTGTGTCTTTTGTTTTTTTGGGAATTCCCAGATGGGTTTTTCTAGGATTTGATGAAGAAGAACATATATATATATAAAAATATATATAAAATGTGTGTGTAATAGGGATGGGATGATGAAGTAGTGAGAGGGAAGAATATGTGGATGGAGGGATGGATGATGAGGTGGCAAAGTATTTGACGGAAATATCAACGGCGTGTCGGCCGTTTCTTTTCATTTAATTTTAACGCTTTGACATTCGGAGGGTGTTATGTTAAGGTTACGCTCACTCTCTAATTAAGGTTTTAGACGCACATCAATGGTGGTAAATGTTCATTTGAATCCTTAATTTTTCATGAAACCTAAGGACTAAATCCTAGTCATTTGATCATCTCAATCAATGGCTAGGATTGAAACTTATGCCTTAATTAAAAAAAAAAACACGGAGGGGCATTTATGTAAATTTGCTTAACAAAAAAAAACTCTCTTTTCTCCTTTCCTCCTCCTGATGGAAACACACACACACACACACTCCCTCTCTCTCTCATCAACTCCGGCGACGGTAACCACCACCACCACCACCATTATCCGACCGCCGCCACCACCACCACTACAATCTGGATCTTCATCTCAAACCACTAGCAACAACAACAAATGGAAGATGATGTTTTAGATATTATTAGAGTGATATTTTATGTAGTTTATGTTTTTTATATAAAAAATGGATAAACAAACCATTTTTATCCATGATTTGTAGTTTTTTTCTCTTATTTCATATGATTTGTTGTATCTTTGGTTGTTGTTGTTTAAAATTTTTATAATGAGTTTTTGCCCACAAAGTGTTTGATGAAATGTCTAAACCAAAGTTTATGTACTAAATCAAATATGATTATATACGTATTTACTGTGTACAGCCAATCATTTCCATCGGCGATTAGGTTTTTTATCATGGCTGACAAGTCGAAATCATCAAATAGAAAACGAAAAAGTGTTGATGATGATTCCGGCAATTGTAATTTTGTTTCCGGCAACTGTAGAAATTTATTCAAAATCATATATGATTTTACGTATAAAATTGAGACAAGGCAAATGAGTTCAATACAAATAAACCTATTTAAAATCAATTTTGATTTTACGCATACAGTGTGAAAAACTTATAGAAAATCATATATGATTTTACGCATACATTGTCTAGAAAATGTACAAAATCATAAAACATTGAGTCAAACCAAATGGCTTCCATAAAAAGAAATTTATTTAAAATCATTTTTGATTTTACTCATAAAGTATGAAAACCTATTCAAAATCAACTATTCAAAATCAAAAATGATTTTACGCATACATTGGGGAAAAGCTATACAAAATCATATATGATTTTTTATAGCACATTGACACAAAACCAAATGAGTTCCATACAAAGAAAACCATTTAAAATTAAAAATGATTTTAAGAATAGAGTGTGAAAAAGCTATACAAAATCATATATGATTTTATTCATACATCTAGACAAAAAAAAGTGAGTTCGGTATCATTAAACCCATTCAAAATCATATATGATTTTGTATAGGCTTCCATACAAATAAACTTATTCAAAATCAAAATTGATTTTAAGAATACACTGTGAAAAATTTATTCAAAATCATATATGATTTTACGTATAAAATTGAGACAAGGAAAATGAGTTCAATACAAATAAACATATTTAAAATCAATTTTGATTTTACGCATACAGTGTGAAAAACTTATAGAAAATCATATATGATTTTACGCATACATTGTCTAGAAAATGTACAAAATCATTTATGATTTTGTGTAGCACATTGAGTCAAACCAAATGGCTTCCATAAAAAGAAATTTATTTAAAATCATTTTTGATTTTACTCATAAAGTATGAAAACCTATTCAAAATCAACTATTCAAAATCAAAAATGATTTTACGCATACATTGGGGAAAAGCTATACAAAATCATTGTATAGCACATTGAGACAAAACAAAATGAGTTACATACCAAGAAACCCATTTAAAATCAGAAATGATTTTAAGCATACATTGTTAAATACCCATACGAAATCATATTTGATTTTACCCATACATCTAGACAAAAGAAATGAGTTCGGTATCATTAAACCTATAGCACATTGAAACAAAGCAAAATGAGTTCCATACAAAGAAACATATTCAAAATCAAAAATGATTTTACGCATATAGTGTGAAAAACTCATTCAAAATCATATTTGATTTTGTATTACTGAAGGCCCCCGTGATAAAGCTTTAGTTTAGGGTTTGAAGTTGTAGGGTTAGCCAGGCTAACCCTACGACTTCAAACCCTAAACTAAAGCGCGGGCCGCAGGCCCCCGTAATCACACTTCCCCCTCGGATTAGCTTTTAGCCCCCAAGGGTTTAGATTTTAGGGTTTTAGAATGCAACTTTTCTAAAATGTATGCATAAAATCAAAAATGATTTTGCATTGATTTTTAACATTATACATGCGAAATCAATTTTGATTAGCAATTAAGCTTTAGTTTAGGGTTTGAAGTCGTAGGGTTAGCCAGGCTAACCCTACGACTTCAAACCCTAAACTAAAGCGTGGCCGCAGGCCCCCGTAATCACACTTCCCCCTCGGATTAGCTTTTAGCCCCCAAGGGTTTAGATTTTAGGGTTTTAGAATGCAACTTTTCTAAAATGTATGCATAAAATCAAAAATGATTTTGCATTGATTTTTAACATTATACATGCGAAATCAATTTTGATTAGCAATTAAGCTTTAGTTTAGGGTTTGAAGTCGTAGGGTTAGCCGACTTCAAACCCTAAACTAAAGCGCGGGCCGCAGGCCCCCGTAATCACACTTCCCCCTCGGATTAGCTTTTAGCCCCCAAGGGTTTAGATTTTAGGGTTTTAGAATGCAACTTTTCTAAAATGTATGCATAAAATCAAAAATGATTTTGCATTGATTTTTAACATTATACATGCGAAATCAATTTTGATTTTACACAGATAGTCTTAAAAAGACACTTATACCTTAAAACGTACAAACCTGAACAAAATCATATATGATTTTGTATAGACTTTTTCACACTATTCTTAAAATCAATTTTGATTTTGAATGGTTTTATTTGTATGGAACTCATTTGGTTTTGTCTCAATGTGCTATAAAAAATCATATATGATTTTGTATAGGTTTCCCCCAATGTATGCGTAAAATCATTTTTGATTTTGAATAGTTGATTTTGTATATGTTTTTCACAATGTATGCGTAAAATCATTTTTGATTCTAGGCATAAGAACACAGGTAACTAAAACCTCAATACAAAATCAAATTTGATTGTAGAAACAAAGTTATAACACACAAATCTATAGAATCTATATACAAAATCAAATTTGATTGTAGAAACAAAGTTATAACACACAAATCTATAGAATCTATATACAAAATCAAATATGATTCTGAACATAAAGTAAACAATAACAAAGTTGATTAATTCATATTATCAAACTTTGGTTTAGACATTTCATTAAAAACCTTGTATGCAATACTCAATCAAATTGATTGTAGAAACAAAGTTATAAACACAAATCTATAGAATCTATATACAAAATCAAATTTGATTGTAGAAACAAAGTTATAACACACAAATCTATAGAATCTATATACAAAATCATATTTGATTGTAGAAACAAAGTTATAACACACAAATCTATAGAATCTATATACAAAATCATATTTGATTGTAGAAACAAAGTTATAACACACAAATCTATAGAATCTATATACAAAATCATATTTGATTGTAGAAACAAAGTTATAACACACAAATCTATAGAATCTATATACAAAATCATATTTGATTGTAGAAACAAAGTTATAACACACAAATCTATAGAATCTATATACAAAATCATATTTGATTGTAGAAACAAAGTTATAACACACAAATCTATAGAATCTATATACAAAATCATATTTGATTGTAGAAACAAAGTTATAACACACAAATCTATAGAATCTATATACAAAATCATATTTGATTGTAGAAACAAAGTTATAACACACAAATCTATAGAATCTATATACAAAATCATATTTGATTGTAGAAACAAAGTTATAACACACAAATCTATAGAATCTATATACAAAATCAAATTTGATTGTAGAAACAAAGTTATAACACACAAATCTATAGAATCTATATACAAAATCAAATATGATTCTGAACATAAAGTAAACAATAACAAAGTTGATTAATTCATATTATCAAACTTTGGTTTAGACATTTCATTAAAAACCTTGTATGCAATACTCAATCAAATGTGATTTGATTCTAAATCATATATAAGAAACTTTGGTTTAGACATTTTATCAAACACCTTGTAGGCAATATTGTACCAAACAACAAAATTAATCAAATAATTGATAAAATTTAACAAATTCAAGATGTTAGAATAGATCTAATCACATGTTATCTAATTACATTGGATTATCACCTGACAAATTTCGAATTTACATAAAAAAAAGTCATATATTCGTATTCAAAAGATCTTCCATTGTTTATTAATATCTTCAAGATCAATTGATGATGACTGATGGAGATGATGACGACGACAAAGACAACGATGGCTGTGCCATTTCGATTGAAACGTGTGGTGGTGCTAATGGTGTTGTTGTTGCTACTGATCAGTTTCAAGAGGGGGGAGAGAAAGAGATCTGTGTGTGTTTGGAGCTAAGAAAAGTAGGGATTGGAATAACATGCCAAATGACGAAACTACCCCTCTGTGTTTTTTTTTTTTTAAGCTAACCGTTGATCTCTTTTGATCCAAGGGCTGAGATGCAGCCCTTGGATTTCACCAAAATATCAAGATGCGCCTGATCACAACTCTTAGTTAAATATTAAAAAATTAAGTTTATTTATTATTTTTATAAATTCTAAGGTTAGATAGAATATTTTTGATTTTAATTAATCAAATTTTAATTTAGTCAACAATGATATATTGCTCGCATAAAGACTTTTAATTACGTCAATTGACAGTTTTATATTAGTAGATGGTAAGTTGTAAGAGAAGAAAAATACATATTACGACAGCTTATGAGTATGACAGTTTGTAAGGGTAGCTATAAGAGATGTAATGTAAAGATACATTATCGTTAGCTGATGAAGAATCAAATGATAATGTGCAAGATATTCCTGATTTGGATGGAGATATACACTTGAAGTCTAATGACATATTCATATTCTCGATCAATCGTTTGATAAAGCAAGTGGAAATGGAACGTGTGCAACTAGGAAAAGCTAGTCCAAGTGGAATTAATTGTTGAGCACACGAAATTGAAAGCCAGTTGATACAACTTTATCGGTGTCAAGTGTAAAGGATTAAGCCTTAACTATCACTCTGAAGGCTTGGTGAGAGTACGTCCATGGTTGGTGCCTAGAATTAGTATAGTAGTTTTGACTAAATAAATTACAATCAAACCATCACTCATCACTCAATATTATTGATTCTAAATCATATATAAGAAACTTTGGTTTAGACATTTTATCAAACACCTTGTAGGCAATATTGTACCAAACAACAAAATTAATCAAATAATTGATAAAATTTAACAAATTCAAGATGTTAGAATAGATCTAATCACATGTTATCTAATTACATTGGATTATCACCTGACAAATTTCGAATTTACATAAAAAAAAGTCATATATTCGTATTCAAAAGATCTTCCATTGTTTATTAATATCTTCAAGATCAATTGATGATGACTGATGGAGATGATGACGACGACAAAGACAACGATGGCTGTGCCATTTCGATTGAAACGTGTGGTGGTGCTAATGGTGTTGTTGTTGCTACTGATCAGTTTCAAGAGGGGGGAGAGAAAGAGATCTGTGTGTGTTTGGAGCTAAGAAAAGTAGGGATTGGAATAACATGCCAAATGACGAAACTACCCCTCTGTGTTTTTTTTCTTTTTTTAAGCTAACCGTTGATCTCTTTTGATCCAAGGGCTGAGATGCAGCCCTTGGATTTCACCAAAATATCAAGATGCGCCTGATCACAACTCATGAAATATAATACCTTATTTAAAAACATTAAAATGGTTTTTATTATTATTATTTTTATAAATTCTAAGGTTAGATAGAATATTTTTGATTTTAATTAATCAAATTTTAATTTAGTCAACAATGATATATTGCTCGCATAAAGACTTTTAATTACGTCAATTGACAGTTTTATATTAGTAGATGGTAAGTTGTAAGAGAAGAAAAATACATATTACGACAGCTTATGAGTATGACAGTTTGTAAGGGTAGCTATAAGAGATGTAATGTAAAGATACATTATCGTTAGCTGATGAAGAATCAAATGATAATGTGCAAGATATTCCTGATTTGGATGGAGATATACACTTGAAGTCTAATGACATATTCATATTCTCGATCAATCGTTTGATAAAGCAAGTGGAAATGGAACGTGTGCAACTAGGAAAAGCTAGTCCAAGTGGAATTAATTGTTGAGCACACGAAATTGAAAGCCAGTTGATACAACTTTATCGGTGTCAAGTGTAAAGGATTAAGCCTTAACTATCACTCTGAAGGCTTGGTGAGAGTACGTCCATGGTTGGTGCCTAGAATTAGTATAGTAGTTTTGACTAAATAAATTACAATCAAACCATCACTCATCACTCAATATTATACATAGAGCACTTTCTAAACTCATTTATTCATCCAAACATAACATATCTTCAATTCTTAGCATTTTAATTACAAGAGATATAAAGTTAGTTTATAATCCTTCTAATTAATGAGAGTTGTAATTCTTATTTTTCTACATAGTAAACGGTTCTTTCCTTGCCCATGGATTTTATCCTTTTGGTTTTCCCACATTATATCATCTTTTATTTTTATTTTCTCATATGTTAGTAATTAATAGCAGGCCGGTTTGTTTCAGTTAGATGTTACAGTATTTTTCTAAATACTTAAACCCGAACAAAAGATAGGCATGCTTCCTATGTAACCTGAATAGGGAAAACCTTATCCGTCTATCAATATTTCAAAAATAAATAATTTTGCTCATATATTTGGAATAAACAAAATCTAATTAAAATTTCATGTTTCTTCACTAATTCATCAGTGTACGTATCACTCATCACTCAATATTATACATAGAGCACTTTCTAAACTCATTTATTCATCCAAACATAACATATCTTCAATTCTTAGCATTTTAATTACAAGAGATATAAAGTTAGTTTATAATCCTTCTAATTAATGAGAGTTGTAATTCTTATTTTTCTACATAGTAAACGGTTCTTTCCTTGCCCATGGATTTTATCCTTTTGGTTTTCCCACATTATATCATCTTTTATTTTTATTTTCTCATATGTTAGTAATTAATAGCAGGCCGGTTTGTTTCAGTTAGATGTTACAGTATTTTTCTAAATACTTAAACCCGAACAAAAGATAGGCATGCTTCCTATGTAACCTGAATAGGGAAAACCTTATCCGTCTATCAATATTTCAAAAATAAATAATTTTGCTCATATATTTGGAATAAACAAAATCTAATTAAAATTTCATGTTTCTTCACTAATTCATCAGTGTACGTATATTTATTAACTTCATATTATATCACCTTTTTAATTTACTAAACATAATGTACCCAACATGGGGGCTTTGAAGTTTCAATTTGGACAAGAAAGATAGTTCGGTACTACGAAATTGGGGCCAACTATATATGATCGAAATAACCTTACATTTGTCCTTTCAATAATATCGAACACGTGCATGTTTATTAAAAGAGGGGCATATTTGGTGTAGTGATCGATCAAAAGCCGATCTAGAATCAACTACTTATTACCTAATAGTTTGATTAACGTTAGTTAATCGCGACGTACCATAGCTAACAGAAAAGAAAATGATCGAGCGATGAACCAAGATGTGATGTCGCTTCGTTAAGAGGGATATATAAGTCGAATATTAGAGATGTTAATTATGTTCAACGTATATCTATTGATGTATCACACTCAACAATGACTTTTTGATGAACATTCGTAACATAAGTTGGCATATGAGGGAGCAGTTGATCGTGGTGGTTATTAGGTACTAGTTGAAAACGATTGACAAAACACTTCAAGCCTAAGTTGTGGAGTTCGGTAGTAAAATTTTGTCCTTTCACATTTTAAGTATTAGGGAGATGTAGAATCAAAATTACAGAAGGTATAGTAGTAGGTGCTTCATTTTAATATTTTCGTATACAGTTAGGTTATCGATTCCAACTGACGTACATTTTTTACATTAAATATTCAGTATTAAAGTACAAATTGTATTTATTTGAGCCTAGATCAACCGACAATTATTTAAAAACTAATCAGGAAACATAAGAGGTTTTTTACCTATATATAATGATCTAACCAAGATATCCCGGTGGTCTTAATTTTTCACACTTTTTGGTAAAGTTAGTTTCGATTCAGACGTGTTGCAGACAATTTTAACCAGCGATTTGCTGGACCTCCAACCCCCTCTTCATGGAAAATACCTTGAGATGAGAAACCCAAGACTCGAACCCGAGACCTTGGGGAAAACTCACCTCCGGAGCCCACAGAGTGAATTTAGAATTAACACTTAGATGTTTACATTGGGAGATCTTAACACATCGAAACCTCTTATAGTCTTATAATATCAAGACGTTTTGACCAATAAATCACTTTGATCGATTTTATATATCCTATCTCATTGACCATTAACTTGTGGTACACTAATCTTATAAAATCTCTTCATTTAACGCTTATCTCATTTAAAGAACTGATTACCTTGCATTCCATGGTTAACCCAGATTAATTTTTCCAAAACAAAACAAAGAAACTCACCTAATTAAGACATGTCATTAACTTGCTATTGGTTAATATAAAAAGAAATTTGCTAACTAGTGCCCTAAGAAGCATTTAATGAACCTTTAATAAAGTCCAACTTTCCTAAAATATGAAAATATGTATTAATTATTCATTTAAAAATAGAAAATTGTTAAGTTGAGTTAATACACATTAAATATAATTTTTGATTAATAAGGAAATAACGAATATATTAAATGCTTCTTAACTAGTGCACTAGGGGCACTAGTTAGCAAATCTCATATAAAAAATGGTTATATGTGACTTTAATAACAAAACTCTCAAAGCATAAATGATGGGGAGGTGTCATGATACGCTAACTTAAATCAACCCATACCATCCACCAATAGTATGTTGTCAAGTCATGTTAATCCATCAACCCAAAAACTCACCATTATTTACAGGAAAATGATTGATATGCCTAAATAATAGGCCTAAAGATGTTTCTAAAAATCTAAGGTTGACATGTGGCATGATTAAAGGTATAGATTAAGAAAGAGAATAAGTGTTATCCTGTGTCATTTATTGAATGTGTTAGGCATATTTTTAGGCCTAAATTTAGGCATACATATCATTACCCTTATTTATAAGGTGTCATAATACAACTCATCATTTAATTTAATTTTTTTACATTTCTTAATAAACAATTATATAAAAACACAACACTTCATATTAATTAAAAAAACAATTATGAAAAAACATAGCATATGATAATAAATAATAAATTACATAATTGTTAAACTATTAAATTAAGTCTTCAATCGGTGGTGGTTGAGCCATTACGTCATCGACATACGACAAGTCTTGAGCCGCAACGTGCTCCGTAAGATCATATCGGAGACGATGATGAATTTCTTCATCTAATAACTCTGGCAGTGCGTTCGGGTTATAAACTACCGCAACTGGACTATCCATTATATGAACCGGTGATATTGCCCTCCCGTCATCTTTTATAATCATTCATCATTTCAAATTACAAGAATCCATTATCTTTCATTTATCACACTTTTTTGTTTTCATTCATCATCTTTCGGTCTTTGCACACATTTATTCCACGTCATTAATTCTTTCATATAGTATTCATCATCCCAAATTACAGGAATTCATTATCATTTTAATTTTTCAAAAAAAGAATAAGACTAAAATAAAAAAGTGAGTGGATAATGGAACAAAAAAAAATGGGGTGGGGAGCGTGAGGTATACCAATTAGCTTCTTGCGGGCCGCACAGAAGAGGGTCCGCATTTCCACCGTGGTGCTTCACGGCCGCACCCTCCTTACGATCATTCCCTCCCCCGTTAAACCATAAGTTTGTTAATAGTAACTCAAATCATTTAATAAACAATTATATAAAAACACAACACTTCATATTAATTAAAAAAACAATTATGAAAAAACATAGCATATGATAATAAATAATAAATTACATAATTGTTAAACTATTAAATTAAGTCTTCAATCGGTGGTGGTTGAGCCATTACGTCATCGACATACGACAAGTCTTGAGCCGCAACGTGCTCCGTAAGATCATATCGGAGACGATGATGAATTTCTTCATCTAATAACTCTGGCAGTGCGTTCGGGTTATAAACTACCGCAACTGGACTATCCATTATATGAACCGGTGATATTGCCCTCCCGTCATCTTTTATAATCATTCATCATTTCAAATTACAAGAATCCATTATCTTTCATTTATCACACTTTTTTGTTTTCATTCATCATCTTTCGGTCTTTGCACACATTTATTCCACGTCATTAATTCTTTCATATAGTATTCATCATCCCAAATTACAGGAATTCATTATCATTTTAATTTTTCAAAAAAAGAATAAGACTAAAATAAAAAAGTGAGTGGATAATGGAACAAAAAAAAATGGGGTGGGGAGCGTGAGGTATACCAATTAGCTTCTTGCGGGCCGCACAGAAGAGGGTCCGCATTTCCACCGTGGTGCTTCACGGCCGCACCCTCCTTACGATCATTCCCTCCCCCGTTAAACCATAAGTTTGTTAATAGTAACTCAAATCATTTAATAAACAATTATATATTATGTTTACAATATATGTATATACCATAATAAGTGATATAATTGTACTAAAGTTTATGTTAAAGATTCATTATTCTTTTTAACACAATTAGTCAGTATTCAACATCAGATGACATTTAAACATACAATGGTGAAATTATACACGTACTCTAAACTATGATATATAGATCACGAGTCGTTACAAATGATTCTAAAGAAAATCCTTATAGTGCATCATTCTGAAAAATCAAACTCATGGTCTTAAATAAAATCGAAGATAACTCCTAACAAGTTGATAGCATCAATTTCCTTCAAGTTGATATCCTTAAATATCTCTTTCTAGCCATGGTCCATGGAAAGTGAGTGCATTGATGGACTTTAATCATACATGATTACATGGCAATATAAATTATTTCCTTGTATCGATGGTTAGACAATCCCGAAAAGTAATCTATCAAATATTGGATGCAATGCGTATGTTTCTACCTGTATGATATTTACAATGTGGAGATCTGTTTGTGACGAATATAATAATAAAAATAAAATTAAGTAAATGGATGATGTTCTTTTACAGTGGTAATTCGAAAATGAAGTCTTATTGAGTCCAATGTATGTAACAATATCGATTAGTTTTGACCGGATATCTTAAGATCTTAGAAAAATTTCAAATGAAAAAACTCGTGTAAAAAATAAAACACATCACCGTTAGTCCATAGGGATTAGGGAGTATAAATTAGCCTTAAAACGGATTATAAAGATAGGTGTGGGTGAGGTGAGAATTTGGATAGATTAGGTGACAGTCATGTTAGGTGAGAAATTTGGTGGATGAGAGAACGTGCAAACGAGTGATCATAGAATCTTTGATTTTGGCGTCGCTGGCGAGTTTAGTCGGCTGACATTTATACGACACAGTATCCACAGAATCTTCTAGCTTTAACTTCTAATTTTAGATTTGGCAATCTTTTTGGGCCAAAAACAAAATGGTCCAACTTAATGGCCCGATTTAACCCATCTTTCCCTTTCCTTAAATCACTTTTATCTTTTGTTTTGTAGTCCGGGGAAGCGTCTTCAGCGGCGGACCGGACCCAACTCCCCTGGAAGGGGGCGCCGGAGAGGGTGAGAGCCCCGTCGTGCCCGGACCCTGTCGCACCACGAGGCGCTGTCTACGAGTCGGGTTGTTTGGGAATGCAGCCCCAATAGGACGGTAAATTATGTCCAAAGCTAATATTGGTGTGAGACCGATAGCAAACTATTATAAGATATTATTATGATTTTGTTTCTTATAGGGAAAAAGAATCCCTTAACAATTCAGTTTTTGTTTTTAAAAAAACAACCAATTCAGTTTTAGACATGTTATGAAAAAATTATTTTATGCATTAACAATTTACACATTAGACGTGATTAACTTCTACATTTATGTATGCATATAAGCATCTTACATATAACCTTTTCCGATATAGTTTCAAAAGTATGTTTATCATTTTATAAAAAATTATTTTCTCACAATTAGCATCCTTTAAAAAAGGTATAGTGTGTAATAACAATAGAAACTTATAGATTAACTTAGTTTTTATTTTTTAAGTATTCATAACGGATACAAATATTTTACTTTTCTTATAATTATACTGGTGTCATATTATCGAGTTAATTTAACTTCGAGCTTACGAGCAAGTTAGCTTTTGAAAATTAAGTTGCTTGCAAAATGAGTTGACACTTAAAGTTAGTAGAAAAAAGTGTATTTGTTATGTATAATGTTATCAAACATATATTTTTACGAATGATCAAAAATTATTTTAAATTTGTATCTTTCTTCAAATAATGAGTACTAAAAAAAGTTTTCACTTTTACTTTCAGTCATGCACATGCTCCATATTTCATCATTTAGGGGTTGATTTCTAGTTAAATTTGGGCCCATTTTTCAACGGGGCGCGTAACACCACCGGGCAAAAAGGGTACCCCCACCAGCACTATTAGCGGCGACGTCGCCGCTAATAGTGCGGGGCCCACTGACACATTGAAGACTACGATGCCTGTTACAAGCCCATGGACCCCACACTATTAGCGGCGACGTCGCCGCTAATAGTGCGGGGCCCACTGACACATTGAAGACTACGATGCCTGTTACAAGCCCATGGACCCCACACTATTAGCGGCGACGTCGCCGCTAATAGTGCATGTTGTACACGTTGGTTTTGTACGTGGAGTCTATTTCAATAACCCAGGGAAATGCGCGCCATAGGGTCATTGATGTTGGATGCATGAAAAAGAGATTCTCCAACCGTCCATTTTTACTATTTGTAGTAAACTGGTAAAAGTAATTTTTCTCTTGCATCAGTGAGAACATAACCTGCGACAGGTGAACAAGATATAGTAAATATGTCACTTCCAACAACGGAGTACGTAATCACTAATATGATGTTTGTACCTGCATTGGAGTATGTCCTGCATGGCCCGCCCTCCGTCTCGATTTCAGAAAGTTGGTAATGTCTCCTCTTCGAGTCAGGTTTCCTGGAAATTCATTTTTCAGGTTAACCAGGATCTGGCGTGGGAACATACCGCGATCAGATAGGTTTCCCACATATTGCTTTTCTTCTTCCGTCATCCGTCTCGCGTATGCATTCCCCTGCAGATCGGTAGCTGTATCATGATTGTGTTTCCAGTCCTTGACAGTTACCCTCCAACCACCATCATACCCGGGGCGGCCTTCCAAAGTAAAGGGACACCCTATCTTGTTGGACCGTTTGGGTGGCCCAGTTAACCTTTTATCGCGTGGTCCACCGTGGTGACATATTAGTGTCACCTTATTGACCACCTTTATCGAATTTTTGTTCGACCGCCGGGTGACTAAAACATAACCCAACTCCAGTGCTGTTCTTTTGGCCCACTCCGTCAATTCTTCGACGGAAGCGAACACCTCCTCGGTTTCCAAGTCTCTAGGTTCGCAGTCAAATTGACCGTCTGCATCAGGTGACTCAAACTCATCATCGGGCACTTCAATACGTAAGTTTTCTGGGTCTGCCCAAATATCCTCAAAACTATCCATCTTAAACAATTCAAGTAAACAAGTAAACATCTAGTTCATTAACTATTTATGATATACATACTATATATATATCTATATTCATAATATATTTATACCTGTATCGTCCGAAATATACCTGCAGTTTGAAAACAAAATAGAGAGAATTCTAGTGCCACGTACAATAAACTTACATAACCATATTTGTGAAAATGGTACGTGAAAATGTTGATAGTAAGTTAAAAGTTTTGTGAAAATGGTAGAATGGTACCAATATTTGTAAAAATGTTGAAAATGGTAGAATGGCCAGTGCCTCCAAAAATAGAATCGTACATAAACCTTTGAAATGGTAGAATGGTACCAATATTTGTAAAAATGTTGAAAATGGTAGAATGGCCAGTGCCTCCAAAAATAGAATCGTACATAAACCTTTGAAAATGGTAGAATGGTCAGTGCCTCCAAAAATAGAATCGTACATAAACCTTTGAAAATGGTAGAATGGCCAGTGCCTCCAAAAATAGAATCGTACATAAACCTTTGAAATGGTAGAATGGTACCAATATTTGTAAAAATGTTGAAAATGGTAGAATGGCCAGTGCCTCCAAAAATAGAATCGTACATAAACCTTTGAAAATGGTAGAATGGCCAGTGCCTCCAAAAATAGAATCGTACATAAACCTTTGAAAATGGTAGAATGGTACCATCGTACAACATATATAGAATTATCGTACATAACCCTCCGAAAATCGCCAGTGCCACGTGCCACGTATTAGCGGCGACGTCGCCGCTAATAGTGCGGGGCCCACTGACACATTGAAGACTACGATGCCTGTTACAAGCCCATGGACCCCACACTATTAGCGGCGACGTCGCCGCTAATAGTGCGGGGCCCACTGACACATTGAAGACTACGATGCCTGTTACAAGCCCATGGACCCCACACTATTAGCGGCGACGTCGCCGCTAATACTCTCTCTGGTGCAGTATTAGCGGCGACGTCGCCGCTAATACTCCTCTGGTGCAGTATTAGCGGCGACGTCGCCGCTAATACTCTCTCTGGTGCAGTATTAGCGGCGACGTCGCCGCTAATACTCTCTCTGGTGCAGTATTAGCGGCGACGTCGCCGCTAATACTCTCTCTGGTGCAGTATTAGCGGCGACGTCGCCGCTAATACTCTCTCTGGTGCAGTATTAGCGGCGACGTCGCCGCTAATACTCCTCTGGTGCAGTATTAGCGGCGACGTCGCCGCTAATACTCTCTCTGGTGCAGTATTAGCGGCGACGTCGCCGCTAATACTCTCTCTGGTGCAGTATTAGCGGCGACGTCGCCGCTAATACTCTCTCTGGTGCAGTATTAGCGGCGACGTCGCCGCTAATACTCCTCTGGTGCAGTATTAGCGGCGACGTCGCCGCTAATACTCTGACACTGACAGGGGGCCCGCTAATTTCTCTGCCAGATTTACCATTACAGACATGGGGGCCCGCAGTATTAGCGGCGACGTCGCCGCTAATACTCTCTCTGGTGCAGTATTAGCGGCGACGTCGCCGCTAATAATGCCTCTGGTGGGGTTACACTTTTTTGCCTGGTGGTGTTACACTCCTCGAAAAAAATTGAAGGGCGTAAGAAAGTGGACACCTCTTTCTACTTTACTTTTTGTAGACCCCACTTCTGAAACGAGTAATAGCTGCACGCACATTTCAATTGGAATTGAAATCATTGCGGGTCTCACCACTAAACTTGTAGAATTAATTGTCTAGGCCACTCATATGTGGACACTTGGCATGTCCATGTGACTTTATCATTTTTTGTTCTTGTTTTGAGTGGTTGGGGTGGACCCCGCCTGCCACTTTTCCACCTTCTCCCACAATAATTAAATTGTGAGTCCTTTTAAGAAGCCCTAAAGCAAAGTTTTGCTCCCACAAAAAGTAAGAAACGCCCTTTGCTGATTGTATTGCCACGTGTCGCGAGATGCCCTATGAGAAGTCTTAAAAGAAAGCCTTGCTCCGGATAGCCTTAAGGTATTCATAAACCTTAATACTATCTTATTATCTATATTTTATACTTTATTATAAAAGAAATAGCTTTTTATTTTTAGAAATGTTGAAATTTGTGTAATATTTTCACTTACCACCCCTTATAATATTTCACCTACACTACCTCCTTATTAATAATTAAATTACACTATCAATCCTTTATTTTTCAAAACGAGAGAAAGTACCCGCGCGTTAGGGCGATGACATGGTGGGGTGATAGTTCATAGGAGGTGATAAGTCATACAGTGTGATAGTCAAATGCCTTAGCCGTACGGGCTCCGCCCTCGGATTTAAAAATTCGTCGAAAGTATATCGAATGACATCTCTAATGAAAGAACATGAAATTTTAAGAACACCCATATAATTTTTATAATTTATCGATATACGGTTTTTGAGATAAACGATTTTGAATGAATTAGATGAATAAAATGGTTTATGGATGAGAGAGAAAAAAATGAGTGGTTGAGATTTGAGGAGAGAGAGGAAAATGAGTGGTTGAGATTTAAGGGTATTATAGGTATATTAGATAGAGATGTTTAAATTAGTGAATAAAGAAGATGGGTAATTTAGGTAGTTCAAAGTTGTAATTTGAGATTTAGAAAAAAGAGTTCCTATATTATATAGTTTTTCAAAATATATCCATTAACCTCTTTACATCAATCACTT
Source organism: Erigeron breviscapus (assembly GCA_034093135.1). Lineage (NCBI taxonomy): Eukaryota > Viridiplantae > Streptophyta > Magnoliopsida > Asterales > Asteraceae > Erigeron > Erigeron breviscapus. The sequence continues at coordinate 38,521,609 of CM067170.1, read as the reverse complement.
TTACATCACTAAAGTACACCACTTGACACCGGCTCCGTCACCAACAGTCGCCCACACCACCATACCGTTGTCGCGACGACCACTGCCGCATTGTGCGAGTACCGTACTAGTAGTGTTTTTGTAAATAATGTATACATATAAGCTACTGTTGGAAGTACAGTATAATAACACGAGTAATCCCATGAACATGTTGCAATATAGTAGATAAATATAAAGCAACTAAAAAGAAGAACAGAATGGAAATTAAAATTAAGGAAGACCAGCAACACGAACGGTTCCTGCAAAACAAAGAAACATGAAACAGAAAGGGAAAACCGGGCTTGTGTTTGACACAATTCCCTTAAACAGATTCGCCGTCTGTTCCCAGGGTACACCGGTTGAAAGCAGCGTACTGCCGGACGTTGATCATTTGCCTGAAAGCAGCGTATTATAAAGTGAATAAGTGTGTGTGATACGAATTCTATGTCTTGTGTATCTTTTCAAGTCCATGATATGACGTTTATATACACACAATTGAAACTGATGTGCAATCAAATTCATTTCAACAATTAATTTAATTGATATTTATGATGTATCATAACTCAATCAGTTTGGAAAGCAAAGAGTTTCTCATGCCAAGAGTCTGTTCTAGATGGTTCCAGAACCGGGTCAAAAACGGGTCAAAAATAACTACGGGTTGCAGCAAAAACCGGCTCGCACGGGCCCGGATTTTCGGAGTTGCATTCGTGTCCGCAGGTCGCGCGTACACGCATTGGTTCAGAGATTTTGACCAAGAAACCCGGTTTCTGCACCCCCCTGCGCGCGGGTAGGTGCCAGAGTAAAACACAACACAAACTCTTGACATGGTTTGAAGTCTTCCATTTATAAACTGTAAAGTCCCAAACTCGATGGTTAACTCAGAAGTGTAAAATACAACAAGTCTAATAAGCACTAGAATGAATTAGTATTACTTGAATATAAATGATAAACAAAGTAATACTTGACTTAAAGTAATAAATAAAGGTGTAACACAATGTAGTATTTTCAAGTGTATTTTATTTATGATGTTAAATAAAATACAAGGTTGTGCGGAATCAAGATAATACAAATATGTAAGTATCCTAACAACCTATGAATTACAAATGATCTATATTTGCCAAATAAACTCTTTGGATCGAGATACTTAAAGTTGTGAAGTATCCCTGTTTAAGATCGAGAGTATTTAGACAAATTCACCTTTAATGCTAAAAGTAATTTTAACGGAGAATATGACTTTGTATTTATAGGCAAACAAATTCACCAGTGAATTTGTGCCGTACAAATATGGTTGCATGCATTTAATGAACCGACAAGATCATTAAATGCATTGGTTAAGGTACAAGGATAAAGTTACATCAATATGACTTTATTCTTTTAACCAACCACCTTTACACACGTAAGTACTTTGGTAAAGAACAAGTGGAATGTTCTTTGAAAAGTGTGTAAAGGTAAAAAGTCAATTCCTCGATATCAGTGTTTAGACTTGTAAGGTCTAGAACACTGATAAACCTCCAGTCGTAGATCTGGTAAGACTTCCAGTGGACTCCGCCATTTGTCAGTCTTCTTTATTCTGACTTCAGTCTTTGACTTTAGTGAGAACGTCTTCAGTAGAATAGATCTGGACTGGGGTGAAGTCCAGTGAGCTAATCTGGAATACTCCAGATTTCCTAGACAAGTATTTGCTCACTGGTCTTCCATTATTTCTGAACAAATCTTCAGAGGGACTCCAGATTCCAAGTCTGGAGTAGGTCCAGTAATTTATCATTTCTGGACAGATCTTCAGTAAGGCTCCAGTAGTCGAGTCTGGAGCGAGTCCAGTAAATCTGGACCTAACAAATTCCCCCTATTTGTTTAGAAATAATGCAAGGTTTTTCAAGCTTATATCTATACAACTTTGTATGCTTGAAAAAAAACTTGTTTTGACTTAGTCTAAAAATTTATTGTTAGTGGGAAACACTTTATAGATCATCAGTGTTCCAGTTTCATCTTTTAATTCTAACTTAGACTAAATCTGATCATTTACTTTGTGAAACAAAATATGCAACTATATTTACAGCCATCAACATAAAATAAGTTACAATTTTGTGAATTTAAATACAAAATACAAGCAAATGACACAAGAGTTAGGCCCTTCTTTTCGACGTTTGTCCAGGAGCATCTTCAGAAGCCTTTCTCTTTGGTGATGGAGAGGATGGAACAGAAACTGGTGGTCTCATACCCAGAACAGCTTCCATCTGTTGTATTCTTATCCAAACCTTTTCAATCCTCTTCATAAATGCCTTGACATCAGGAGACAAATCAGTTTTTCCTTTGAAAGTTAATCCTATCTCCTTCAGTTCAGTCCATCCAAAAGCTTGGACTGATGCATTCTTCCTTTCATCAGTAAAGTTACCCTCTCTGGTCAACTTTATATTAAACCTGGTCATGCCTTGATGTTGTTCAGCTAATTTGATTTCAGCACCTATGATCCTTCTGGTATCAGCCCTGAATTTCAACATATCTTCATACTTGCCTTTTTGCTTAGCCATTTGGAGCATCTGTTCAGTTTCCTTGGATACTCTCTGCTGTTCGACGGCAGACTGGAGTTGTCCACGATTGATTTTGAGTGAAGTATCCAGAGGAATGAATGTGCTCAGATCTGCATCTTTCATTGCTTTGAGCTGTTTGGCAGTAAGTTTTGGCAAGCCTTTCATCTTCTTTCTGTACTCTATCTCCAGAGCACCAGCATTCTTCCTAATCTTTTTCTGGAGGTTCACCAGTTCCTCCGTCCTTTGTCTTATTAGTTCAGGTACGCTGACACCATAAGTTACAGCATCATACAATTGTTCTTCTTCAGGGTACCTGGAGCGAATGTGAACATCATCTAATGCATCCAGACATTGATGAACTCTGGGGTCATCCTTCATCTTTTTGTACACATCAATAAGTATGCCCAACCTGCCAGCATTGTACGAATTCAGAGTCCCCATATTTGCCATCTCCTTTTTGTGGGCCAGCAGTTCATCTTTTTGATTTTTCTTGAAAATTTCTATCAAAATGCATTCCTGCTCCAGTCTCTTTGAGGTGTCTTCAACAGTAGTTGGAAATTCTGATGAACCTTCAACAGTTTCAACTTCATCTCCAGATATCACATGTTTCTTTCTTTTTACTGATTCTTGAGTAGTTATGATATCTGGGAATGCTTCGAATTGGGGCTCACTGGCATCGATACCAGCAGCTTCTTCAACCTGCACAATGGCTTCAGTGCCAAGTGCCTTCTGTGCTTCTTGTGCACTGGCATCAGTACCAGTCACTTGTTGTTGCACAATGCTTTCAGTAGCAAAGGCCTTTTCAATAGCACTGACAACGACTTCTTTCTTTTTCTTAATCAAACTTTCTTGAACAGACGACTTTCCCCCCTTGGAATGTCCACCAGTTTGAGACTTGTGGGCATTCCATAATTGTTCAAGCATATATCTGTCTGTCTCACCAAAGGTTCTTCCAGCAGTTGGAGTTGTGTTGTTCACAGTGTGCCTTAGCTTTGTCACTTCCTTCTTGATAAAATCAATTTCTGAAGACAAGTGTTTTGGCATTTCATTTTCGATCATTTTCACAACTTGTGGCAACAAACCATCTTGAATCGTTCTAAGAACAGACCCAGAAATATCTTCAGATAATTCTTTCAGCATACCAAGTCTGAACTTCTTAGCACACTCATCACTGATAGTGCTAACAACAGCATTCTGATCAAGTGTTGGCCTACCCTCCAAACTACTAACCCTGGTAACCAACTTCTGAACTTCATCTGTCAGACCTGCCAGTGATTGAACAACTTCATCTTTCACTGCAGTCTGAACAGAACTAACCAGTTTTGCCTCTAAACCCTGGACTGCCACTTTTAAATTTTCAGTGTTTTGATTTGTGGCCAGTACCAGTTCATCCAGCTTTTCAAATACCAGCTTCTCATTTCCAGCAAACACATTCATTTCTGATGAAAGATTATTCGATAATAAAGATTTAAAATCAGAAACAACCTGTGTTGAAGACTGGAGTGATCTCTCCAGGTCCGCCACCTTACTTAAAAGGCCTTGGACCTCGGCTGAAGAAGAAGAGGAGGGACCACTGGGAGGTTCAAGATTTGAAGTCAGTCTGGTCATTAAAGGTACTTGTGCCCAGACCTCTTCAGTGGAAGTTTCAGCAGTTACAACTGTTGAGTCCAGTGCACAGTGTTCAGATAAGTCGATTGGAGTTTCAAGTGGTGGTGGTTGAGTTTGAGAAATTTGGATTGAAGAAGGATTGAAATATGAAGTGTTTTGTGGAATTGAATGTGGTGGTGGTGGTGGTGCAGTAATGGATTCTGGTGGTGGTGGCATTTCGGATTCTGGTGGTGGAATATTTGATTCTGGTGGAGGTGGTGGCATTTCAGTAAGAGGTTGGGTGACTGAAGCAATAACAGAAGAAACTACATTTTCTACTTCTTCACCCAGAAAGCTCATGTCAGTATCAAAAATATTACCTTCTGACATGGGTGAATCAGCCTCATCCCAAACAACTGTTTCACCAACTGTTTCATCACCAGGCTGATCACCAGCCTGTCACCAACTTCTACATTCAAGTCAATCTGAGCATCTTGCTCACCAGTCTCCTGCTCAACAACTTGTACATTTTCAACCTGTTCATCAGTCACCTACCCAATCTGTCCAGCATCTTGTACAATGTTTTCTTCCTGCACAACATTCTCTTGCTCATCAACCTGAACAACATTTTCTTCCTAAAAATAGGAGACCCATCTATGTTCATAATATCACCAGGATGGCTCGTTTCAGCTCTATTTGGATTGACCTGAACTCCACCTCTTCTTAGACGTCTGGCAGTTCTAGGTCCAGTGACAGGAGCCACCTGGGTTACTGGTTGCACATTTTCAACATCAATGACTCTAGTGGGTCTTACAACAATCTGACCCCTACCTGGAGCCTCTTCTTGCTCTTCAGGTGCATCATTTCCAAAATTACCCAACATATTTGCAGGAATTTCAACCTCACCAGCTCTTGACTTTAGGGAACTCAACTCCCTCAAATATTCACACATAGAGAAATGATTTGTTTCATAATCATACTCAGCACCCAAAGCTCTTAAAAATACCAGTGAAAGAAAACGAATGTATGGAATGTGTGGTTTTCTACCTTTCACCTTCAGACGGTCAACTAAATCATCAAAGAATATCTGGGCGAAATCAACTCTATAGCCAAACCAAAGACAGTAGGCAATCTGGAGTTGCATTTGATTGATCTGATCTAATCCTCCAGAACTGCCACCTAAACACTCAACAAGGTGAGTGAAAAAGTATCTCCATGAGTCAGTCAGCTTGCTCATGTAGATTGTGCCTTTCCTTAACAACTGGCCATGTTCATCCAATATTTCAGTGTGCCCCATCAATCTGCACACATCCCTGGAATTGATACCAGTGGGGAGTGGAATTGCCATCTCATTCTCAGCCAAATAATTTAATTGAAGAACATCTCTGAGAGAATCGACAGAGAGAGTGAACGATCTGGTGCCTTGTTGCAATGTGTAGTTGATGGTTTTATTGTTTTCAACATACACATCAGAATACCAAAATTCACATAGGTAATCATGATACATTTTACCTGGATTACGTGTGAGAGCACCATAAAGTGGACAACTGAGGAAAAAAGCATTCAGTCGTCCGATGAGAGAGGTAGGAGCATGAGTGGTGCTAGTGAGTCTAGCCAACCAGTTGTTCATATTGATCCTTATGGCCTTAGCTTCAAGAGTAATATGGGGTGCCTTAACAATATTGGCAACCGGAGCATATTCAGCGGTGAGCAGATTCTTTGGTGAATTGGATTGTCTAGGTGCCATTGAATATGATAGATATATGAAGATGAAATTGAAGAATTTAGGGTTTTTGATGAAGATTTGATGAAATAAATATGAGAGAGAGATTTATGATTGGAATTGAATGAAGAATGAAGAATGAAGTAAATGAAAGAATTTGAAGGATTTGGGAGTAAATATGTTCGAAGTAAATGTAAATGAAATTGAAAGTGGGTATATATAGGAGAGAGAATGTGGAACTCAAACGGTTAATTTGAAATTATCAAATATAATTTTGATCGGGTTCTGAGATCCGCATTAATTACATCACATCACACATAAATGTGTGACGGTTTACAGCCCATAAACAGTATCAAGTTGCACTTTTTGTCTTCCCAAGGTGAAAATACCATCATTTCTTTGAAAAATTTACATGCCACGTAGGATAATAAGATAAATATCAAGATAAATATCTTTTCAAAAGATTTTGCTTACGTGGCACGCACAATGACCAAGTATTAAAAATATTATGACTCATTTCAGTGCATCTGGAGGTTGACTGGACACTCCAGTATCACTGGTGGATTGGTCCAGTGAAGCATGTACTGATGGTACACTGGAGGGACATTTCAGTAAAGTACCAGTGAAAACCATTTGAAAGAGACTGGTAACCTCAAACATGCACGTCAACTAATACAGACAAATGAGAGGGACACATTTACAAGGAGACAGAAATCACCTCAAACATGCACTTCAACCTATCTAACCAGTGAGAGGGACACATTTACAAGGTACCAGTAATATTTTCTGGAAAATTTTGTCCAGTGAGAAAATAAATTAATAAATTCCCCCTGAACTTAAAACATTTTTAAGAACAAAAAATATCTTTTCAAGTCTTCCCCCTGGAATGTTGATCCAGAAATCTATTAATGCAAAGATAGTACACAATGGCGTTCGATATCTAAGCAGTCATAGATTTATAAATCTTTAAATCAAGGATCCTCAGTAGTACACAATGGCGTTCAATACCAAGGTTCCAGATTTAAGGGTTTAACATTCCCAACTCACCAACAAGATATTCAAAAGTTTTGACATCCAGAGGTTTAGTAAAAATGTCAGCGAGTTGTTTGTCAGTGGGAATAAAATGGAGTTCAATGTTGTTTTTCATAATATGATCACGGATAAAATGATACCTGAGATCAATGTGCTTAGTCTTGGAGTGCATGACTGGATTGTTCGAGATAGCAATGGCACTGGTATTATCACAAAAGATTGGGGTCTTTGAATACTTAATACCATAATCAAGCAACTGGTTCTTCATCCAGAGTATCTGAGCACAGCAACTGGCTGCAGACACGTATTCAGCTTCAGTAGTCGACAATGAAACTGAAGTTTGCTTCTTACTGGTCCAGCTGACCAGTTTGCCACCAAGGAAATGACATCCACCAGTAGTGGATTTCCTGTCTATCTTACAACCTGCATGATCTGAATCTGAATAACCCATTAGATCCATGCCTGAGCCTTTGGGATACCAAAGACCCAAACTGGGGACACCCTTAAGGTACTTCAGTATGCGCTTTACAGCAAGCATATGAGAGTCTTTTGGATTAGACTGATATCTGGCACATAAACATGTTGAAAACATAATATCTGGTCTACTGGCAGTTAAATACATCAGTGAACCAACCATGCCTCTATAGACAGTGGTGTTCACTGGTTTACCATCTGGATTAGAGTCCAGTGTCAGTGGTGCAGAAATTGGAGTGGGTTTAGATGGTGAAGAGTTCATATCATATTTCTTTAAAAGATCTCTAACATATTTTTCCTGATTAATAAAAATACCATCTCTGGTCTGTTTAATCTGGAGTCCAAGAAAATACGTTAATTCACCCATCAAACTCATCTCATATTCAGTTGACATTATTTTCGAAAATTTCTTGCACATTTTATCATCAGTAGAGCAAAAAATAATATCATCAACATAAATTTGTACCATTAACAGATTACCTTTTTCATGAAGAATAAATAAGGTATTGTCAATTGCGCCTCTTTTAAAACCATTTTTCAATAAATGTTTAGTCAGAGTATCATACCAGGCACGTGGGGCTTGTCTGAGGCCATACATCGCTTTGTCCAGACGATATACCCAATGTGGATGCTTTTCATCAACGAAACCTGGTGGTTGTCTGACATAAACCTTTTCTTCAAGCTTTCCATTCAAGAAAGCACTCTTTACATCCATCTGGTAGACCTTGAACTGATGATGAGCAGCGAATGCTAAGAATATTCTGATCGCTTCAAGTCTAGCCACTGGAGCAAATGATTCATCAAAATCGACATCTGACTGGCAGTAGCCTTGTGCTACCAGTCTGGCCTTGTAGTTGATAGGATCAGATTCACAGAAGACAATTGGAGTTACTGGGGGAGTATCAAGGGCTGGCTTTCTATTGATTGCCTCATTTGATTCATCAAATGTGACATGAATTGACTTATGGACCTTCTCCAGTCTCTTGTTGTAGACTCTGAAGGCCTTGCGAATGGCTGAATAGCCCAAGAAATACCCTTCATCAGCTTTGGCATCGAATTTGCCTAACTGACTGGAGTCGTTCAGGATGTAAACTGGACATCCAAAAACGTGAAAATAACCAATATTTGGTTTTCTATTTCTTAAGACTTCATAGGCTGTCTTTTTGTGTCTTTTGATGTACATTGATCGGTTCTGGGTGTGACAAGCAGTAGCAATTGCTTCAGCCCAGAAACTGGTAGACAGACCAGATTCAGCAAGCATACTCCTGGCAGCTTCTATCAGCGTTCGATTTTTCCTTTCCACAACTCCATTTTGCTATGGAGAGCGGGCTGATGAGAAATTCTGGGAGATGCCAGTGTCAGTACAGAATGACTCCAGAGTTACATTCTGGAATTCTGTTCCATTGTCACTTCTTAACTGACACACTTTTTGCGTGTACTTGAGCTCAATTTGCTTGATAAGACTGATGATTTCAGCAGCAGCTTCACTTTTAGACCTGAGAAAGATAACCCAACAATATCTGGAAAATTCATCTACGATCACCAGGGTGTATCTTTTACCAGCACGAGTCTGAACATTCACTGGACCAAAGAGGTCCATATGAAGCATATGAAGAGGTTCAGATATGCTGAAATTCTGTCTGGTCTTGAAACAGGTACGTTTCTGCTTACCCATCTCACATCCTGGACATGGCCTTTCCTTTTTGAAGGAAACTAAAGGTATCCCATCTGCAAGTTGTTTTCTAGACAACTTATTAATATTTTTGAAATTTAAATGGGATAACCTTTTATGCCATAACCAGTTTGTGTCTTCATCAGCTTGAGTATAGAAACACTGCTCTGAAGGAGAGCTTTCCATATCCATCACGTACACATTCCCTTTTCTTGGAGCAATCAATACTACCTTCCAGTCCTTGTTGAATACGATACCCTGAGCAATGTTGAATAGAACTTGATATCCATCATCACACAGTTGACTTACACTGATCATGTTATATTTTAAACCATTCACAAATGCAACACGTCTGAACTTGACTTGTCCATTGTTCAGAACACCGTATCCCTCAGTCTTTCCACAACCATCATTTCCAAAAGTAATGGAGGGTCCATCAGAAATGGTGAACTCCTCCAGCAGGGTCTTACATCCGGTCATCGTCCTGCCAGCTGCACTGTCAAGATACCAAATATATTTCTTTCGATCGCCCTGCACATCCACCAGATATTATCAGTTAGATTTGGGAACCCATCGACTGATGGGTTCACTGGACCCTCCCTTGTAGGTCCCTGGGGCAATCTGGTTTAGTTCACTTTCTTCAACAGTGGTCTTAGTTGAAAAGACCACTGGGTTGATAGTTTTGAAACCTTTTTCTTTTTCTCAACTGGAGAAATAAATTTATCTTTCTTTGCAAAAGGTTTGGTATTTTGTCTGGCTCTCTAATCTGGACAAAACATTTTCATCAGATGACACCTGAGCCTTTCCAGTTGTAGGCTTAGGTAGGGAGACATTCTTCTTCTTTGGAACTGACGAGGATCATGTGAGACCATTTAGTGGGTAAAATATCACAAAATTTCTCCAGAAGTATATCCTTGTCTTTTTCAACCCCGAGACCTCTCAACTGGTTTATGATACTCATAAATCTGGTGTAAGTACCAGTGAGAGACTCATTGGGCTGAGCAAAAAATGACTCATACCTCTTGTTTAAGGAGACTTTTCTGGTGACAATGGTGTCATCTCCTCCTTCATGCTGGTTCAATAGTTCATCCCACATGGTTTTAGCACTGGGAAAAAGAACTAATGTGGGAATTAGGGTTTCTAGAACAGCCCCGAGGATCATGTTTTTGAGAAGGGTATCTAGATTCACCAATCTCCTCTCCTCTTCAGACCAATGTTCCTCCCTCTTTTCCCGACCTCTTCTAGAACCAGTAGGATCAAGAAGAGCATTGAGAGGTGATGTGGGCACATAAGGTCCTTCATTTAAAATTTTCATCATGTTTCTCTCAATACCAGTGATATGTAATATCATCCTAGCCTTCCACGTACCAAATTCATCGCTATTCCCACTGAATTTAGGAACAGGATTATTTGAATAGTGCACATGCACATGTGGAGAAGCAGGAGTAGGAGGAAGAGGTGGTGGATTAGTGTTAACAGGTGGTTCATTATTTTGATTATTTTGATCATTAACATTAGCATTAGCATTAGGATCAGGACCAAAATTAAAATTTCCTTGAGTATTTTCTGAGTTGGCCATCAAAGAAGCAGATCTAGGCAATGTTTAGCCTTCTGCTCTGATACCAATTGTAAAGTCCCAAACTCGATGGTTAACTCAGAAGTGTAAAATACAACAAGTCTAATAAGCACTAGAATGGACTAGTATTACTTGAATATAAATGCAAGAATATAAACAAAGTAATACTTGACTTAAAGTAATAAATAAAGGTGGAACACAATGTAGTATTTTCAAGTGTATTTTCTTTATGATGTTAAATAAAATACAAGGTTGTGCGGAATCAAGATAATACAAATATGTAAGTATCCTAAGAACCTATGAATTACAAATGATCTATATTTGCCAAATAAACTCTTTTGGATCGAGATACTTAAAGTTGTGAAGTATCCCTGTTTAAGATCGAGAGTATTTAGACAAATTCACCTTTAATGCTAAAAGTAATTTTAACGAAGAATATGACTTTGTATTTATAGGCAAACAAATTCACCATTGAATTTGTGCCGTACAAATATGGTTGCATGCATTTAATGAACCGACAAGACCATTAAATGCATTGGTTAAGGTACAAGGATAAAGTCACATCAATATGACTTTATTCTTTTAACCAACCATCTTTACACACGTAAGTACTTTGATAAAGAACAAGTGGAATGTTCTTTTTAAAGTGTGTAAAGGCAAAAAGTCAATTTCTCGATATCAGTGTTCAGACTTGTAAGGTCTAGAACACTGATAAACCTCCAGTCGTAGATCTGGTAAGACTTCCAGTGGACTCCGCCATTTGTCAGTCTTCTTTATTCTGACTTCAGTCTTTGACTTTAGTGAGAACGTCTTCAGTAGAATAGATCTGGACTGGGGTGAAGTCCAGTGAGCTAATCTGGAATACTCCAGATTTCCTATACAAGTATTTGCTCACTGGTCTTCCATTATTTCTGAACAAATCTTCAGAGGGACTCCAGATTCCAAGTCTGGAGTAGGTCCAGTAATTTATCATTTCTCGACAGATCTTCAGTAAGGCTCCAGTAATCGAGTCTGGAGCGAGTCCAGTAAATCTGGACCTAACATAAACTAGTGAAAGCTTAGATCCCACACCAATGTGGGACAAGTGCACTTTCTCTCCAACTTATGCACCAAACACACACCTTTGAGACTCGACATCTCATTCACCTTTAACCCAATTTGGACGCATCTTAGTTCGTTGCGTAGCCTTGGCCAGAGACTACAAAACCCACTAAATGGTTCTCGATATATGTCACTCGACCATATATTTATTGATGTCCAAAGTGGGGAAAAAATTCACCTTTTTCCAACAATCCCCCACATGAATGGAGGTCGATCTCAGAAACAACAGTGTTCCATTCAAGTTTCAACAGTTGAATCTTGCATACGAAGGTAGGTGTTACCCTTTGAACCTTCGCTCATGAAACGCACTTAGTCTACTGGCTCTGAGTAGACGGTGATGTCTTTGAACTCGTCTGCCATTTGTGTAGGCGACAATACGCTTCACACAAGACTCTCCCTGACAAAGTCAAGTACTCATAGTTATGTCAGTTATGGTCCTGGACATGCGCCTGGTTTTGCAAGAGCTGTTAAGTATTGTGCCCCCAACAATACCCTAAGAAGCGACCCCACTTCTCTCTCACATAGGTGATTCACCATGTAGGCTACCTGAATCATTAAAAGCCCTAGGCTTAATTTTAGGAATGGACTAGGAAGATTATTAAATCATATAATAATCTCCCTTTTTTTTAAGATTGTAGGGTTTTCCTTATAACTCCCCCCACAGTGACCTCGCCAGTTCATACAATTAGGTTGTCCTATTGAACTCAGATCTTGGGATCTCTATTCAGTTGAGTTAGGTTTTCCTTCATATAAACTTAGCCTTTCATGGGCTTCAGTCCCATTCCCATGGACGACTTCTGAACTAACTCTCTGCTTAAGCCTTTTGTGAGCGGATCCGCAATATTATCCTTTGACTTCACATAGTCAACAGTGATAATTCCCGTAGATATTAGTTGTCGTACCGTATTATGTCTACGCCTGATATGTCTATTCTTACCATTGTACATTGTGCTATGAGCTTTGCCAATTGCCGATTGCCTATCACAATGTATACATATGGCCGACACCGGCTTGGGCCATCTTGGTATATCCTCAATAAACTGACGTAGCCATTCTGCCTCTTCACCTGCTTTATCTAAGGCGATGAATTCTGATTCCATCGTGGATCTAGCAATAACTGTTTGCTTAGATGATTTCCACGATATGGCTGCCCCTCCAAGTGTGAATACATACCCACTTGTTGCTCTGGAATCATTCGTGTCAGATATCCAATTTGCATCACAATGTCCTTCAATTACTGCTGGATATCTGCCGTAGTGCAAGCCATAATCACGAGTGTACCTTAAATACCGAAGTAACCTAGTCATACAGCTCCAATGACTTGAACTTGGATTACTTGTATATTTACTTAGCTTGCTCACAGCATATGCCAAGTCTGGTCTTGTACAACTCATCAAATACATTAGGCTGCCTATAATTCTTGAGTATTGTAATTGTTCAACAGGCTCTCCTCTGTTCTTCGCGAGATGTTGACTCGTGTCAATAGGAGTCCTCGCTACATTAGAGTCATTTGAATTGAACTTCTCAAGAATTTTGTCCACATAGTGTGACTGACTTAAAACAAGTCCATTATGGGTTCGTGTGATTTAAACCCCCAAAATCACATCTGCTAAACCCATGTCTTTCATGTCAAATCTTGCCTTCAGGGGGTCTTTCGTAGATTTTATCATTTTTTCATTACTTCCAGCAATGAGCATATCATCTACATATAGGCACAGGATGACATATCCATCTGATGTGTCTTTCACATATACACACTTGTCACATTCATTGATCTTGAACCCAGACTCACGCATGACATGATCAAATTTTTCATGCCATTGTTTGGGAGCTTGTTTCAATCCATACAAGGAGTTGACAAGCTTACACACTTTCTTTTCTTGCCCAGGAGCTATAAATCCCTCAGGTTGCTCCATGTAAATCTCTTCCTCAAGATTTCCATTCAAGAAAGCGGTTTTCACATCCATTTGGTGAACTTCCAAATTTCTAATGGCGGCAATGGCAAGTACCACCCTGATCGAGGTTATTCGCGTTACTGGCGAATATGTATCGAAATAATCAAAGTCCTTTCGTTGCTTGTAACCTTTGATCACCAACCTTGCCTTATATTTATCAATGGAGCCATCTGGCTTCATTTTCCTCTTGAAAATCCATCGATATCCTAGTGGGTTGCACCCTGGAGGAAGATCCACTAGCTCCCAAGTATGGTTTTGTAAAATAGAATCTATTTCACTTTTGATGGCCTCCTTCCATTGAGGCACTTCTGAGGAAGTTACCGCTTCACGGTAAGTTTGTGGTTCACTTTCCACCACATAAGTGTAGAAATCAGGACCGAAGGACTTTTCAGTCCTAGCTCTTTTGCTTCGTCTAGGCTCAAGCTCTTCTTCCTCAGGTTGTTCCAATTCCTCTTGGACTGGCTCATTGAGTGTCTCATCTTGGACACTTTCATTGACTATCCTAGACGAATTTCTAGATTCTTTTGCAATGCATGGAAAGACATTTTCAAAGAATGAGGCATTTCTTGATTCCATTATTGATCCTTTGTGTATATCAGGAATCTTGGATTCATGCACAAGAAAATGATATGCACTACTGTGATCAGCATATCCAATAAAAATGTAGTCAACAATTTTGGGTCCTATCTTTTGGGCCTTGGGTAGTGGAACAACTACTTTGGCTAGGCACCCCCACACTTTGAGATATTCATAGGATGGTTTTCTTTTCCACCATAATTCATATGGCGTCACATCCTTTTTCTTGTGGGGTATCTTATTTAAAAGATAATTTGCCGATAGAATGGCATCCCCCCACATGTTCTGACTTACACCAGAACTCACCAACATGGCATTCACCATTTCTTTCAAGGTTCGATTCTTTCGTTCAGCAATCCCATTTGATTGAGGTGAATAGGGTGCAGTGAACTCATGTCTTATTCCATTTTGTGAACAAAATTCAGCAAAAGGTGAGACATATTCACCACCTCTATCACTTCGTACGACCTTGATTTTCCTTTCAAGTTGATTCTCAACTTCATTCTTGTAAGCAATGAAGGTTTCAATTGCCTCATCTTTACTTTTCAGCAAGTAAACACAACAATACTTTGTGTTATCATCAATGAACGTGATGAAGTACTTATATCCATGTCTCGTTGGAATGGATTTTAGATCGCACACATCTGTGTGTATCATATCAAGCGGTTCGGTAGTTCTTTCAACCGATTTGAATGGTGCTCTTGTTAATTTGGCTTCAACACAAGTTTCACATTTGTGATTTGAGTCAATATGGAAATTTGGTATGCAATTCAATTTAATCAAACGACGAATGGAATTAAAATTGACATGACCAAGTCGGCCATGCCACACATTAGAAGACTCAAGCAAGTAAGCAGAACTAGTACCGGTCTTATTCATTCCATTGATAGCAATTACATTCATTCTGAACATACCATTGAGGGCATAGCCCTTTCCAACATACAGACCATTTTTGGTCAACACGACCTTATCAGACTCAAACACAATTTTGAAACCAAACTTATTCAACTGCCAACCAGACACAAGATTCTTAC
Organism: Erigeron breviscapus; assembly: GCA_034093135.1. Classification (NCBI taxonomy): domain Eukaryota; kingdom Viridiplantae; phylum Streptophyta; class Magnoliopsida; order Asterales; family Asteraceae; genus Erigeron; species Erigeron breviscapus. The sequence goes on along the minus strand of CM067170.1, from coordinate 38,506,333 downwards.
GAATCTCTGGAACATACAACACATTTTGCAGAGTGAGTTCTTTTCCAGAAGTGATCTTCAAGATCACATTACCCTCGCCTTTCACATCAGCAGTGGCAGAGTTTCCCATAAAGAGTTTTTCACCATTAGTAACCTCCTTGAAAGTGTTGAATAGATCTTTGTCAGAGCAAACATGGCGGGTGGCACCGGTATCAACCCACCATTCCTTGGTATTAGAACCAACCAAGTTAACTTCAGAGATCATCATAGTGAGGTCAGAGACCATAGCTACCAGATTATCCATATCAACCATGTTAGCTTGGCGAGGGGTCTCTCTTTTGGGCTGTTTGCATTCATTTTCCCTATGACCAAGCTTGTCAAAACTGTAGCAGGTGCCTTGTAATTTCTTTTTCACGATTCCACTTTTGGCTCCAAGATTTGGACCTTTCCCTTTGCCTTTCTTCTCAACCCGTCCCTTTCCTTTGTTACCTTTTGAAAATTGACCATATTCAACAACATTAGCCTTTGCTAAATTTGGGACACAACTTTGCTTTTGAGCAACTTTGTTGTCTTCTTCAATACGAAGACGAACAATGAGATCTTCAATGGTCATCTCCTTTCTCTTATGCTTAAGATAATTCTTGAAATCAATCCAGCTTGGTGGCAGTTTCGTTATCATGCAAACAACTTGGAATGTCACGCTCAGTGTCATTCCTTCAGCATGAATATCATGGAGAATAATCTGCAAATCTTGGATTTGGCCCATGACAGTCTTTGAATCAACCATCTTGAAATCCAAGAATTTAGCCACCAAAAATTTCTTGGTGCCAGCATCCTCTGTTTTATATTTGCGCTCTAATGACTCCCATAATTCTTTGGCAGTCTTTATTTTGCAATAAACATTATAGAGCGAGTCCACCAGGCCATTCAAGACATAGTTGCGGCACAAAAATTCAGAATGATTCCAAGCTTGAATCGCGCTCACAGCTTGAGCATCCATCTCCCCTTCAGTGATTTGGGGAGCGGTTTCAGTCAGGAACCTCGCAAGGTTCAACGTTGTCAAATAAAAGAACATCTTTTGTTGCCAACGTTTGAAGTTCACACCATTGAACTTCTCAGGTTTTTCAGCCTGAGTTGCAACCGCAGTAGGTAATGGTGCAACTAGCATGGAGGTAACAGAGACAGCAGATGTCATGATAGCAGACACAGCAGAAGCTGCAGAGACACCAGAAGTGGGAACAATAGAAGTGGGAACAACAGAAAACATGGGCTGAGATTCCATTCTGAAAGAAGAAAATCGGAACAAGTTAATAACAAATCGTGTTATTAATTGAATCTGTTTAAGTTTGTTGGAAGTACAGTATAATAACACGAGTAATCCCATGAACATGTTGCAATATAGTAGATAAATATAAAGCAACTAAAAAGAAGAACAGAATGGAAACTAAAATTAAGGAAGACCAGCAACACGAACGGTTCCTGCAAAACAAAGAAACATGAAACAGGAAGGGAAAAACGGGCTTGTGTTTGACACAATTCCCTTAAACAGATTCGCCGTCTGTTCCTGAAAGAAGAACGGAGCACAGGGATGGATGTTGTTTCTGAAACCGAAAATTGCAAAGTGAATAAGTGTGTGTGATACGAATTCTATGTCTTGTGTATCTTTTCAAGTCTATGATATGACGTTTATATACACACAATTGAAACTGATGTGCAATCAAATTCATTTAACAACAATTAATTTGTATCATAAAGCAAAGAGTTTCTCATGCCAAGAGTCTGTTCTAGATGGTTCCAGAACCGGGTCAAAAATAATTACGGGTTGCAGCAAAAACCGGCTCGCACGGGCCTGGATTCGTGTCCGCAGGTCGCGCGTACACGCATTGGTTCAGAGATTTTGACCCAGAAACCCGTTTTCTGCACCCCCCCCTGCGCGCGGGTAGGTGCCAGAGTAAAACACAACACAAGCTCTTGACATGGTTTGAAGTCTTCCACTTATAAACTAGTGAAAGCTTAGATCCCACACCAATGTGGGACAAATGCACTTTCTCTCCAACTTATGCACCAAACACACACCTTTGAGACTCGACATCTCATTCACCTTTAACCCAATTTGGACGCATCTTAGTTCGTTGCGTAGCCTTGGCCAGAGACTACAAAACCCACTAAATGGTTCTCGATATATGTCACTCGACCATATATTTATTGATGTCCAAAGTGGGGGAAAAATTCACCTTTTTTCCAACAGCTACTAGTATACATTTTCTTTTCTGATATAAGATTATAACTCAAAGGAGGTAAAATGTTTACCACAATTTATCTATACTATTTTTTTAAGATTACACCATCTATATTGAAGAATTACATCTTTAAATTATGAGAATTGACCAATATACTTTTAATAATTAAATTACACTATTTGACTATCAGTTCTTTATCTAAAATATTTCCAGTACCCTTTACATCAATTATTTTTACACCAATTATCTACACTACTCAACGCCGCCTCCACCAGCAGCGATCGCCCCCACCACCACATTGCCGCCACAACCACCGCCACGTTGCGTGGGTACCATACTAGTGTTATGTTTACAATTTTAATCTATAGCTTTCATAACACAAAATCTTGTTATGTTATATAAATCAAAAGGTTATAATAATTATTATCACCTCCCTAATTCAAAACATATCGTTTATAGGTCATCTGGATCTAGCTAAGGACTAAATAAAAGTTTTAAGTTTTTAAGGGACACATTAAACTTGAAGCAACTCACGATACCATCATAAGGTTGAAAACTATTCTATATCAAAGCAAGTTGCCAAGTAAAGAGTATTATTTTAGTCAGATTCGTATATGGATTTAAATATTTAATGCTTGGCTAAACTTTAAGTTTATAAAATCATTTCACAAAAACTTCTTCCTTTTTTTTTGTTATTATTATTAGTTTTGACATTGTTGTTTTATAGGACATAGACATGTAAGGTCAATTATTAGATATCGAAAAAGGGAGTTTTCTGGTAAATGATCGTTGTTTGTTGTTATTTTTTGATAGGTGTGGATCGAATATTACAACGAAGAGTCTAGAATATGTTAGTTTAACCGGGTTCACGCTAGAGAACCCCTCACAAATACCTAGTAGGAGGAAAACCCCCTATAGTTCTCCCAAAGGAATGACAACATATTAGGGGAAATCCTTACTCCCTTAGACTCGAACTTAGGTCTTCATAATCCAAGTCCTCATAGAGTGACTTTTTTACCAATGAGCTATTAACCTAGCATTCGACTTAAGAGTAATGTTATCATTAAGTCAAATAAAAAGGAAAAGAAAAACCGAGAATATTATGGTAATTGATGATATACCCTCCCAGCGGTACGCAAGACTCGTCACACGAAGGAACAGTAACGCGCTACGACACGAAGGCTCCTCCGTGACGAAGGCTCCTGCAGAAGATAAAATAAGATAAGAATTGCTTCCCTACAAAGTCGGGATTTGATCTTATCATTTCCAACTGATAATTAGGAAAATAATATCTCAGGCCTAAGACTTAGGAAACCCTAAAGAGGCCTACTTGTTTTCCAAGACTAACTCTCCCTATAAAAGGAGGACGAAAAGACCTTGAAAGGCATCATACATTCACTCGATCACACATAGATCACGCATCTGTTCGATTGGCGTAAAGAGGCTAGAACCTTACCTTCGAGGAATCGCCAACGAACAGCCCCAAAACATCCATCATCCCATTTTCAACCTAATCCCGGTTCGGTGCACAAACATATTTTTCATCAAGTATAAAACGAAATACTTGTCTTAGATTAGTGCAATTGGGTTATCTGTACTTTGCCCAAAATACAAATCATAACACAATTCCAACAAGACAAAAGATATTTCATTTGATTAATAGTGGCTCATATTTTTAAAGTCATCGTTGTTTTTGTATATATGCTAAAAGCACTATATTGACGATATTATGCAATCATATACGATTACAAAAGTTCATTATAATTAATGATTTTTGGAAACATTTTCAATATGAATCACAACCAATTTCTTAATAACTCTTCAGTTTATTTTATTTTGTCATGACCAGGCTATATAACTTTGTAACAATATGTTTCTTGCCAAGCGTTTTATTTGTTTATTACAAATTGTTTACTGTAGTTGTAATCAAATATTGGATGTTAACTTGTTTATATAGTACTCCTTAGAGCATTCACAGTGCCCAGGACTCATCCTCCAAGTACTAGTCTCTGTCAGCACCACATCAGCCCAAGAACTAACCAAGGACTAATCCTCCAAAATACCCACAATGCCAGGACTAGTCTAGGACACACCATCTATTTAATTCTACACTTTTATCTAAACTTTTCACTTTTAACCCTCCAAAGTTATAACAAAATCCATATATTTCACTATTAAAGAACACATACTACATTACTAGTTTTCATTTTATTTTAATAAAAACGTACATAATAAAACATTAATAAAAACTAACAAACATACATAATACTAAAGCATACATAATAAAACATTAATAAAAGAGTTAAATTACAATTTTCGTCCCTGTGGTTAATATCAAATTTCACGTTTCATCCTTAGGTTCACAAAATTACGTTTTTCATCCCTAACTTTGGAACTCCGTCAACAAATTTGGTCCATACTATTAACAGACATTAAAAAGGTGGTCACATGACTTGCATGTCGAGGGTATAATGGTCAATTCCATTTCAAGGGATCAAAAGTGTAAAAAGCGTAATTAACTCTTGCCACGCTTAATCAAAGTCTCTTCTCTCTCTCTCCCATCTTCTTCCCTCTTTGTTCATCTTTTTCTAAATTTCCTTTCTCACATGTATATATCTGTGCATCTATGAATCTATCTATCTATCTATCTATCTATCATCATCATCATACATGAATCTATATCTATTATTTATATCAACAACCTTATAAACACCTGATAGTGTATATTAATATACCACCCCGGTCAAAGTGAGTCAACTCAGTCAATGTCACGACCCGGTCAACAAAAGAAGATGTAAAACATTCAAGTAGTAGCAGTGGGGTTCGGATCAGGGTCCGGACTGGGCTCCAGATTCAACAAGCTCGACAGGTGGCCGACCAACCTGACAAGGTGACGTCACGCTAAACCAATCCCCTCCAAGTAAGGTACATTCTCAATGGGCTCCAGGCCGTACCTGATGGGTCACACGAGACAAGTATTCAGACCTTGTCTCCTTGGCCTCTATAAATACCCACCTCAATCATTCATTTGAGGCAGATGATTTCACACACTCACACACTTTCCTCTGATTATTTTAGTGGCGTGGAATAGCTTCCATCACCGATAGGGAACCGCCAATAAACATAATCAGTTTCTCCTGACCCCTCCTCTAGCAAGTTCACCCCTTAGTAATCAGACGACGAAATACGTTTAAACAAGTGGCGCCATCCGCACTCCATTCCGAAGAGTTTGTGACGGAGGCAATAATGTCAGCAGGAGAGAATCCGGAACGACCTCCTGGCTTCGGCAACCCTTCCGGAGGTAGTACTGCAAATGAGGTTCCATCATCGGTCCGGACCAGCCTCCGACCGACCCAGAGGCAAGTGGAAGCTATTGAACCATTACTAAGGGAAGTGTTGAGGAGAGCTACTTTAAGAGATGTCCAAACACAGTTAAATTTTGATGGGGAGAGTGAAGAGGTAGATGAAGAGATAGAAGCTGAAGCCCCACCAGCAGGCCAATCCGAACCAAGGTCCCAGCAACGATCCGTACCTACCAATGCAGCTCAGGCAACGATTCCACGCACAGTAGGAAGCGGAACAAGCATGGCATTACCGGAGCAGCCAAATTATTTACCTCCCCTAGCAGCAGCACAAGTTCAGCAAACGGGCCAAGTGTATAACCCAACCTACCATGGTTATACTAATACTCCACAGGTACAATATGCTCAAGCAACTCTCCCACAAGTACAAGGGTACCAGTATGGACCCTATGTAGCAACACCCAGCACAAACTTCATCAATCTGGTACCTCAATACAATACCCAATATGTTAATCTAGCTCAATACAACACACCGATGCCAAACTTTACACAAGTATCACCACCACAACCAAGATCAAATACGCAGAATGCTCTTCCATCCTATTGGCAGACAACCGGTCCGAGTCAGGAACAAGTAATCCCACAGTATAACACTTTGGTGCCGAACATAAATCAACAATGGGCTCCAAATGAAAAGGATATGTTGGTGCAGACAGAACCAGGTCCTTTCACTCAATGGATTGAAGAGTACCCCCTACCACAAGGGGTTCGCTTACCCAAAGGAGCAGAGATGTATGACGGAAAGGATGATCCAGACAATCATTTGAAGCATTTCAATGCAATAATGAATAATCAGGATGGAGAGATGGACAGTCCCGATAGCATGTCACATGTTTGCGCTCACTTTGAAAGATACTGCTCGAGCATGGTTGGATGGCCTACCAATGGGAAGCATAATGAATTTTGAAGACCTCAAGACAAAATTCAGGTCCTTTTTCAGTCAGTAGAGAAAGTATAAGAAGATCCATCTAGAAGCACATAACATTAAGAGAAAAGATAATGAAAGCATACGCCAATTCATTACAAGATACACAGACGAAACATCCCTTATCAAAGGACTGAATGAAGATCAAAAAATCTCCGGCTTCGTCCATGGTCTCCGATACCGCCCCTTGGTAGAATTTTTGTCACAGGATCTTCCGGGAACATATACAAGTGTTATGGACAAAACATACACGTTCCTTACAGCAAGAGAAACAGCTGGAGAAGTTCATGGTGCACATGCTCCGGAGGGAAGACCACTGTGGGGAGGAGGTCCAGGGTCCAGTAGTAGAAGAGGAAGGGTATACAGAAACGAAAGAGTAGATAGACACAAACACTCCCCATACCCGCCGCTTTCTAGAGGACCCCCACCAAATAGAGGAACGTTATTCACTCCTTCAAGGCCTGAAAGAGATGTTTTGGCGACAGAGAGGTTACCACCAAGAGATCGTAATAAGGAAAAAAGGAAAGACCTGACAAAATTTTGTGATTTCCACAATGATCATGGACATGATACAATTGATTGCCGCATATTGAAGATGAAAATGGAAGAAGCTATGAAAACAGGAAGGTTGAGTAACTTAATAAAAGGGTTGAAGGAGCGGCGTACAAAAAACGATCAAAGAAGGCAAAACGCCGCGGAACCTGCAGGACCGAAGTAGAAACCCCTTGACGAACCTATCATGATGGTAGAATACGCAAGAGAGAGGTGTATGCCAGAAAGGGAAAGGCATAGATGGGAGCAAACAACTATAACCTTCCCAATGCTCCCTCCAGATGAAGGAACAGAAGGACCTATCTTAATAAGAGCAGTCATAGGTAACCATCCAGTAAAGAGAGTTCACCTAGATACAGGAAGCGGCTGTGAAATAATGTATGAGCATTGTTTCTAAAGCTTAGACCCGCTCTCCGGACACGAAGAAGGGATTCGGGAAATGCATTAGTAGGGTTCTCTGGGGAGAAATCTTGGCCTTTGGGGGAGATAACCCTCAAAGTAGTAATTGGTGAGCACCCGAGAACAAGAATGGAAGAACTAACGTTTATAATCATAAGGGCAGAATCTCCTTATAACGTGATTTTAGGTCGAACAACTATGCGCCGAATGGGAATGATCCCTTCTCCACTTCACGCTTTAGCCATGTTCCCAACAAGAAATGGAGTTGGATGCGTGCGTTCTGAATATAAGAAGCCTCACCATTGTGCCCAAGTTGAAGCTCCAACAAGTGAAGTACCATAACCAAAGAAACTGGAACTAAGTAATGAAGCAGAAAAGATATTCATTAATCCCAGTATCCTGATCAGTCTATCTCCAAAGGGAAGCAACTACCAACAGAAGTTAAGAAGCAACTCAAAGACATGCTCCGACTAAATAAAGATGTATTTGCATGGGCTCCTTCAGACATGACAGGAGTACCAAGGCAACTTAAGTTTGGAGATGAAGTGTTCGATACGCAGCATAGGTTGAATGTTCGCCCACATGTCGAGCCCATTAAACAGAAAAGAAGAAGCCTAGCTCCGGACCGGGCACGAGCAGCACAAGAACAAGTGTCAGACCTAGTTAAAGCAGGCATACTTCGAGAAGTCAAATACCAAAGTTGGGTAGCAAATCCAGTAATGGTAAAAAAGCATGACGGAGGTTGGAGAATGTGTGTAGACTTCACGGATATAAATAAAGCTTGCCCGAAAGATTGTTACTCACTACCCGAAATAGATTGGAAGGTTGAATCTTTGATGGGCTTTAAATTGAAATGCTTCCTGGATGCGTACTAGGGGTACCATCAAATCCAGATGCATAAGGATGATGAGGAGAAGACAGCATTCTACACGGGAGAAGGAATATATTGCTTCAGAAAGATGCCATTTGGCTTCAAGAATGCCGGAGCAACTTACCAAAGATTAATTGACAAAGCCTTCAGCAGCCAAATAGGAAGGAACTTAGAAGCGTATGTAGATGATATGGTTATAAAAAGCAGAACAGAAGAAGACATGTTGTGGGATATTCAAGAAACCTTTGAAACACTAAGGTCCATAGGAATGAAGCTTAATCCGAAAAAATGTCATTTTGGCATTGAAGAAGGGCAGTTCTTGGGTCATGTAATAACAAAGCAGGGCATCCGCCCAGATCTAGAAAAGGTTAAGGAAATTAAAAACATGAGCTCCCCACGAACATTGAAGGAGGTGCAAAGTTTGAACGGGAAGCTAGCGGCACTTCACCGCTTCTTGTCAAAGTCAACATAACGTTCTCTTCCTTTCTTCAAAACTTTAAAGGGATGCATAGATAAGCAAAGTTTTCACTGGACATCAGAAGCAGAAAAAGCATTTGTGGAGCTAAAGGACTACTTAGACCATCTCCCAACTATGGTAGCTCCGGAAAAAGGAGAAGTGCTCCAAATGTATCTAGCAACGTCTGAAGAAGCTGTGAGCGTAGTATTGATGGCAAATGTGAAAGATAGTCAAATGCCGGTATATTATGTAAGCAGGGTCCTCCAAGGACCTGAAACCAGATATTCAGAGATAGAAAAACTAGCCCTAGCACTCATACATGCAGCAAGAAGACTAAGAAGATATTTTCAAGCTCATACCATTCAAGTATTAACGGATAAGCCAATCAAGAAAGTGTTAGCAAGGCCAGTAGCTTCGGGAAGATTGGCAAAATGGGCGATAGAGTTGGGAGAACATGAAATAGAGTTTCGTCCAAGAAATTCCATCAAAGGGCAAGTGTTGGCGGACTTCATAGCCGAAACACCGGTTAGAGATGTCAAAAAGAAGCGAAAGGAGCCGGAGATGGCATATCCAGAAGACGCAGAGTCAAGTTCTGAAGATCCTGTATGGAAACTTTTCACGGACGGAGCTTCAAGTGCAGATGGATCTGGAGCCGGACTTATCCTAACCAGTCAGGAAGGGAAAGAGTTCACTTATGCCCTAAGATTCAATTTCAAAGCTTCAAATAATGCAGCAGAGTATGAAGCACTATTGGCTGGCCTTCGGATAGCAAAAACAATGGGTGTGAAGCATGTACATGCCCATGTAGACTCTCAAATAGTGCCTTTCCAAGTAAACGGTGCATATGAAGCAAAGGAGCCAATACTGAAGAAGTACTTGGAAAAAGTCAAGGAAATAAAGCAGAAGTTATGGTCATTTCGAATATCGAACATTAGCCGAAACAAAAACAAAATAGCAGATGCTTTGAGTAAATTGGCATCCACCTCCTTCGCTCACTTAACAAAGGAGGTCCTGGTGGAAGTATTGGAAAGAAGATCTATTGAAGAGGAGCCAGAAGTGAATGCTATTGAAGAAGAAGGAACAACATGGATGACACCCATGATAGAGTATCTTACCAGCGGTTTGCTTCCAGCAGATAGAGATCAAGCCCGAAAGATAAGAGTAAAAGCACCCCAGTATGAGCTTCGAGAAGAAGGGCTGTACAGGAGGTCATACATGGGACCCCTACTCAGGTGTGTGGGTCCGAACCAGGCCAAAGGAATAATACAAGAAGTGCATAGAGGATCATGTGGCTTACATGCCGGACCAAGAATGGTGATAGCCAAAATAGGAACGATGGGTTACTATTGGCCATCGATGTACCAAGATGTGGAAACAGAACTCCGAAACTGTGAAGCATGTCAGATACATTCATCTGTTTCAAAGGCACCAAAGAATAAAATGATCCCAGTATCCTCGGCATGGCCGTTCTCCAAATGGGGGATTGATATAGTAGGTCCTTTCCCACCAGCCCCGGGGAGACTAAAAGTTTTGGTGGTAGCCATAGATTATTTTACAAAATGGGTAGAAGCCAAACCACTAGCTGTGATCTCTGGAAAACACATGGAAAAATTTGTATGGGAGCATATCGTTACAAGATTCGGAATACCAAAAACAATTGTGAGCGACAATAGAAAGCAATTTTGTGAAGGAGCCTTTCGAACATTTTGTGAAAATCTGGAGATTGAACAATCTTGTACTTCCGTAGCACATCCACAAGCCAACGGCCAAGTGGAAGTAACTAACAAAGCAATTGTGCAAAGAATAAAAGCAAGATTGGGAAGAAGCCATTCTGATTGGGTAGAAGAACTTCATCAAGTGTTATGGGCACACGGGACAACACCAAAGACAAGTAACGGAGCCACACAATTCAGCTTAGTATATGGCACTAAGGCAATGATCCCACCAGAAGTAAATGTCCCTATGAGAAGAAGATTCTTAAATGATGAAGAAAATGAATACGAGCTTCTATCAAATCTAGACCTTTTGGAAGAACGAAGGGAAATAGCAACAATCAGAGAAGCTCAACACAAGAGCCAGATGAAAAAGTACTATGACAAGTGTGAGTCCCTGAAATACGATGGTTAACCTAGAAAATGTAAAATACAACAAGTCTAATAATCACTAGAATGGACTAGTATTACTTGTAAATAAATGCAAGAATATATAAACAAAGTAATACAAGACTTAAAGCAATAAACAAGTAAAGTGGAACATTATGTATTTTTCAATGGTGTATTTTATTTATGATGTTAAATAAAATACAAGGTTGTGCGGAATCAAGATAATACAAATAAGTATGTATCCTAACAACCTATGAATTACAAATGATCTATATTTGTCAAATAACTCTTTTGGATCGAGATACTTAAAGTTGTGAAGTATCCCTGTTTAAGATCGAGAGTATTTAGACAAATTCACTTTAATGCAAAATGTATGCTTAAAAGTAAATTTATCAAAGAAATGACTTTGTATTTATAGGCAACAAAATTCACCAGTGAATTTTGTGTCGTACAAATATGGTTGCATGCATTTAATGATCTGACAAGAACATTAAATGCATTGGATAAGGTATAAGGATAAAGTCACATCAAATGACTTTGTATCCTTTTAACCAACCACCTTTACACACGTATAAACTTTGGTAAAGAACAAATGGAATGTTCTTTGGAAAGTGTGTAAAGGCAAAAGTCAATTACTCGATATCAGTGTTCAGACTTGTAAGGTCTAGAACACTGACAATCCTCCAGTGTACAGATCTGGTAAGACTTCCAGTGGACTCCGCCATTTGTCAGTCTTCTTTATTCTGACTTCAGTCTTTGACTTCAGTGAGAACGTTTTCAGTAGAGTAGATCTGGACTAGGGTGAAGTCCAGTGAGCTAATCTGGAGAATACTCCAGATTTCCTACACAAGTATTTGCTCACTGGTCTTTCATTATTTCTGGACAAATCTTCAGAGGGACTCCAGATTCCAAGTCTGGAGTAGGTCCAGTAGAACACGTTTCTGGACAGATCTTCAGTAAGGCTCTAGTAGTCGAGTCTGGAGCGAGTCCAGTAAATCTGGACCTAACAACAAGAGAGTTCGTAAAGAAAGCCTCCTTCCAGGAGAGTTTGTCTTTCGCAATAACGAAGCAAGCAAAGCAGAAAATATGGGGAAATTAGGACCCCAATGGGAAGGTCCTTATATTGTGATTGAAGCATGTGGAAATGGGGCATACAAGCTAGCAACCATGGAAGGAGAAGGCTTACCCAGAACCTGGAATGGAGCCCAATTGAAAAAATGCTACCTGTGAGAAGCTGAAGAGAAGCAAGCAGATCCTTGATCTATGAAGCAAAGAAAAGATCCCTACTTAGAAAAATTCTTATTTTTAGTTATTCAATGTAAATATAACAAACTGAATGCTCTATATCGGCTCCGGCCAAATATTTTTGTAATCAAGCCCAGCTACCATCGCTGGCTAGAACAAGGCTGTAGCCAGAAGTTTTAATGAAAAGCTCCAGCTAAACATCTAACTTTTGCACTATTTAAAATCTATCGAAATTACAAGTTACTAGCATCATGTTGTTTTCTGGCCTCTATTTACAATAATCAACACAAGTTACCAACGTGGTAGCACTTTTGCTACGGGCCGAATCATGTAAAAGTTGGCAAACAAGGGCTCCGGCCAATCTTGAAAGCAAAGGCTCCGGCCCAAGCGCGAACAAGGGCTCCGGCTCAAGTAAAAATAAATAAATATACAAAAAGTAAATATGTATATAAAATGATGAGCTCCGGCCAAATATACAAAAAACGAGCTTCGGCCGAAAAATGTGAATATTGGCTCAGGATCGATGCACAAAGAAAGTCTAGTATATAATACGAGCCAAATGAAAGATCCAGCCCAATAACGAACAATGTGATTATAAGGATCTCCGGATCAACACAATCATAAAAACCAACAATAATAGTCTTTGGTGAAGTCCATTCTTAAGCGTCTATGCTTATAAGAAGCACAACAAATAGTTAAAGTAAAATGCCTAAAGTTACAAGAAGCTGAACTAAGCTTCTTATGCCAAAAGAAGCTGAACTTAGGTCCCTACACCAAAGAAGCTGAACTTAGCTTCTTATGCCAAAAGAAGTTGAACTTAGGTTCCTACACCAAAGAAGCTGAACTTAGGTCCCTACACCAAAGAAGCTGAACTTAGGTCCCTACACCAAAGAAGCTGAACTTAGCTTCTTATGCCAAAAGAAGCTGAACTTAGGTTCCTACACCAAAGAAGCTGAACTTAGCTTCTTATGCCAAAAGAAGCTGAACTTAGGTTCCTACACCAAAGAAGCTGAACTTAGCTTCTTATGCCAAAAGAAGCTGAACTTAGCTTCTTATGCCAAAAGAAGCTGAACTTAGGTTCCTACACCAAAGAAGCTGAACTTAGCTTCTTATGCCAAAAGAAGCTGAACTTAGGTCCCTACACCAAAGAAGCTGAACTTAGCTTCTTATGCCAAAAGAAGTTGAACTTAGGTTCCTACACCAAAGAAGCTGAACTTAGGTCCCTACACCAAAGAAGCTGAACTTAGGTTCCTACACCAAAGAAGCTGAACTTAGCTTCTTATGCCAAAAGAAGCTGAACTTAGCTTCTTATGCCAAAAGAAGCTGAACTTAGGTTCCTACACCAAAGAAGCTGAACTTAGCTTCTTATGCCAAAAGAAGCTGAACTTAGGTTCCTACACCAAAGAAGCTGAACTTAGCTTCTTATGCCAAAAGAAGCTGAACATAGTTAGGCCAAAATCGTGCAATCATAAACAACACACAGTGAAGAGAAAAATACAAATGCGATAACCAACGAGTACATGCATAATTAAAAATAAAGAGTTTTACAACATCCATAGAGAGCTCCCGGAACACCCTCCGGATTAGAGCAAATTAAAAGAAATAGTTCAACTGTTTTCAGAAAAGAAGCATGACAAATGAAAAGAACACACATTCAAGGATCCTCCGGAATAACATCTGGCTCAATCTGTAACAACTCTGGAGTAGCAAGGCTATAACTCGAGGCAAGCTTAGAAACATAAGGAAACTCTTTGTCTTCCATCTCAGCAGCAGCTACAAGAAACGCATTAAAGGCTGAAGGATCATATCCATTAAGTTGAGAAGGGTCCACATCGGGAAGCTGATTACGGAGGTCATGCAAGGCTCGATGCCCACCCGCATCCATTGCATGAGTCTGCACTATGCTCATTTCCTTGCCAAATTCGTCAGTCTTTAGAAACTTTTTGAAGAACATGGGCAAACTCTCCACAAGCAGCTTCCTATCCAAGGCTTCCAGTCGAGCTTCCTCTTTGAACTTTGAAGATTCTAAACGAAGCGCCTTAACTACACTCTGAAGCTCTGTCACCTTCTCCTGTTCACGAACCAAGTCAAGAGTAAAACTTTCGGTTTGTTGTTTGGCTTCAAGTAGTTACTTTTCCACAAATCCCGCTCCGAAACCAAACCATTAAGTCGCTCCACCTCGCCCCTTAACCTGTCCACTTCTTCTAAGAGTTCAGCATTTTTCTCCTCCTTGTCTGAAAGATCGTCATGGAGAACTTTGAATGCATCTCGCTGCTTAGTATATGTTGCACTTCCTTTCAGCTGCTCCACTTTATCTTTCAATTTTACATTCTGACGGTGCAACTTACACCGGTCATCATCAGTCAAAGAAAAGCGCCTCTTATATTCATACTACAAAAAAAAGAAGCAAGGAAACAATGCAAGTAAATAAATACACATGAGAAATAAGGGAAATAAACGTATACATAGCGCATGCATATATGAAACAAAAAAAGAGGAGAATAAAGAAGAGGAAAAATAAGTCTAAATGCAAGAAGCCATACCAAAGATTTGATGATATCAATAACAGCTCCGTCTGAAAAGTTCATAAAGTCCCCATTAGACAGCTTCTCAACCTCACGTTTTTGATAAGGCGTCATGATGTTCCGGACATAATCAACGCGATCGTCGCTATCCTCAAGGGTGCTCATGTGCTGAACCCGAACAAATGAAGGAACAAACATACCCTCAACAAACTCCAAAGGGTTATCACCAGAACCCCAAAACCTATCAGTATAATTCCCAGAGACATCTTCTTCGTCAACCAGCTCCATCTCATCTAGTTTTGCTTCATCTTTTTTCTTTCCCTTCTCACCTCCCTTCATTTTTTCTTTTACCTTATCAACATGCTTAGGACTGGTCACACTAATGCCTTCTCCAGAAGATACATGTTTGATCAAATAATCGCACTATGGCTGTAACACCCGTTTCGTAAAAATATGGATTTCCAAAAATTTTGCCTAACGGCGTTAAATCATGCGGAAACGATTTAGGAAAATACTCAACTAAGGAAAACAGTTGAGAAAACATAAGTGGTGTTACTAATAGCATCAAATCAGTAATAAAAGAAATCCATAAGATTGCCCAACATAAAGCAATCATAACATAGTCTTTACATAAGTTCCATAAAGGAAATCAATAACATAAGGTTTATGCGAAGCTATTGGGTAAACTAAAGCCAGCTTGATCATCTACCCATCTCTCGCCAAAGCTTCACACGTCATCTCATTGCCTAACCTGAGGGGTGTCAACACATTTAAAAGAAACAAGTGTTAGCTATAAAGCTAAGTAAGATAACACCAGGTTTAAGCAAAACATTTCAACCATTTAAAACGTCACTTTAGAACATTACATCATTTTAATTAGGCATTCATACCACCGTATAAACATATCTACATCACATATAATCATAGAGTTCATGACCCTAAGTGTGCCTATTACCACCGTAAGGCACGATGTACCTATTACCACCGTAAGGCACGATGTACCTATTACCACCGTAAGGCACGATGTACCTATTACCACCGTAAGGCACGATGTACCTATTACCACCGTAAGGCACGATGTACCTATTACCACCGTAAGGCACGATGTACCTATTACCACCGTAAGGCACGATGTACCTATTACCACCGTAAGGCACGATGTACCTATTACCACCGTAAGGCACGATGTACCTATTACCACCGTAAGGCACGATGTACCTATTACCACCGTAAGGCACGATGTACCTATTACCACCGTAAGGCACGATGTACCTATTACCACCGTAAGGCACGATGTACCTATTACCACCGTAAGGCACGATGTACCTATTACCACCGTAAGGCACGATGTACCTATTACCACCGTAAGGCACGATGTACCTATTACCACCGTAAGGCACGATGTACCTATTACCACCGTAAGGCACGATGTACCTATTACCACCGTAAGGCACGATGTACCTATTACCACCGTAAGGCACGATGTACCTATTACCACCGTAAGGCACGATGTACCTATTACCACCGTAAGGCACGATGTACCTATTACCACCGTAAGGCACGATGTACCTATTACCACCGTAAGGCACGATGTACCTATTACCACCGTAAGGCACGATGTACCTATTACCACCGTAAGGCACGATGTACCTATTACCACCGTAAGGCACGATGTACCTATTACCACCGTAAGGCACGATGTACCTATTACCACCGTAAGGCACGATGTACCTATTACCACCGTAAGGCACGATGTACCTATTACCACCGTAAGGCACGATGTACCTATTACCACCGTAAGGCACGATGTACCTATTACCACCGTAAGGCACGATGTACCTATTACCACCGTAAGGCACGATGTACCTATTACCACCGTAAGGCACGATGTACCTATTACCACCGTAAGGCACGATGTACCTATTACCACCGTAAGGCACGATGTACCTATTACCACCGTAAGGCACGATGTACCTATTACCACCGTAAGGCACGATGTACCTATTACCACCGTAAGGCACGATGTACCTATTACCACCGTAAGGCACGATGTACCTATTACCACCGTAAGGCACGATGTACCTATTACCACCGTAAGGCACGATGTACCTATTACCACCGTAAGGCACGATGTACCTATTACCACCGTAAGGCACGATGTACCTATTACCACCGTAAGGCACGATGTACCTATTACCACCGTAAGGCACGATGTACCTATTACCACCGTAAGGCACGATGTACCTATTACCACCGTAAGGCACGATGTACCTATTACCACCGTAAGGCACGATGTACCTATTACCACCGTAAGGCACGATGTACCTATTACCACCGTAAGGCACGATGTACCTATTACCACCGTAAGGCACGATGTACCTATTACCACCGTAAGGCACGATGTACCTATTACCACCGTAAGGCACGAAGTTACCTATTACCACCGTTTCATCTCATTTCATTAAGTTGTGACTATGTCATCTTATTTTACATACCTATAACCACCGTAAGGCACGATGTACCTATTACCACCGTAAGGCACGATGTACCTATTACCACCGTAAGGCACGATGTACCTATTACCACCGTAAGGCACGATGTACCTATTACCACCGTAAGGCACGATGTACCTATTACCACCGTAAGGCACGATGTACCTATTACCACCGTAAGGCACAGGTTATGCATAACACTTAACATCTAATTAGCTCGAGCATTTATCATGTTTAGTTTAGATTTCCACCTTTAACCTAAACTAATCCACACTATCATCTTTTCACGTTAGGGCCCTTAAAACGTGCACGTGTCATGGCAACCTAAAAAGGTCTAGTGTTCTAGATGAACAAGCCACATATACATGCACATAACAACATTACAACATATCATTAACCACCGTTCATCATAACATATCATATCGTTAAGCATATCATTAACCTCCGTAAGCATATCATTATCGTCACATAACATATCGTAAACGTCTCTACGGGGAAGCATTTTAGGCATAAACAACGTCATCATTAATTCCCCGAGTACCTCCCATATCAACCCAACCACATATGGGTTATACATTACCGTTTGGAGGTTATAGTTTACAAACCGTTTTTGTTGCACCCTCAGCGTGACAAAAGTAGCGTATCTTACCTCGTAGTAGTATGTGCGAGCAAACAAGAGCTAACAGTGCTTAATAGTAATCCCCCGACACCTATCGTACAATAATATATGAAGTGTAAGTCATTAGGGACATTAAATGGGCTTTCGTACGACTTTAGGACTCATAGATCCGTCGAAACTCGACCTTCACTCACTAATTCAACCTTTCAGGAAACTTGACCTCAAAATCATCCTTTAAACTCATTACCATTAGAAAATAGACTCTCTCACGATTCTAGGGATAGCTTATTTGTCAAAAACGGAGTTACGGTTCAAAAGATATGGCCATTTGAAAAATCAAACGAATTTAGCTTCCAGAAACGAATTTAGGCCATACTGAACGAACTTAGTTGCTTCCAAACGAACTTAGAAGACCTTGAACGAAGTTTATCTTCGTTTGAGCAATGATAAAACGAACTTAGACCCTTTAAAACGAATTTAGGCTTCAAGTTTTGTACTAACGAATTTAGAAAGCTTCATACGAACTTAGATGGTGCTCAAACGAACTTAAGCTTATATAAAACGAATTTAGGACCTTCAAAAACGAATTTAATCATTCCCAAACGAATTTAACTTGCCCAAAACGAATTTAAAACATCCAAAACGAACTTAAAGTTCGTTCGGAACAACCAGAACGAATTTAGCATCAGAAAAACCCTAACTTCGTCCAGAATTTACAAAACGACTTGTTCTTCGATTTTTCCAGAAATCAATCGACTTGGGCTTCACCCAAAACATGTTTTTGACACATATAAACATATTTTGATCATAATGATCGATTACAAACTCGTTTGATGTCGTTTGGATCGTTAATTTGCTTAAACACGTTTGAAACCCTAATTACTTCAAAACCTTATTAAAATCAGATTTGATCCTTTATAAAACATCATTAAATCTGTAATATAGACATCAAAACCTAGATTACCTGTAACAAATGATATCCGATCCGATTCAATACAAAAACCTTTGATTTGTTTGATCAAAACCTTGAAGAATTGCTTGAGAAATCAAAAGAGGATTAAAGGGTTTGTGTATGTGATTAATGAAAGTAATTAGGCTGCAATTGATCAGGGATTAGGCCAACCCTAGTCATAATCCCGTTTTTAACTTTTCAACATTGGCAAATTTGGTCCCTGGACTTCATATCGACTTTATTTCGCTTAAAAACACCTATTGGGGATGCATACAACACACTAAAGCACTTTCGCACACTACATAGGCCTTTTACACATCATTAAGTCTACTTTATTGTCACTCATTAAAGATAATTAAATCTCCCATATAGGGCACATAAACATATAAACACATATTTCCACACAAACGTATCACGGACTTATAATTTGACCTAACGACGTTAGTCAACATATACGTTTAAGTTTTGGGATGTTACAATGGCTCAACCGGAGATGTGAGTAATGGGATTAGGGTGTTAATGATGATTTGTAGGCGATTCCCTGTCGGTAATACGGCTACGGCCGCTTTACGCCTATGATTATTATATTGTCACCGGACTTTGAAGGCCGGCGTGGTACGTTGGTTGTATGTTTTTAGAGGGAAGCCGATGATAGTGTCGTATGATGTCTTTCCTCTTTATATAGAGGGTAAAAACTTGGAGAGGAGGGTAAGAGAATTAGGGTAAATCTCTTCCTCTTTTGAGAATATCTTATTTCCTTCTTTGAGGAGATTTGTGGTGATCTTGCTACAAACCGTGTCCGAGGTAATCGGGCTTGAATATATTATTTATTCGGATAATCATAGAAAGAATCTATATCCGATCTTCTTGATATATTTCCTCGGAGCTGGGTATTTGTTACCTTAAGAACTCCGGAATGGTTATGTGGAACGGAGGTCGGGCTCCGTTCTGGGTTAAGTAATTTTACCTGTACGAAGGTATCTTCGTGTCTGCTTCGTCCGTACAGGGTATATCATCAAGCCCCCAGTCTGATTGGAGAGATTGTCTTCAGGATGTCCGGTTAGACTCTAAAAAATGTGCTCCGTTGCTAACTTGCCCATCGTATCATCCTAATTAATCACATAAACGACATTAAAGTCGCATATAACAAAATCATAATGACGGCTTATCCCTTAGTGGCAACTTGTTGGCGCGGAACCCGGGGTAACTTATCACTGGGTAGTTACCCGTGATTATTACCCATATAAATACCTACTTATTACCAAAAAGGGGCTTTTGCCTTTTGTTATATTTTACTCCGAAAAATTCTTCTTCCGCTTGCTCCATCATCGATCTTCATCAGGTAACCGTCTTATCCTTCTTCCTCCTTTATTCCCTTATAATGACAAAGAGAGGAATAGATAGTATAGCCAATGTATTGAGTCGTTCTGCTTATCAGAACTTCGTTTCCACATACTTCTCGCGAAACCCTAACTTAGTCCGGTGCCCGGAAAGGGGGCAATCCATCTGCGATCCTTCTGCTGATCTTGTTGGATTGTACATGAAAGCTTTTACCCTTGGTAATCTTAGGGGTTGTTTGAGTTCGTCTTTCCTGCTGGGGTGGTGCCCTCTCATTCGTTCTTCTCGGGGGGAGTTCTGCCTCGATATATTCATCCACCGAGTCGGAATCGTATTCGTTTTCTAGGTTCCTGGTGACATTGCGGGTCTGACCTGCTTCTCTCAAGCGGTTCATGATTGTACTTAGGACGTCATAATTAGCTTGCACATATGCGTCGTTTATCTCGTGCTCTGTTGACGTCGACGCCCTGTTATTGCCTCCCAAGGTTGATTGTGTCCTCTGATTTAAGGGGGTAAAGCCCGGTCTGATTTGTCCCGTACTCTGCCCTTGGAGAGGTGTCAATACGAACCCATTTTTGCTTCGGGGTGGTGTTGCTGCAGATCTGTTCAGTCCTTGTTCTGGTGAGCCCATTGTTGGCCCGCTGCGTTCTGACCCTGCGGAGGTATCACGGGTCTGAACAGGTTTAGACCTTGTGTCGCTGGTCTTTCTGGTCCTTGACCCTGCGATGTTACCGTAGATCTGTTTGACTCTGGGCCTTGTGGCGCAGACCTATCTGATGCACGCTCCTCCGGAGCAGATCGCTCCGTAGCACGTTCTTGTGGGGCGGATCTGTCCGGATACCGTCCCGGTGGTGTTGTAATAGACCTCTCTTGATTCTGGTTTTGAGATTTGGGCCTCCCCGGAGCACTTTGTGTGTTTGACGTTTCTCCTATGGTCGTGTTATGGCCACTCGTCGTGATAATAGGTGGACGATAGGTCGACCCAGGCATGTCAAAGGAAAAATGCTCCGGGAAATCTAATCCTCCTGGAGGTATTCGGGATCCCCCAGAGTTGGGTATTCTTGGAGAGTAT
Source organism: Erigeron breviscapus (assembly GCA_034093135.1). NCBI lineage: Eukaryota > Viridiplantae > Streptophyta > Magnoliopsida > Asterales > Asteraceae > Erigeron > Erigeron breviscapus. The sequence goes on along the minus strand of CM067170.1, from coordinate 38,485,203 downwards.
TCTCCGTCGGCCATGAGAATTGATTATTATGATCGTGGGTGGGATTCGCTGTTTTTCTTTTTGTTATTTTTTGAGGGTGTCCCACGGATGGCGCCAATTTATTTGATCAAATAATCGCACTATAGCTCAACCGAAGATGTGAGTAATGGGATTAGGGTGTTAATGATGATTTGTAGGCGATTCTCTATCGGTAATAGGGCTACGGCCGCTTTACGCCTATGATTATTATATTGTCACCGGACTTTGAAGGCCGGCGTGGTACGTTGGTTGTATGTTTTTAGAGGGCAGCCGATGATAGTGTCGTATGATGTCTTTCCTCTTTATATAGAGGGTAAAAACTTGGAGAGGAGGGTAAGAGAATTAGGGTATATCTCTTCCTCTTTTGAGAATATCTTATTTCCTTCTTTGAGGAGATTTGTGTGATCTTGGTACAAACCGTGTCCGAGGTAATCGGGCCTTGAATATATTATTTATTCGGATAATCATAGAAAGAATCTATATCCGATCTTCTTGATATATTTCCTCGGAGCTGGGTATTTGTTACCTTAAGAACTCCGGAATGGTTATGTGGAACGGAGGTCGGGCTCCGTTCTGGGTTAAGTAATTTTACTTGTACGAAGGTATCTTCGTGTCTGCTTCGAGTACGGAGCTAAAGCTCCGTATAGGGTATATCATCAATACAGTAATAAACTCTTTAAGCCTCCCTACTACCTCTCCGGAGGCAGCCGCCTCGGCACTTAGGTCATCTAAAACCTTTCGACCTTTACCCCTTCTGGGCCCGCTCACCGTAGCAACAGGTTTTCCACCATCAACAAGTCTTATTCCTCTAGGAGGATTAGGAGGCTCGCCCGTAAGCATCTGAGTGATGGAGCGCTTTGGAGCAGTAGAAGTGTTCAAAGCAGCATAAGTACCCTCTTCATTCACTTGAGAAGGCAACACGGTAGTAGATTTGGAAACGTTCCTCTTCTTCTTAGGACCAACAATGGTACCAAAAGGTACCTCGGGTAAAGAACCTGGAACACTAGAAGGACCAACATTCTCATCACCCTTTTCTTGAGAAGAAGCCTTGACAACAGCATTATCAACTTCCCTATGATCAGCAGCATTAACAATCTCTCGAACAATAAAGGAGCTCCGGTCTAAAGGGCTCCGGATCGAGACAATAAAGGAGCTCCGGTCTAAACGGGCTCCGGATCGAGACAATAAAGGAGCTCCGGTCTAAAGGGCTCCGGATCGAACAATAAAGGAGCTCCGGTCTAAAGGGCTCCGGATCGAACAATAAAGGAGCTCCGGTCTAAAGGGCTCCGGATCGAACAATAAAGGAGCTCCGGTCTAAAGGGCTCCGGATCGAACAATAAAGGAGCTCCGGTCTAAAGGGCTCCGGATCGAACAATAAAGGAGCTCCGGTCTAAAGGGCTCCGGATCGAACAATAAAGGAGCTCCGGTCTAAAGGGCTCCGGATCGAACAATAAAGGAGCTCCGGTCTAAAGGGCTCCGGATCGAACAATAAAGGAGCTCCGGTCTAAAGGGCTCCGGATCGAACAATAAAGGAGCTCCGGTCTAAAGGGCTCCGGATCGAACAATAAAGGAGCTCCGGTCTAAAGGGCTCCGGATCGAACAATAAAGGAGCTCCGGTCTAAAGGGCTCCGGATCGAACAATAAAGGAGCTCCGGTCTAAAGGGCTCCGGATCGAACAATAAAGGAGCTCCGGTCTAAAGGGCTCCGGATCGAACAATAAAGGAGCTCCGGTCTAAAGGGCTCCGGATCGAACAATAAAGGAGCTCCGGTCTAAAGGGCTCCGGATCGAACAATAAAGGAGCTCCGGTCTAAAGGGCTCCGGATCGAACAATAAAGGAGCTCCGGTCTAAAGGGCTCCGGATCGAACAATAAAGGAGCTCCGGTCTAAACGTGGTCCGGATCGGGCCTTGAATATATTATTTATTCGGATAATCATAGAAAGAATCTATATCCGATCTTCTTGATATATTTCCTCGGAGCTGGGTATTTGTTACCTTAAGAACTCCGGAATGGTTATGTGGAACGGAGGTCGGGCTCCGTTCTGGGTTAAGTAATTTTACCTGTACGAAGGTATCTTCGTGTCTGCTTCGAGTACGGAGCTAAAGCTCCGTATAGGGTATATCATCAATACAGTAATAAACTCTTTAAGCCTCCCTACTACCTCTCCGGAGGCAGCCGCCTCGGCACTTAGGTCATCTAAAACCTTTCGACCTTTACCCCTTCTGGGCCCGCTCACCGTAGCAACAGGTTTTCCACCATCAACAAGTCTTATTCCTCTAGGAGGATTAGGAGGCTCGCCCGTAAGCATCTGAGTGATGGAGCGCTTTGGAGCAGTAGAAGTGTTCAAAGCAGCATAAGTACCCTCTTCATTCACTTGAGAAGGCAACACGGTAGTAGATTTGGAAACGTTCCTCTTCTTCTTAGGACCAACAATGGTACCAAAAGGTACCTCGGGTAAAGAACCTGGAACACTAGAAGGACCAACATTCTCATCACCCTTTTCTTGAGAAGAAGCCTTGACAACAGCATTATCAACTTCCCTATGATCAGCAGCATTAACAATCTCTCCAGAAAAATCCCTAAGAGGCACGACTTTGGCAGTTTTGGGATGAGGAGTGAATGTAGCATTGTTATAACCACTTCTCAAAAACTTGGCCATTCCCATTGCTGCAAAAAAGGAAATCAAAGCAAACATCACATTAGGTGATACACATATATATACACAAAAATAATAACATACATTACAATCATGAACAAGAGTAAATGGCAGTCCAAAAAAAAGAGAAGAAAGAAAATGAAAAGTAAACCAAGTTGTTCCGAAGCCATACCCGCCCCCCTGAGGGTAATCACTGGAGTAGCAGGATGATGAGCCCAAGTCTTAGACAAACTAGCAAGATAAAGAATTGGCTCCGGAACAACCCGATAGCGCAAAGGATACAAGGTCATATCATCAACAAGAGAAAAATCAAAGCCATGTTCCGGAAGCTCATCTGACAAGTCTCCTGTCTCCTTTGTACGGAGGGTCCGAGCATAAGGAAAATCCGGAGGAACAACAGAAGCATCCACATAAAAAAATCTAGACTTCCAGCCCTTAATAGACTCAGGCACCCCAGATATACACTCCCCAACTTCATCTTCAGACCGTTTCTCAAAAGTGTACCAACTACTAGTCTTAGCTAATTTGTAGAACCTTCGAAACAAAGTAACAGTAGGCTCACCCCCATGGGCACGACAACTCAATTCAAACATACCTATTCGAATGTTACCATAAGGATTTACTTGGGAAACATGGATCTTAAAATGGTTAAACACCGATAGATAAAAAGTAGTGAAAGGGAGCCGAAGGTTAGCGACTTCAAAAGGAGCACAGTAAAGGGTAATCTTTCCAGCCGGAACACTAGTGGCTATATGATGAGGCTCCGGAAGCATATAACCTAAACCAGGAGGGAACCTATGTTTGGATAGGAAAGAACCTAGTTGTTTGCGATCTAAACTACAAGTTTGCAAATCTAAGTCGTTTTTTGCCATGAAGAAACTGAGGAAATATGAAAACAAACCTGAAGTAGGCAAATAATTGATGATATTTGGAAGATGCAGGGAGGATCGGAGCAAACAAAGGAGCTTCGGATCAAATGAGCTCCGGATCGAAGTAGTAACGGAGCTTCGGATCAAATGAGCTCCGGATCGAAGAAATAACGGAGCTTCGGATCAAACGAGCTCCGGATCGAAGCAATAAAGGAGCTTCGGTCAAAGGGCTCCGGATCGAAGAAATAAGAAGCTTCGGTCTAAAGGGATCCGGATCGAGGCAATGAAGAAGCTTCGGTTTAAAGGGCTCCGGATCGAGACAATAAAGGAGCTCCGGTCTAAACGGGCTCCGGATCGAGGCAATGAAGAAGCTTCGGTCTAAAGGGATCCGGATCGAGGCAATGAAGAAGCTTCGGTCTAAAGGGCTCCGGATTGAGACAATAAAGGAGCTCCAGTCTAAACGGGCTCCGGATCAAAACAAAGGAGCTCCGGTCTAAGAAGGCTCCGGATCGAAATATAGGGCTTCGGATCCGGAGGCGAAGTAGAGAGAGAGAGGCGAAATATATATGGCAAAGATGATGGAAAAAGAAAGATGAAGATATGGACCCCCTTTTATAAGAGAGCTCAAAGCAATAAATGTGAAAAAAATGACCGACACGATGTGACGTTTCGTCGGAGGCTGCAGCGTCACATGTCAGTCCGGAGATGACGTTTGGTTTTTTATTTTATTTTATTTTATTTTTTCTAAGTTCAAAAAGGGGGGAGAAGAGAGTATATAATAACATACCCTAGCAGCGCCCAAATACAAATTGTCTAAGTGAAGCCCAACCTATGAAGCCCATTAGGGGGGTGTTTGGTTGGATGGAATCATAGAGAATGGAAATGTAATAGAGAATGAAAATAATGGGAAAGAGAATGAGTATATGGAAAGAGAATATATTCAGTTGTTTGGTAGTAACAGAGAATGAACATAAGAGAAATACAAAAAAATAAACAAAATTAATTAAAAAAAATATCAAAAAAATATACATAACTTAATAATTTTATACTTTAAGAAATATATATAAATAAGACATAAACTCCATCAACAAAAAAAAAAAAAAAAAAAAACCATTTCCATTCTCACCATTCTCTCCAATTTATAGAGAATGGAGAGAATGGAAACCATTCCCACTTCTCTCTTTCCCTTTCCATTCTCTAGTGCAACCAAACTAGAGAAGTGATTCTCATTCCCTTTCTCCCCTTTCCATTCCACTCTACCAAACACCCCCTAGAGGTCCGGGCCCAAATACGTTTTAAGAAACACCCTTTAAGCTCTAGTATATGTCCAAACGAGATCCGGATTGAAGAACTGAAGTTGGAAAATATATGTTGAACTTAACATTATGCAAGCATTAATGCTAAGCTGGGGGGCTTGATAGTGTATATTAATATACCACCCCGGTCAAAGTGAGTCAACTCAGTCAATGTCTATATCTATATCTATATCTATATCTATATCTATATCTATATCTATATCTATATCTATATCTATATCTATATCTATATCTATATCTATATCTATATCTATATCTATATCTATATCTATATCTATATCTATATCTATATCTATATCTATATCTATATCTATATCTATATCTATATCTATATCTATATCTATATCTATATCTATATCTATATCTATATCTATATCTATATCTATATCTATATCTATATCTATATCTATATCTATATCTATATCTATATCTATATCTATATCTATATCTATATCTATATCTATATCTATATCTATATCTATATCTATATCTATATCTATATCTATATCTATATCTATATCTATATCTATATCTATATCTATATCTATATCTATATCTATATCTATATCTATATCTATATCTATATCTATATCTATATCTATATCTATATCTATATCTATATCTATATCTATATCTATATCTATATCTATATCTATAGTGTTCTGATCTATATCTATATCTATATCTATATCTATATCTATATCTATATCTATATCTATATCTATATCTATATCTATATCTATATCTATATCTATATCTATATCTATATCTATATCTATATCTATATCTATATCTATATCTATATCTATATCTATATCTATATCTATATCTATATCTATATCTATATCTATATCTATATCTATATCTATATCTATATCTATATCTATATCTATATCTATATCTATATCTATATCTATATCTATATCTATATCTATATCTATATCTATATCTATATCTATATCTATATCTATATCTATATCTATATCTATATCTATATCTATATCTATAGTGTTCTGATCTATATCTATATCTATATCTATATCTATATCTATATCTATATCTATATCTATATCTATATCTATATCTATATCTATATCTATATCTATATCTATATCTATATCTATATCTATATCTATATCTATATCTATATCTATATCTATATCTATATCTATTCTTCTATATCTATATCAATCTCTATTTCTATATCTTATCAATCTTTATCATTTCTATATCCAGATCTATATCTATATCCGTAAGATCTATATCTATATCCATCAGATCTATGCCTATATCCAACCATCTATATCTATATCTATATCCTATACATCCATCATATCTTTATATATCTATATATATATAAATTGACCACATATTCATTCTTGATGTTTCTCTCTTTATATTTATATCTATCTATATCTATATCTATATCTATATCTATATCTATATCTATATCTATATCTATATCTATATCTATATCTATATCTATATCTATATCTATATCTATATCTATATCTATATCTATATCTATATCTATATCTATATCTATATCTATAGTGTTCTGATCTATATCTATATCTATATCTATATCTATATCTATATCTATATCTATATCTATATCTATATCTATATCTATATCTATATCTATATCTATATCTATATCTATATCTATATCTATATCTATATCTATATCTATATCTATAGTGTTCTGATCTATATCTATATCTATATCTATATCTATATCTATATCTATATCTATATCTATATCTATATCTATATCTATATCTATATCTATATCTATATCTATATCTATATCTATATCTATATCTATATCTATATCTATATCTATATCTATATCTATATCTATATCTATATCTATATCTATATCTATATCTATATCTATATCTATATCTATATCTATATCTATATCTATATCTATATCTATATCTATATCTATATCTATATCTATATCTATATCTATATCTATATCTATATCTATATCTATATCTATATCTATATCTATATCTATATCTATATCTATATCTATATCTATATCTATATCTATATCTATATCTATATCTATATCTATATCTATATCTATATCTATATCTATATCTATATCTATATCTATATCTATATCTATATCTATATCTATATCTATATCTATATCTATATCTATATCTATATCTATATCTATATCTATATCTATATCTATATCTATATCTATATCTATATCTATATCTATATCTATATCTATATCTATATCTATATCTATATCTATATCTATATCTATATCTATATCTATATCTATATCTATATCTATATCTATATCTATATCTATATCTATATCTATATCTATATCTATATCTATATCTATATCTATATCTATATCTATATCTATATCTATATCTATATCTATATCTATATCTATATCTAAATAGTGTTCTGATCTATATCTATATCTATATCTATATCTATATCTATATCTATATCTATATCTATATCTATATCTATATCTATATCATATCTGATATTTTTATATCTATGTCTATCTCTATATTTATTAGATCTATATCTATATCTATATCCAACCATCTATATCTATATCTTTCTAAACTCCCATGAGTGGTGGTTGAATTCGATGGTCACGGTGGTCTAATATGGTGGTGGCATGGCCGACAGTCGGGAAAAAAGGGAAGTGGTCTGATTTGGTGGTGGTGTAACCGGCAACAGAAGAGAGAAGTGGATGAAGTGGTTTCAATTTCAAATGACAAAAACTTTGTTGATCAATGGCTTAAAGTATGTGTTGTACCATAAATTTACTTTTGACAAATATATTATGCTTTGAGGGTCATTAATTACTTTTGATGTGTTGTCCCTTTTCACCAGTATATTGTTGAATTGAAAAAAAAAATTCCTCTAGAAAAAGATGAATGGATTTATGTTATAGATATATTTGTAATATATAAATTGTATAGATATATGAATATAAATACAAATGTGGATATATATGGATGGATGGATAGATCTTTGTTTGTGTATGATTTTAGTTTATTGAGATGTATAGATTTGTATATGATGTTAGTTTATTGGAGAAAAAAAAATGTAGTCGATGATTCTCCATACTAGTTTTGTTGCAAAATCTGGGAAAAAAATGAAAGATTGATTGTTGTTGATCAGATGATGATGATTTTTTTACTGTATTTGTGATAAAAACAAAAATTTTAAAGTTAATTAAAAATATAAGGATGAAATGACAAATATACCCTTAGACAAAAAGTGTAATTAACCCTTTTTTAACGTCCGTTAGGGGCATGGACCAAAAGCGTTGACGGAGTTCCATAGCTGAGGATGAAAAACGTATTTCGTGAACATAAGGATGAAACGTGAAATTTGATACAAACCACAGGGACGAAAATTGTAATTTACTCTTAATAAAAACTAACAAACATACATAATACTAAAGCATACATAATAAAACATTAATAAAAACTAACAAACATACATAATACTAAAGCATACATAATACTAACACATTACATAATATTAAAGCATACTTAATACTAACACATTACATAATATTAAAGCATACATAATACTAACACTCGGAATAGTCCGAGTCCACAGTACTGTCGCCGTCATTGCGATGAATGTACCGATAGGGTTCAGGAGACCCGGCAGCGTCGTCGGGTTGCGGAGATGCGTACTCCTCCCCAGGGTCAGTCTGGTAATCATCAGGACGACCACCACCGACAGCGCCTTGCCAGAATAACCCGTGGTCTAGAGTGGCGGTTAAAGTGGTAGTGGCAGCGGTAAGCTGGAAAATAGTTTGATTCAGCCAGTCGATCTTCTGTCGAAGATAAATAATATACTCATCTTCGACGGCGTTACGAACCCGGCCTGCAACTTCAAGTCGTCCAACTTTGGCTGTGTAAGCCGCTTTGTTGGAAGTTATGCTCTCAATCACATTGGTAATTCCAGATCTGTGTCTACATCGTTAAGCATGTGACCTTGCATGACCATTTTTGCATCGTCAACAGTCATGTTTGGTATGCTGTTTGTCATGGTTCTTTTGAAATTGTGTGTTGTGAATGTGTGTTATTTGCTTAAGAAGAGTGTGTTTTTTATGTAGAAAATAAGAAGGTAAATGGTTTGTATATATATATGATAAATAGGGACCAAAAGTGTAAAATTTCTAAAATAATGAAATCTGGCCGTTAGAGGGACTAAAGGTGTAATTTTTTTGAAAACTTTCAATTAGCCGTTGGTATTTTTTTTAAAAAAAAGAAAGAAAAACAGGAATGAGCTTCGCTGGAGGGACGGACGAACTGAATTCGGAGGACGGACGAGTCACACCTAACGGTGTGCACTCATCCATCAACAAGGAACGAGCATGGGGACGCGCTAGAACGAGGGGGTTGTGAATCCTCTTAGTACTCGTATATATTATCGTACAATGTATATGAATTATATTATATTTTAATATGAATATGAAAAAGGGTAGTTATCTTATTTTATTTTAAAATATTGTTCGGAGCAAATCAATGTGAATGGACCACTCATATCAAGCAATAATGCACCAATGACCAATCTGTATAGAAACAAAGAAAATAATTAACTAAATAATGATCAATGTGAAATGAACCACTCATTTTCTCATTAACTTAACAATGGTTCCGCATGTACAAAAAGAAATAAATTCAGATTTATTATAATTATAGAGCTACGATAAAGTATTTTAATGAATTACGTTAGTGCAAAGAACTGATGGTATCATTCTTTATAATTTGATAGCGTAGGGGATTGTTTTTGGATGGAAAGTGATCTTTATACAAATAGTATTTTTTATATATATAAAAAATATATGATATAGTTATACAAAACAAAGATACGATGCATATATTTTATGTGTAGTAAACATTTTGCATGAAAATTGCTATATGATGATATATTTTTATGTACCGGATGAATGTACGCGCGATACAATAACGATAATAATGGCGACGGCAATGTTGTGATGACGAAGAATAGTGTAGGTTATGTGATGTAAGATAATTGATATAAATTGGTAGTATAATTATTTTATGAGTAAAAAGAGAGATATTATAAATTAATTTATTAAAAGTATATTTAGTAGATATGTGTTTTAATTGTTATAAAGGTTGATACTTTAGTATAGTAACATTTTAGGCAGATTAAAGTTGTAAGTTGAGAGTAAAGAAAATGAAAATACTTTATAAAAAAGAAATATGGAAAAAACACACAGACTTGTCACAAAAAAAAAAAGAAAGAAAAAAAAAAAGAAATATGGATAGCAGAATTGTTTTGTGCAAAATTCACTATTTATCACCAAAAATTCTTACATTTATGTGACATCTAATTTTGTAAAAATCGTAAAACAAAGGGAATGGTAGTATTTATCACACACTATCATACAACTATGTTAGCAACATATATCTCTCATTTAACATTATCTTTTAAGTTTAACGTTGTTGATTATGCTTACAGGTTTGGAACCTACTTATATTATCTCTTACTAGGCTGAAATGTATTTTAATACTTTCAATTTGACAGATTAGACGCTTTATTATATATAAAAAAGGGTAATAGGGGAACCGTAGCCCGGTACCACAATTATATACTTATCAACTCACCCCGTATGAGCCATATGCCGGTACAATACCTCCATCCTAATCCACATATGATCTGAACACCTCAAACTAAACTCGAACCCCACCACCACCACCACCACCACCACCACCACCACCACCACCACCACCACCACCACCACCACCACCACCACCACCACCACCACCACCACCACCACCACCACCACCACCACCACCACCACCACCACCACCACCACCACCACCACCACCACCACCACCACCACCACCACCACCACCACCACCACCACCACCACCACCACCACCACCACCACCACCACCACCACCACCACCACCACCACCACCACCACCACCACCACCACCACCACCACCACCACCACCACCACCACCACCACCACCACCACCACCACCACCACCACCACCACCACCACCACCACCACCACCACCACCACCACCACCACCACCACCACCACCACCACCACCACCACCACCACCACCACCACCACCACCACCACCACCACCACCACCACCACCACCACCACCACCACCACCACCACCACCACCACCACCACCACCACCACCACCACCACCACCACCACCACCACCACCACCACCACCACCACCACCACCACCACCACCACCACCACCACCACCACCACCACCACCACCACCACCACCACCACCACCACCACCACCACCACCACCACCACCACCACCACCACCACCACCACCACCACCACCACCACCACCACCACCACCACCACCACCACCACCACCACCACCACCACCACCACCACCACCACCACCACCACCACCACCACCACCACCACCACCACCACCACCACCACCACCACCACCACCACCACCACCACCACCACCACCACCACCACCACCACCACCACCACCACCACCACCACCACCACCACCATCACTATCAACCACCACCACCTCCACCTCCACTATGACCCAACCACCACCACCACCACCACCACTTCCCTCACCCTCTCCCTCCTACAAACTGCACCACCACCACCACCACCACCACCACCACATCCATCCCAACCCAACCCATCAACTTCTCAAACACACCATTCAAACCAGCTGACTCATTTTGTTCAAGACTTTCTTATTTAACCCAATGTCACTTACCCACTTCTTTAAACTGTTCACATTGTCCTTGGCAATGTAAAATTACCAAAGACCCACTTCAAATCATACACTCTTGTGGATCTACACACTCTCAACATCTTTCTAAAGAAGGTTGTCAAGCTGATCTTTTGGGCTTTCTTGATAGTTTCTTGAAATTTGGGATTGAAGTTGAATATGATGTTCAAGATTCTTACTTTTCAAATTGTGAATCTTGTAATGCCCAAAATGGTGTTTGTGGGTTTAGCCCATTTGCCCCAAACAAACCTTTTTTATGTCACAAACCACCAAAATCTTCAAACAAAAAAAGCTCAAAGTTACATATAGCTATGATGTCTATATCTATACTATTTCTATGTTTTTTTATATTTATTTTAACAAGTATGTACATTTCAAAAAAAAGAAAAAATAATTCTCTTGTTGAAGATCCGGCGGTGGTTTATCTCCACCGCCACCGCTCCGCTAGTCTACTACCACCGGTGTATACTTTTGAAGTGTTACAAATTTCAACCAATAATTTTGACCCGACCGGGAAAATAGGTGATGGTGGGTTTGGGTCGGTTTATATGGGTCATTTTAAAGACAACAAAGTTTTTGCTATCAAGTATTTGCATAAACAAAACCCCACATCAAATTCATTTTCAACAAAGTCATTTTGTAACGAGATTTTGATTTTATCGTCTTTAAACCACCCGAATTTGGTTAAATTGTACGGGTATTGTAGTGATCCGAGAGGGTTACTGTTAGTGTACGAGTTCGTACCTAATGGAACCCTCTCGGATCATTTACACCTCGAAAAGAAGAGGTGTTTAAATTGGCAACTTAGAGTTGATATAGCGTTACAAATCGCGACCGCGATAGAGTATTTGCATTTTTCGGTTGTACCACCTATAGTACATAGGGACATTACGTCTAATAATATATTTGTGGACAAGGATATGATGGTTCGGGTTGGGGATTTTGGGTTGTCTAGGTTATTAGACCCGGGGTGTGTGTGCACGGGCCCACAAGGAACCCCTGGGTATCTGGACCCAGATTATTATCGCTCTTTTCGTTTAACTGAAAAGAGCGATATTTATAGTTTTGGCGTTGTTTTATTAGAGTTAGTGACTGGGATGAGGGCGGTAGATGTGAGGAGGGATAAAAGGGAAATGACCTTAGCTGATATGGCAGTCGCGAAGATACAGCTAGGGTTGTTGAATGAAGTGATAGATCCGCGGCTCGCCACGGTTGACGGTGGTGGCGTGGCGGCCGTGGCTGAACTTTCATTTAGGTGTGTTGCGGCAGATAAGGATGATAGGCCGGATGCTAGGGAAGTGGTGGCAGAGTTAAGGCGGATTAAAGGGCGTACACGTGGTGGTAGTGGTACGTCGATAGTGGGTCCAGTTCGAGTGTCCAATTCGAGTAATGTTGTGGTTCCGGGCAGTTTGATGGATTGAAGCACACCGGAAAATGGGTACATGTTTTTTACTTTCCGGTATTTTGTAAAATGTAATATATACTTTTCTTTTGATATATTTCGGTGTTTTTACATTTAGATTAGACTAGTAATGTACTTACTCTACCAAATGAATCTAACATCGAACAAGTTCTGAAGAACGATATGTAAATTCTGAACCTCACGTGTATTGTTTTTGGATCTGACAAGTTTTGTTCTTTTATTTCCGCCCCGCGTGCCCCGACCATGGAATAAGGGGTAAGCCGACCAGAAACTTTCCGCGGCGATATCGCCGCGGAAAGTCGAATAAGACAAAACTTTCCGCGGCGATATCGCCGCGGAAAGTGCGGGCCCCCATGTCATTAATGGTTACTCTGACAGAAATTTAGCGGGCCCCCCTCTTTCCGCGGCGATATCGCCGCGGAAAGTCTGGTCCGGTTACCCTTTATTTGGTCGGACTACCTGGCGCCTTTATTTCTTGTTAGTTTATTCATTCATGCAAGATTTTTATATAAAAAAAAAGTACTATAGATATACAAATAATGAGTACTTAACGTCTCTATTCTTTATGACCGACCATTTTATTAAATAACTAAAGCTACCTAAACTTAAGCTTTGCTTGGCTATATCTTTGAGAAGGGTTGAACTTTTGGATGTATTGAAACCATTAACCATGCACCAAATTGTCTAATTATGCTAGGAACATATGTTGATTGTTTGTAGAGAGAGGGAGCATATAAGAGCTCTAAAATGTTTGAAATACGTTTATCGACACAAACTGCTTGAACCAAATTTCATGTGTTTGGGGGAACTTTGTTCATTAGAAAACTGGCTTACCATGATTTTCATCAATTGAGGGCTCGTTGTTGGATATATCATTGAAAGTCGAAACCCTTATATAGTTGGTTGTACCGCCTATTGTACATGAAGTCAAAAAATATATCTGTGCCTATGATATTATAAAGTAAAAATATTTTGGTTAAATGTATTTCTATGTTTATAAAAATCAACCACCAAAGTAATTTGTATCCCAATTATTATACATAAGTTTTGTTTTTAAACCCCATAAAATAAATAATTGCTAAATGAAACCCAAATGTTCAAAAAAGCACAAACCCCTTCCCACCCTATGAATCTTCTTCTATCACTGTCACAGTTGATGGCTGTGGTGTCATTGCGGACTGTGTAGCGGCGGATAAGGACGACAGCCCGGATCTAAAGGGGTCGTGGCGGAGCTAAGACAGGTTAAAGAGTGGAGACGTGAAGGTGGTACAAACGTGGGGCCCATAAGGATGGCTAAATTCTAGCTATCAATGTAGTGGTCCTTGACTTCCTGATGTGGGCTGTGACTATTGAGAAGCACGCGAGTGTATTGGACTATTGGGTGCGGTTGTAAATTAAAATGTAACATTTTGATAAGTTTTGACTGTTTTGGTTTGAAATGTTGATAATCATTTTTTATTGTCTTTGTTTATTTTTCTGAAGAAGAAAAAAGGTATAGGTTGAAATACTACAAGTTTTGAAGCATGATGTATATTCTGATTCTCACGTGTGTTGAGCTTAATTATTTGTAGTACACTGACAAGTTTTGTTTGTATGTTTTTTGATTTTGCATGTTTGAACATGATATAGAGAAAGTAGTGTTCAATAATGAAGAAAGTAGACTGATTTTTAATTTGTGATCAAGATTTTATTAAAATAAGTTTGGTTATTATATATTGTTCATTTAAGCCTTTAAGGTGATCCAAGTTATGTGTCTGCTAGCTCACATAAGTTATATTTTATAGTAAAATTGACAATTGACAATAAGATATTTTAGTCGTACTGGATTCTAGTGACAACTAACATGACAACTAATATAAATTAAAACACACTTATTCTGTGGTTAAGTGATGTTTAAGGATATATATCGTCATATACGATGATTAGAACTTTGACTAGTTTGACGATAAAAATTATAAATAAAAACAAAACAAATAAAATGTACTAAGAATGGCGATTAAATAGCCATCACCAAGTGTTGTATTTGTAAAAATTCATATTTTTTCATGAGAAATCTCAGGTTAAAATCTTGTTATCTCTGTATATAACTAAGAGATGATATGTTATCTTTGTATATAACTAAGAGAGGATATGTTATTTCCTAAGTGTCATTGTTTCCATCCCAACCCAACCAATCAACTTCTCAAACACACCATTCAAACCAGCTGACTCATTTTGTTCAAGACTTTCTTATATAACCCCATGTCACTTGCCCACTTCTTTAAACTGTTCACATTGTCCTTGGCAATGCAAAATTACCAAAAACCCACTTCAAATCATACACTCTTGTGGATCTACACACTCTCAACATCTTTCTAAAGAAGGTTGTCAAGCTGATCTTTTGGGCTTTCTTGATAGTTTCTTGAAATTTGGGATTGAAGTTGAATATGATGTTCAAGATTCTTACTTTTCAAATTGTGAATCTTGTAATGCCCAAAATGGTGTTTGTGGGTTTAGCCCATTTGCCCCAAACAAACCTTTTTTATGTCACAAGCCATCAAAATCTTCAAACAAAAAAAGCTCAAAGTTATATCTATACTATTTCTATGTTTTTTTATATTTATTTTAACAAGTATGTACATTTCAAAAAAAAGAAAAAATAATTCTCTTGTTGAAGATCCGGCGGTGGTTTATCTCCACCGCCACCGCTCCGCTAGTCTACTACCACCAGTGTATACTTTTGAAGTGTTACAAATTTCAACCAATAATTTTGACCCGACCGGGAAAATAGGTGATGGTGGGTTTGGGTCGGTTTATATGGGTCATTTTAAAGACAACAAAGTTTTTGCTATCAAGTATTTGCATAAACAAAACCCCACATCAAATTCATTTTCAACAAAGTCATTTTGTAACGAGATTTTGATTTTATCGTCTTTAAACCACCCGAATTTGGTTAGATTGTACGGGTATTGTAGTGATCCGAGAGGGTTACTGTTAGTGTACGAATTTGTACCTAATGGAACCCCCTCGGATCATTTACACCTCGAAAAAAAGAGGTGTTTAAATTGGCAACTTAGAGTTGATATAGCGTTACAAATCGCGACCGCTCTAGAGTATTTGCATTTTTCGGTTGTACCACCTATTGTACATAGGGACATTACGTCTAATAATATATTTGTGGACAAGGATATGATGGTTCGGGTTGGGGATTTTGGGTTGTCTAGGTTATTAGACCCGGGGTGTGTGTGCACGGGCCCACAAGGAACCCCTGGGTATCTGGACCCAGATTATTATCGCTCTTTTCGTTTAACTGAAAAGAGCGATATTTATAGTTTTGGCGTTGTTTTATTAGAGTTAGTGACTGGGATGAGGCGGTAGATGTGAGGAGGGATAAAAGGGAAATGACCTTAGCTGATATGGCAGTCGCGAAGATACAGCTAGGGTTGTTGAATGAAGTGATAGATCCGCGGCTCGCCACGGTTGACGGTGGTGGCGTGGCGGCCGTGGCTGAACTTTCATTTAGGTGTGTTGCGGCAGATAAGGATGATAGGCCGGATGCTAGGGAAGTGGTGGCAGAGTTAAGGCGGATTAAAGGGCGTACACGTGGTGGAGTGGTACGTCGATAGTGGGTCCAGTTCGAGTGTCTAATTCGAGTAATGTTGTGGTTCCGGGCAGTTTGATGGATTGAAGCACACCGGAAAATGGGTACATGTTTTTTACTTTCCGGTATTTTGTAAAATGCAATATATAGTTATCTTTTGATGTATTTTGGTTTTTTAGATTAGACTAGTAATGTACTACTTACTCAACCAAATGAATCTAACATCGAACAAGTTCTGAAGAACGATATGTAAATTCTGAACCTCACGTGTATTGTTTTTGGATCTGACAAGTTTTGTTCTTTTATTTCTTGTTAGTTTATTCATGCTTTTAAACAAGATTTATATATAAAAATCTCCTATATATATATATATATATAATTATTATTATTATTATTAATATACTAAAGGAGATAGAAACATGACATAAGAAAAACTAACTTGTCAAGTATCTAACATAACTAACAAAGTTTTTCTTATGTCACCCTTATATCATCATCCACTAACTAATCATCCACTAACTATTTTAAATATATAAAATAAATGGATATAGCTTCTTTGAAAAGCTATTATAATTATTTTACAATAAACAAGACATGTATTTTAATCAATGGTTCATTACTTTACCTTTTCGAAAAATCTAAAAAAATATATTATTGTAACACCCTTCATTTAAAAATACGGGTTTTCAAAAAATTTCGCCTAACGACGTTAAAATAGAGCGGAATAAACTTTAAAAGTCCAAACCAATTAAAATCTGTTTGGTTTACTTATTCAATGGTGTTACTATTCGCATCATCAAAACAAGTTAAATGGAAACCCGTCGGCTGCCCAACACAAAACAACCGACTACATAATAATCCAACTCCATTATAGACAAACATAAACAAATGTCTATAAAAGTTCAGCATCTATGGGTAGCTAAGGACTTCATCAAGCATCCTACCCATACCTCACTCATCTTCATCAACAACCTCAGCTACGCTAAACCTGAGGGAGCAACACATTTCAAAAGACAAGTGTTAGCTAACGAATTAGCTAAGTAAGATAACACTTAAGTTATAAAACATTTGTCCATTTCAAACATTATGGATTTATATACTTCATTAAGGCACAACACACATCAAACATACCACGTCATCAACATAACATATTAGGATGAACCACCCTAAATGTGTCTATCCTGCTTTACTTCATTACACACATATAACCACATAACCGCTTTCTACATTTAATTGCTTTTCTACGTTTAAACTGCTTTACTACATTTTAACTGCGTCAATGTGTAACATAAGTTACACCCGGCTAGATGACAACCATTCAGTTGAACATCAAACGTCGTTAAGGAATGGCAAGCCAATCCCAGAGTAATCCGTATGTACAAGACAAATGAGGGCGGGTCAGACCCCTCGTATTACTCAACTGCATCTCAATGACCATGTTGCTAGGAGCCACCCAAGCAACCTACATCAACGCACTTAGCCGGGCTAGGGCAAGTAAGGGTTAAGCTTAATACTTTCCTGCATCAAATTTTTAACGAGCTCGAACCTCCATCTCATTTAGTTTAGGTGACTGCATTACCTAAACATTTACTACGTTTACTGCTTTTACGTTTTGGGCCCTTAAACGTGCACGTGTCATGGCAACTTAACAAGTCTAGTGAACTAGATGAGCAAGCCATACAATCATGCACAAAACAACACATGCTACATATACTACATCTCAATGCATCACAAGATACTACATATACACTACATTATACTTCATATCATAACATACACTACATTATACTACATATCATAACATTCACTACATTATACTACATATCATAACATTCACTACATTATACTTCATTTGGGACTGCATTTCAGGTCTCAATGGTCAACTACATAACCCATATCACCTCCCATGTAACCCCGAATACCCACAAACAATTCAAGATATAAGTTGGGAAGTTATTATTTGAAACCATCTTTTCGTTGAACCCTCAGCGTGTCAAAGTAGTGTATCTTACCTCAAAGAAGCGCACGACAAATGATAACTACGTTACCGTGCAAAGCAAGTATTCCTGACCTCCTATAATCATTAGACAAGCTAATACCCACATCATTAAGGTCATAACTCAGACCTAAACACCTATAAACATGACCCATGACATTGCTTTATGCATTGGAGGTTTGAGTAATACATTAGAACTCATAGAATCCGACGAAACTCGACCTTCACTCACTAAGTCTACCTTTCAGGAAACTTGACATCAAAATCATCTTTTAAAAGCTTTACCATTAGAAACTAGACTCTCTCACGATTCTAGGGATAGTTTATTTGTCAAAAACGGAGTTACGGTTCAAAAGTTATGGCCGTTTCAAAATTCAGTCGCCGTTGCGCCGCAATGACTCATTGAGCCGCAACTTATCTCTCTGGAAGCCGCAACTATGTAGTTGCGCCGCAGCTGGCTATGAACCAGCACAACAATCATCTTTTAACCTCCAAAACTTAACCAAACTCAACCCAAACGACCCCAAACCTTATGAATAACCTTTGAACCTCAAAATCCACTATATTAAGACCATTTTGATGCAATAAAATCATTGATTAAACCACACATGAATTGCATCATAAAACAAACGTTATTTCGACATCAATTGACCCTCCAATGGTCTAGATCTAATTTTTAATGACTCATGTGATCAAAAAGACACAAAATCAAAATCAATATACCTCTATTACCTGAAGATCACAATGGGGATGCAAAATACTCGATCAATCACTCCTAAATCACACGTTTGAAGGATTTTCGGTTTAGAATTTTGATAGGGGATCAAAGGGGTGGCTAGGGCTTGAGAGAAAAGTAATATTTCTGCAAATGATGAACTAATGGCTTCCTCCAAGACCCTAAACCCGTTTTTGACTTTCACGCCATGTCAAAATTGGTCCCTAAGTTTCATAAAGTCGTATTATTAGCCCAAAACACCTATTGGGACTATATACAACTCATTATACACTTTTAACACCTCAAAAAGCATATAACTACATCTTTAACACATTACTACATTAATCAATAAGACATTCAAGTCTCACACACATAACACATTATCCACATATAAGCATTAAATATACCATAAACTTAACGAACACGTTATGTTGACTTAACGACTTTAGTCAACCGTTAATTAAAAAGATTGGGATGTTACAGTTATTTTGCAATCCGCGTTTTTACGCGGGATATAGATCTAGTAAGTACTATAGATATATAAATAGGGATTATGACACCGGAGTGTAACCAACTATGACTCAATGGTTATGTAGTGACCTTTCAAACTGGCTATCTGATGTAAGTACCTTCCATTTTTGTTCTTTTAATGTATCCTACCGGGTAACATCCTATTTGTAACCGGAAATGCCACGTTGGACGTAAAAAAGAATAGGGAGTAAGGCACCGGGGTGTAACCAACTATGAGCGAATGGTTATGTAATGTAGTGACCTACGAAAGTGTTAAATTGATGTAAGAACCTCTCTGTTTTGTACACTCGATGTATGCTATCGGGTTACTCCGACGACTTTATACTCTGGTCATCTTCTCCGGCTAATTTCCGATACTATCTTCGGTAACAACAATTTTTTCCGGAGAGCAAATGTGAAAATGTAACTCAATGTCTAACTTCAATCCCGAACATAATTCAACACTAGATATAGATAGATGCATATATACATTTATTGATTTCAGAACACGATTCAATATCCAGCAACGTTGGTTTACAATGGGGTAAAAAGGGGGGATTTTGACAGAGGATGACGACGGTGGTTGTCTGGTTGGCGGCTGACACTTGTTTATTTTATTTGTGTCAGTCAGCGGTGGCACGTGTCCGGATGTGGAGACGGTGGAAAGATGGTCGCACCTCTTGAATGGAAGAAAAAATGAGATCGAGACCACCCACTACAACCTCGTCGGAGTCTAAGACCATCCCCCATCCATCTCGTTGGAGTTCACAACTCACAACCGTAACCATGACCGTACAACAGGTCAACCAGTACATGAAAAGAACAAAAATGAGAGGTTCTTACATCAGATAGCCAGTTTTAAAGATCACTACATAACATAACCATTCAGTCATAGTTGGTTACACTCCAGTGCCATAATCCCAAAGTAAAACTAACATTGTTACCGGCTACCTGTACAACAGGTCAACCAGTACATTAAAAGAACAAAAGTGGAAGGTACTTACATCAGATAACCAATTTGAAAGGTTACTACATTATATAACCATTGAGTCATAGTTGGTTACACTCCAGTGCCATAATCCCATATAAATAATAGTAATATCAATGAAATTGAAGCAACTTTACAATGAAATTGTTTGTAGAGAGAGGGAGCATATCGAGAGCTCTAAAATGTTTGAAATACGTTTATCGACACAAACTGCTTGAACCAAATTTCATGTGTTTGGGGGAACTTTGTTCATTAGAAAACTGGCTTACCATGATTTTCATCAATTGAGGGCTCGTTGTTGGATATATCATTAAAACTCGAAACCCTCACTCATACTCGATATATTTGGTTGTACCGCCTATTGTACATGAAGTCTCATAATATTTTCGTGACTATGATATGATCCTGAATATAAATCAGGATGTTACGAGGTGATTCACCCGCAGCAGCGATAGGACTTGAACATTATTATGAGAGAGGTAAAAAATATTTTGGTTAAATGTATTTCTACATCTATAAAAATCAACCACAAAGTAATTTGTACCCTGCTTTTGAGAGAGGTAAATACATATAATTTTTTTCTTAAACCCGGTATAATAAATAGTTACTAATTCAAATCCAAATTTTTAAAGAAGCACAAACTCCTTCGCGGGCCCACCAATGATCCGCATGCAGCTTGTCACATTTGATGGTTGCGATTTCGTTGCGGAAATTTTATTTTGTTGTGCCGCGCTGACTAAGGACAACAGACCAGATCTAAAGGGGTCGTGGCAGAGCTAAGGCCATCTCCAATGACAACCCCAATATCCCTTAACATGTCGGCCAACTCAGCAACACATTAGCATGTTGTTTAAACATACTGAACTAACATACTGAATTCATTTTGTCTCCGACACAATAAACTAAAACTTAATATGTCAATTACACGAAAAAAATATATATATAGAATTGAATAATCAAAAGTTTCTTGGCCCACAAAACCAAAATCCTCTCAATTTCTCCACCATGAACCAACATTTTGGCCAACGTTTCAAATTTCAATACTCCAATGGCAATATTTTGAAAATACAAAATCAAAAGTCAACATATTAAGGTAAGTCAGGTAACATTTTGCCCTAAGACAAGTTAAAGAATGGAGACGTGGAGGCGGTACAAACGTGGGGCCCATAAGGATGGCTAAATTCTAGCTATCAATGTAGTTGTTCTTGACTTTTTTTGATGTTTTTTTTTTAAACATTCAGAAGATTTTATTGATAAGGTAAAACTAGTGAGAAGCTAGTGTTCTTGACTTCCTGATGTGGACTTTGACTATTGAGAAGCACGCGAGTGTAATTGGACTATTGGGTGCTGTTGTAAATAAAATGTAACATTGTTGATGAGTTTTTACTGTTCGGTTTGAATTCTTGATAGTTACTTTTTACCGTCTAAACTTTATATTTCTGAAGAAAAAAACGATGTGCAGCAAAAAGAGTTGAAATAGTACAAGTTTTGAAGCATGATGTATATATTCTGATTCTCACGTGTGTTGTACACTGACAAGTTTTGTTTGTATGTTTTTTTATTTTGAATGTTTGAACATGATATAGAAAAAGTAGTGTTCAATAATGAAAAAAGTAGACTTTGTGATCAAGATTTTATTAAAATAAGTTTGGTTATTATAAAGTGTTCATTTAAGCCTTTGAGGTGATCCAAATTATGTGTCTGCTAGCTCATATAAGTTATATATTTTATAGTAAAATTGACAATTGACAATAACATACTGAATTCATTTTGTCTCCGACACAATAAACTAAAACTTAATATGTCAATTACACGAAAAAAATATATATATAGAATTGAATAATCAAAAGTTTCTTATATATATATATATATATATATATATATATATATATATATATATATATATATATATATATATATATATATATATATATATATATATATATATATATATATATATATATATATATATATATATATATATATATATATATATATATATATATATATATATATATATATATATATATATATATATATATATATATATATATATATATATATATATATATATATATATATATATATATATATATATATATATATATATATATATATATATATATATATATATATATATATATATATATATATATATATATATATATATATATAT
Source organism: Erigeron breviscapus (assembly GCA_034093135.1). NCBI lineage: Eukaryota > Viridiplantae > Streptophyta > Magnoliopsida > Asterales > Asteraceae > Erigeron > Erigeron breviscapus. The sequence continues at coordinate 38,462,168 of CM067170.1, read as the reverse complement.
ATATATATATATATATATATATATATATATATATATATATATATATATATATATATATATATATATATATATATATATATATATATATATATATATATATATATATATATATATATATATATATATATATATATATATATATATATATATATATATATATATATATATATATATATATATATATATATATATATATATATATATATATATATATATATATATATATATATATATATATATATATATATATATATATATATATATATATATATATATATATATATATATATATATATATATATATATATATATATATATATATATATATATATATATATATATATATATATATATATATATATATATATATATATATATATATATATATATATATATATATATATATATATATATATATATATATATATATATATATATATATATATATATATATATATATATATATATATATATATATATATATATATATATATATATATATATATATATATATATATATATATATATATATATATATATATATATATATATATATATATATATATATATATATATATATATATATATATATATATATATATATATATATATATATATATATATATATATATATATATATATATATATATATATATATATATATATATATATATATATATATATATATATATATATATATATATATATATATATATATATATATATATATATATATATATATATATATATATATATATATATATATATATATATATATATATATATATATATATATATATATATATATATATATATATATATATATATATATATATATATATATATATATATATATATATATATATATATATATATATATATATATATATATATATATATATATATATATATATATATATATATATATATATATATATATATATATATATATATATATATATATATATATATATATATATATATATATATATATATATATATATATATATATATATATATATATATATATATATATATATATATATATATATATATATATATATATATATATATATATATATATATATATATATATATATATATATATATATATATATATATATATATATATATATATATATATATATATATATATATATATATATATATATATATATATATATATATATATATATATATATATATATATATATATATATATATATATATATATATATATATATATATATATATATATATATATATATATATATATATATATATATATATATATATATATATATATATATATATATATATATATATATATATATATATATATATATATATATATATATATATATATATATATATATATATATATATATATATATATATATATATATATATATATATATATATATATATATATATATATATATATATATATATATATATATATATATATATATATATATATATATATATATATATATATATATATATATATATATATATATATATATATATATATATATATATATATATATATATATATATATATATATATATATATATATATATATATATATATATATATATATATATATATATATATATATATATATATATATATATATATATATATATATATATATATATATATATATATATATATATTCTGTGGTTAAGTGATGTTTAAGGATATATATGGTCATCTATATACGATGATTAGAACAAAACAAATAAATTGTACTAAGAATGGCGATTGAATAGCCATCACCAAGTGTTGTATTTGTAAGAAGTTATATTTCTTCATCAGAAGTCCAAAATTCAAATCTTGTTATAGACAAATACCTTAATGGTGGTCAAAGAAATTGTTGAAACGGTCATAGAAAAAGAAACCTATTATGCCGCTACATTTGAGTCAATAAATGGTCCGTCCAGTAAAAACCTCCTTTAGTTCCTTTGGAATGAAGATTGAATAAAGTGAGCTTAGTATTTTTTAGTGCTCTTCTACTTTGAAGTTGATATATTACATTATTACCTACATGGCTACATGTTGCTTTTCGTATTTGGAAATCTTTAACTACTTTTAGTACCATTTGACTTTTTAATCCGGTATACTATACGTTTGAAGGGTTAGAGGTTATTTCTTAACGTGTTCATTTTTACAAGAAATGAACGGGCATCAGACTAACGTTTATCAAGTTCGTTTCAACTAAGGCATAGATGCAAACCAATCATAGCAACATAAACGAATTTACATGTTTTGGGCTATGAAAGGTTTTGCTGGTTTAAGGGTCAATATAGGTCATATACTTATATGGTAGTGTAACAATTTTGTAGTCTAACCCTGAAATTAAACCTTTTTGTAGGTAGAAAAAAAAAAAAAGAGATTAAATGAATTTCAATAAGTTTAAAAAGAGGTCCTACCGGGAGTCGAACCCAGGTCGCTGGATTCAAAGTCCAGAGTGCTAACCACTACACCATAGAACCACTTGTTGATGTGAAATGCTTTTGTCTCTATATATTAGATGTTTTATCTATCATACATTTTTTGTATTGTAGCTTGTATAAAGCTTTTGAAAAATGTAAAACAAGAAACTAAAGTTGAAGCATGTATTATTTGGTTTTTGATTGATTACACCTATATATCCAGCATAAGATTGACATTACTTGGATATATATATAGATGTAAACAAAAGTGTCTTATGTTGCGATAAATCGACATTACTTGAAGAGATGGTCACACAACGTGAGTGACATTGAATCGTCTTTGTAACTCATTTTCTAACCTTGCGGTAGTACTGAAAGAGGCGACTCACTTTTCTTAGTCTTATATGTACATTTGCTACAAGTAAGAACACTTTCTGGTCTAGCATTATTCTTTCAGTTTACCCTTGGACCTTAATGGCTTAATGGCTTGATTAATAAGTTGGTCACCAACCAGACTTGTCATGTAGACATATACCATTAACCCATCTTGATCTGAATTTATTAATTCCAATATGGAGCCATGTTTGGCACTGAATAATATACATATAATCTTTAGTTTTTTGAGTTATTGTGGGTCCAAAATGGTCTCACTAAATGTAAAATAACCACATATCATCAAATCATTCTATAGCAATGGAGTATATATATTGAGTTGATTCCAGTGGGTCACCCAACTTTTCAGTTGTCAATGAAAATCAACATTGATCATAATTGGAAAAGACATTACAGATAGTTGTTAGCTCTTGCCCTACCAATATACAAATGTTTCAAGATATTTTATTTCATTAGAGATAGATGTAATCTAAGTAAATGACACATGAGCATAGCAAAGATCATCTTGAGTTAGCTTCACATTATTCCCATGCCTATCTCATTATCATATGGGATCTTGGGTTAGCTTTAACATTTGATAATTCATGTAATCAATACCATTTAACCTTACACAACATAATATCTGCTCTGGCAACTCCTCTTGCTTGTTTCCCTGATAAAAAAAAAAAGAATTTGCCGATAAATATTAAAACTTGGAAAGAAAAAAAAATAGAGAAAAAACAGGACAAAGGTTTGAAACAACCACCAACGTGGCTTGGTGGTCAGGCAACCTAAGTTGTCACAGGTTCGAACCTCACTGGGTAACATCTTGGGATTACCAGGGAAAAGGTTTGGAAATGGCCACCAGCGTATCTTAACTATGTTTTGTAAATCCGAGTCAAAAAGACTTGCCCTTCCCGAGTAAATTAATTGAACATGGAAAAGCAACTCTATTTACCCGTTTATGTTTTTCAAACTAATCATAGTTTTTGTGAAAATGCCAATAAGACACTATAGTTTGGCACAACGAGTGATTTTGAAAAAGGGAAAATGGAAATGTCGATAGGGAAAAAACCATTGTACTTACTTGAATTGTGAGGCCAAAATCCAAGATGCAGTTCTTTAGTCTCTCTTGAAATGCTTCAAATCCTTTTCTTGAAATGTAACTAAATCTGTGCATATCTAAGTCAATCTCAAGGTAGTTGTCGCCCTGAAAATTTTACACTCGTGTTACATTTTTTTCTGTTAGAAAGAGTACACTTGTATATCATTAGAAACAATGCTTTAGTGAGTCTAATACTGCCTCTTTTACAAAGAACAGACCAACAAGGATTGGATCCATATGGTCTTTAGACTTGAAGGTATGTATGTGTATTGTAGATATGAAAATGGATTTGCTAACCATTGCCGCAATGGCTAAGCATACGATGATTAGAAATTACTAGTCACTAATGAACACTTAATTTTTCATAACTACCAGGAAAGTTATTGTTTTCACAAATGCTACTTATCAGTATAAAAAAGTATTGTGCTCACTATTGACTAAGTTCCAATTACGGTATGCTTAATAATTGCCCTAAGGGAATTAGCAAATCCCGTATTAACTAAAGTATTAGTATTGGCAAGTCATAGTAAAATTCTTATAATTCTAGTGTATATCCTGGCCACCAAGAAGAATATGACTTTTGAGACTAGTAAAAGCTATATTCTAACTTCAAAAATGATGAAATTCATAACCAATGTGCACAAATTAATTATTGACTATATGTAAGTATGCAACAATTTATAAGCAGTATTGTGAAACTGGCACAATGGATGGTTGGGTAAATCGAACAGGTTCATGTCAAAAGGGTGATCTTTTTAGAGAGTGTAATAGGCCAGAATGCCAGATTGACCCTCTTGATATTTTTTTTTATAAAATAGTTAGTTATGAATAAGGAATTGCGAAGCATTCACCATTGTTGAGCAACTTACTTGATAGAACTCATGTTGTGGGCGTGAGAGCACGGGTTTTTCGTTGTAAGCATTCATAATTTTCCTCTCTGTTGCATTTAACTGAAGGTCATCTACATTTACCACACGACCCAATATCTTCAACCTTTCTCGAAATGGTACTAGTGTATCTAGAGGGAAACCTTTGACTTTTTCTATTTCGTCATCAAGAATCCGCTGTTTTAGTCAACTAAATAAATAAGTTGACATGAATTGAAATATGCAGTACTGATGTTTGTAGCTTTGTGCAATAAGATAGTAATGAATCTTACCCTCATGTTGTCTTGAAATTGGAGTGAAAGTTCCTTAGAGTAACTATCAGAAAGCTTGAAGTATAAAACAAAACTCATTCCTTCACCATTAATTTCGCCTTGGAAAAAGGCAGTAGGATATAATGGAATCTGTTAAATATATAAGGTTGCAGAAGGTACAGATCAACAAAGGCAAATCATAGAGAATTTTAAATGTCCGTTAACGTGTTTCCTGCAATGAACCTAGTATTTCTCACTCAGATGCGACGCCTAATGCTAAGTGTATAGGTGCAAAATGGGTGGGTTGGGTAATGGGTCAAAACATAAACTTTTATGCCAAACGAAACGGGGACGGGTTGGGTTGACCAGAACGCTTTTTGCCTAAATTTTTCAGAAGAGATTAATCTGCCGAAAATGATTACAAACTTATTCTTTCAAAGCACAAAAACATTATTTGGATTAAAGATTCAGGATGTTCTGTGCACTAATAACATACTTCAGAAACGAATTTAGGTAAATTTTGACTCGTTTTCTTTTTTGGCTCTCTTTCTATTCAACATGTAAGATATAAAAGATATCCCAAATCACATCATTCATAAGTAAATGAGTTGAAACTTCCACCTCTAGCTCAAAGCAAAGGGACCACTACAAACGAACGTACTCGGATTCCCAACCATATATAACTGTTGATTGTGAGAGAATAAAATACTGAATGCTTAGTAGTACCTGGATATTTACTACAAGAATTGATGGGAGTTCTCCCGTAGAAGGATCAACAGCGGGGAGTTCTACAAACCGAGCAATGTGATCAATTTTTCTCCGAGACAAAAAGACATCTACACCAAATGGATTATATGCTGCAGTGTTAGATGCATGCTCCTTCTTTTTATCCCTGTTTATCCAATGTGGCACAGGAAAGAACAATCAGTATTTTAAGATACATTCTATTTAATGTGTTTGTAACATGTATTAGTTGTACATACGCCAATTATGATCTAGTTACCTAAGATAATTCTTCCCTCGTATTCTGAAAATTTCTGGTTCAACATGTGACCATGAATTGAGAACTTTTTTGTCGGCTGGGCAGAAAGGTACTTGTGAACCAGCTATCGGTCTTTCTAGATGACTCTTTGAAGAAACTATGAGAATATCAGATATAGTGTTAAGTTTTTGCCATCCAAGCGCCAGCATGTCACTAAAGATTGAAGCTGAATAGCAATGCTAATAAGTAAATACTTACAGATAGAGGAGCTGGGGTTCCCATCCTTCAACTTGAACGAAAGTCTTTGCACAAACGTTTTTCTTGTAGTTAGAGAGTTAGAACTTAGTGAGCTTCGTTTCTCAACTGACGGAACTGTATTAGCTAGAAAAGGCAAACAATTGCTAGGAATTAGTCCACCACAGTCTAACAAACCATCCTCCCTTACAGTATTGTCATCACTGGAAGACAATTTTTCATCAAGGACAAGCTTCATTTCATTTGAAGATCCATCCATTTTTGTCAGCAGGTCAACATCTTCTGGATGCACTGAACTTCTGCGCAGCTCAACGCTAGGCCTAGAGGCACCTTCAGAACCGTTTAATGACAACACGTCTGCAGGTATATGTACTCGTAAGACTAAGACAAGCTCACATGCAGATATTAAAATTTTAATACTAATTATAGATCTTAGGCATGTAAGGTTGAAGTATTAAATGATAGGTACCGTCAAGAACGCTTTGGAAATCATCATCGCTGCAATCAGATTCAAGTACTGCAGCAGAATCATGCCACAACTCATCAGAGGTCCCTGCTAATGCCAAAAGCAAAAAGATGAGGTAAGTATAAGGAAGTCTGATGCTTTGCTCTTTAAGAAAACCAAAAATCTTAAGCATGAACAAATTACACAAGACAGAAGCCGTATAAGTCAAATCCTATGTAGAAATTAAAGAGTTATAGTTTTACATTTTAATAGTCCTTTTCAGAATAATCACGACTATGTTTATGAATAGGCTGTCGATCTATAAACTGTCACAGGCAAATCTGAATTCCAGCGTCCTGTAAGCTAAAAGCTAAAGCCCGTGTACTTTGATCGTTCAATCAGCCATATATTCTGCTGGGTAGGCTTTACACTGACTAATTAAATGGATAACCAAACTTCTGAAATACGCCTCTTTCTTTTTTTAGATTAAGCATCTATGAGTAACATACCTTACATTATAGATATGCCAACACACATTAAGTATAACAACTCGGAAGTCTTCCTAAAAGCAGTCTCTCGGATAGATGATGACTGTCTCACTGTCAACATCACACCTCTCACATACTTCACTCTTTGTGTGATCGGGTATCGTTGTTATTTTACATATACTAAAACAAACAATAGTATTTTCTTACAAAATACTCGTAATTGGGTATCGTTGTTGTTGTTGTACATTAGCTAAATATGTTCTTACAAAATAAATGTTTGCCGTGCTTTTTGACTAGCTACGGATATCTACAACTAGCACAGTATACAAATTGGAGTTAAGCTTGAAAACTGAATTTACACAAACTGAATGAGTAAACAGGAGGATCACTAAAATAGAACACAGTACACAGTTCATAGCTCAGAAAATTACACATATTTAATGTTTGTATTCAAGTTTCTTCGGTTTAAAATTCTTTAGAAAAACATAGAGTACAAATTACCCAATCCAGAAAAGAACCACCCTTGGAGCTCTAGTTTATATTGGCCTGGGGGCCGGGGCCCTTTTTCTCAATAATTTTAGTGTAATTTAATGTAAGTTACATGTAAATTTGTATATGATGGTGGCGGCAGCGATTGGTGGTGGTGACGGTGTCGTCGATTGACAGTTTCAGCAAATTTGTACAATTAGTTCTTACAACTTCACATAAATTTTTAGAGGTAATTTTGGTAGAAGAGAACTGAATAAAAAATTAAAACTAAACAAAGAGTGGTATTTTGAGATTAAAAAAAAAGTGCTTAAAGTCTTAAGAAGGAGGGATAGTTCATTTAATAAGGTGGTATAGCTAATTTGAATGCACATTAAATCAAACTATTGATAATCCAATTAACTTGAGCTTAATTATATAAATATTTCTATCAAAAAGAATCATGCATGATGCATACAACTATAAAAATATTATGATCAAATAAAATATCATTTTAACCCTTGTGTTTAAGGCAGTTTGGCCTGGAAATATGTAATAATAGTAGATAAATAAGGATATAATAGATAAAAATGTAAATTATAAATGTAATTATGTTAGTGGATAATCATTTTAGGACAAACAAGGTCGATAATTAAATAGGACTTCATTAGACTACTTTACAACTACCTATCAAAATATCTATGTAATATATATATATACATATGATGATATCGACATAAACATAGATATGAAATTGAAATTTAGATGAATTAAAGTAGTAGTTACCAGATGGTTCAACTTTCGGTTGATCAGACAAAAGTAGCAGCGAACGACGTCGTTTCGGAGCTTTCTTCCGATTCCTGAACTTTTTCGCCGACGATTTTCGGAGGCAAGTCCCCGGGAATGACAAGCAAGCTCCCATCTCCGGTGACCGGTATAGTGAGTTACTGATCACAAGATTTGAATAGAGAGATTATGAGAAGAGACAATTTAAAGAATGGGTGAAAATGTGCATATATATAAAATACAGCATGTGTGTGATTGTATTGTACCTATATATTGTCGAAAAATGAAAGAAATTTAGTGAGTTTAATCTAATAAAGGGTATTGATAGAATACTAGCTAGTTATATCTTATGTTCAAAAAGGTAAATAACTCCCCGTGCCGTCTTCTACGGATTTTTGGTTTTAATACTGTCTTCGACGGTGTATGGGGAGGTTGATATGTAAACAACCTTACCCATACCAAAGGTAGAGAGGCCATAAATCTATACAAATCTTGCTAGCTGTAAATCTATGACAAATAGTAGTATTTGTTTATCGACATGGTATTTAGTAGTGTTCGCGCCACGTTGGGCTGATGATTATTTTAAAAAGCATGAACGTGTGTTTTTATGTAAGTCGGGACCGAGTGCCTGGCTTATAGTAGTTGCGTACAGTTTTGTTTCTCTTTTCGCTATTGGACAAGAGCTAGCAGGTCTTATATGACGAAACACAATTTATTTTTAAGGAAAATATCATATATCTCCACCTCCCTAAAGGTCTTGTTTGTATTTTCTTAACGTAATTAATTTGATAAAGTGATTGAATGGATAAATAATGTTTGTATAAATTAGATTAATGCAATTGTTTTTTGTTTACTAAGTAAAAAGAACAAACATTTTGATGTCTTAATGAATTAAATATTTTTGATTAAATCTTAACAAATACTCCGAACTACTTACATATCATATACTGATATACATATATACCCAAGATACAAACTTTTAATACATAAAACTACAATAGTTTTGAAGCATGTTTTGGGTATATATGATATTTAGTGGTTTAGGGTAGGGCTGTCAATGGGTTGGCGGGTTGGTGAAAAACTCTGACCCTAACCCAACCCACTAAAAGTTTCAGGTCAGAAATTTCAACCCTGACCCACAACCCGCCAACCCATGACCCAACCCATGTGACCTGATAAGCAAATATATATAAATATAAAATGGAATAAGTCAACCAATATAAAGCTTTATCATTGATGGTGTAAGCTGAAAACGAAGGGTATAAAAAAGAAAGAAATACGAGGGTATTGTTAGTACTCTGCACAAAGTTAATACACTTACCGTCTCATATTACATCACTTATCATCTCACAGAATTTTGAATCATCTTCCTATTTCAGATTTGAAGTTACTTTAGGTTAGAAATATAGAAAATGAGAATGGGGCGTATGGATTAGTGTAATGTAGAGTATCAGCTATTATATATAATTAAATTATTTTAAAGTTATCGGGTTGACGGGTCGACCTGACAACCCAACAACCCAACCCGGACCCAACAAAAAAAAAATCAGGTTGGTGGGTCGAAAATACTCAACCCTAACCTGATTTTTTTCGGGTTGGGTTCGGGTTGGGTCGAAATTGACAGCCCTATGTCCAATAAATAACTAAATTTATATATATATATAAGTAACCTATAATTATTTGATTATATATATAATATATATATATATATATACAGGGGAAGTTATTTTAGGACACTCCTTATTTTAGGACCATTAGGACCATATGTAAATTGTAACTTACACATCATCATCATCATCATCACCGACCACCACCATGATCATCTCCGACCACCACCATGATCCTCCGGCGACGGCGACCACCGCCACCACGACTTACACATGTGTAACTTACACATGTGTAAGTCGTGGTGGCGGTGGTCGCCGTCGCCGGAGGATCATGGTGGTGGTCGGAGATGATCATGGTGGTGGTGGTGGTGGTCGGAGATGGTGAAAAATGAATGATTGAGATTTGGTCTTAATGGTCCTAAAATAAGAGTGGTCCTAAAATAACTTTCCCTATAACAAAGTAAATATCTTTCTCCTTCTATTAGTGTCATAGTTTGACTTTTTAGGTCTTTTTCTTTCAACTTTGACCATAATTTTTTTTGCTTGTATTATATAACACTTGATATAACATATATGAATTGATTGAGTTTTTAATGTACTTTTTATCAACTACTACAATATATATAATATAAACATAAATATTAACACTCAAAGTTATAAAAAAAAATTATTTATCAAAAAACACATCTAAAATATTAATATACTATTGTAACTTTGCTCTCTAGTCTCATCTGTTATTATAACTTTATTACATTTGTTTAGTTGAAATTTGAAAACACGAAGAATGAATGTTTAACCACCATTTGACTTACAGATTTCATTTTGGCCAAGGTGACGTGAAACATGAAAGGTGTAAATATTCTATGTTTGTTAAGAAAATAAAGACAATTTATACAATGACTTTGAAAATTTGAGACCATTTGGATCCACTCGATCAATTCAGTAAAAATTCAGACAAAACGTCAATCAATTTTATATGTGGTACTACTATCTTGGATGATTCAATAGGTTTTCAAAAAGGTCACAAGGGAGTAATAACTTTAGAATTTACATTATTACATGAAGATGAAACAATGCATTAATTTGCAATAAATTCATACATATATCGGGTATTATTGACTTTTTCAAACCGGGTACTTCATGTGTTGTCGTAGGTCGTAGGAGTGTAGCTTCTACCGGCTACCACATTCAACACTCCACAGTCCTTTTTTTTTCATTTGTTTCATATAAACTTTTATATTTGATTATTTAAATAGGTTATATTAACGATAATATTTAAATCTGTAAATAAAAACTAAGTTGATATATTAAATTTGTTATGAAATTCGGGGATGATTATTAAAAATCTATCAAGACAAATATGGGAAATTCTGTTAACTGAGGAATTTCCCTAATCTTCGTATGGTTTGGTTTGGGTGATCCCATAAGGTTTTTTCCTATCCAAACATTTCATCAACTCTTCTTTATTGTCACATCAGCTTTTTCTCTTCAAGACACATCCAAAAACTACTCCTTCTTATTAAATTATCATCCTCAACTCATCCCAAACTAAAAATATAATAAACAATACAAAAATAAGAATAAAGTAAAGTAACTCCCAATGCCATCTTCCACGTGTTATGGGTCTCAATACCGTCTTTGACGGTGTATGGGGAGGTTGAGATGTAGACAGTCTTACCCCTACCAAAGGTAGAGAGACTGCTTCCATTCTACTAAAGGTAGAAAAAGACCTACAGCCTTGCTGGGCATGAAGGATCGAACCCATAACCTCTGTCTCCAGAGGCAAGAGCTCCAACCACTGATCCAACACTAAAAACTTGTCGAACCACTTCTAAAAAATGCTGAGGAAGGACATGATGAGTCAAAAGATGAGCTCTTGCCTATCCTGACAAGGTTGATGAGCCAAAAAACGGGCTTAAAAGTGACCATAGGAAAAGGCCTTACAATTATTATCAGAATAATCTTAAAAACCTGCCCGAATAAGTACCGTTAGATTTTCAAGGTTATTATTTTTATTTTTTGTATGTTTGATGCAAGTTGCAAAATAATTAAATGTTCGAGATGAAGTTGTGACCAGGGCTAAAAGCTAAGACCCGTCTAGCAACGTTATAGACATCTACACATGAGAGAGCAAAACCTTTAGGGCGTTGCCAGGATTGAAACCCGCATGGGCGCACCAAAGTTGGGGTGTTACATGTCCGCTTTGCCTTTCAAATAAAATAAAAAACTAAGACCAAGACCAAGACCAAGTCTAGAGATTGAATGATTTACTAGTCTCTTAATTACGGGTATGCATTTTTTATAAATGTAATTTGGTGTGCAGATCAACAGGGGTGTATTCTTTTTATTAAGTAGTATAGATAACTAAACAAACATTTAAATAGATGGGGGTGGTTGTTGCATCTTTTTTTTTTTAGAGGTACATGGTTCAAACCATGGCACTCTCACCTTTTTTGTTTTTCTTTATTTTTGTTTATCAAAGTTATTTTTGGGCCCTTCTAATATTTGGAGATGTTTTAATGACACCTTCTACTTTTTGTTTTTATTATTTAGAAACCTTTTAAGTTTTCTAATTTTGGTTTTCAATATTTGTTTTCTTTAACATTTTTGTTTTATTTAAAACTTTTATTGTATTCTTTGTTTTGTTGGTGCTTTGTATTTTATCATCTTTGTTTTTATAATTTCTAACATTTTGTTTTTTGTTACATGTGTTTGTAATTTTTGAATTTTATTATTTTTTTTAAATTTTGTATTTTTGTAATTTTTGTTGTATTTTTTAATTTTGTATTTAATCATTTTTGCTTTTTTACCCTTTGTAACATTTTTTTGCTTTCTATAATATTTTTGTTTATTACGTTCAAAAAATAATATTTTTGTTTATTAGCATTTTTATATATTATTTTAGCTATTTGTTTTAGTCAAATTTTGTTTTATTTATAATTTATTTGGTTTATTTTTAATTTATTTAATAGCTTATTTGTTTTCTTTTGACTTTTGTGTTTTTTTTAAAACATGTTTATTTTGTGAAGATAAACATGCTGGTGTAGTTGTGGTATCTATTTTAAAAAGGAATACGGATAACAGAGAAAATGCACGGGAAAAGGAATAGTATATGGGACGTGACAACTTTATTTTTTATGTCATTTGTTTTATTTTGAACCAAATGAATACTACATATTCTTTTGAAAAGGTTTTAGGTCTTTTTATTTTCCGCTCATAAACGCAGACATTTTCAGAAAACCCGCCTATCGGGCGGGGTGAAACCACCTAGTACCAATTAAGTTACAAGCCAATCTTCAAGTGAATTGTACGTGAACTAGCTATTACGGAGTAGTATATATTTAAATCCGTAGCGAAGCACGCTGTCTCATTCTCTTTCAAATCTACCAATAAACTAAACTCACAATTGGGATTGAAGTCTAATTTATTCCAAATTGCCTACTAATTAACCTCGTTGAGTTTCCAATCAGCTAGTATTTGACTCCTTTCAGCCTACATTGTACCCTTACATATAGCTTCCTATTACATCAAAAATTATAGCACCGTCGATAAAGATGTGAATGAAGTAAAAAGATAATTGCTATTCCAAAAAAAAAAAGTAAAAAGATAATTTCCACGAATAAAGATTGACAAAAATAGCATGGATTTGAATGACAAACCATTATTCGTCATGTGAAGTATAGTACAATTGTATTATTTGGCATAACACAATAATTGTTGATATACATGGCCAGCCAAGTAGTACCAAATTAGTAATCTATCAATATCAGTGGAGGACCTACATCTACCCATGCATGCCTGATTTTGAGGACTTAAATTACAAGATTTTAGCACAGACCCCACTCATATCTTATCTGTATTATAACCTCCGCGTGCCCCGACCAAAGAATAATGGGTAAGCCGACCAGCCACTTTCCCCGGCGATGTCGCCGCGGAAAGTCAAATAAGACAAAAGTTTCCGCGGCGATATCGCCGCGGAAAGTGCGGGCCCCCATGTCATTAATGGCTAATCTGACAGAATATTAGCGGCCCCCCTCATTAGCGGCGAGGTCGCCGGGGAAAGTCCGGTCCGGTTACCCTTTATTAGGTCGTACGACATGGCGCCTATTATAATTGTAAAGTGATGATTATAATTTGTACCAGATAAAAGGTAATGATCATATACCTAATAACCAAAATATTTAAGGCGTGTGGGATCCCGACCTACTAGCTGGCATCTCCACAGACTATTTGCAGCGATAATCGCTGCAAATAGTGGTGTTTTGTCCATATCCAACTATTTGCAGCGATTACTGACGGGGGCCCGGTATTTCTTTGCCAGATTTGCCATTACTGGCAGGGGGCCCGCACTATTTGCAGCGATTATCGCTGCAAATAGTCGTAGTGGTCGAGATACTAAAAAAAAATGGTTGGGATCCATGGCCCGTAATAATGTTTTTAGAATGACTTGATGACAATGGCAGTATGGTACATATATGATGGGACTAAGTTACAATATATAGAGTCTAAATATATGACACATGTTTGACCAGATTAAATATGGCTAGGAAATTATATATAGACCCTCTTCAAAAAAAGTAGCCTAGTAATCATTTTAACAACTTGATCGATTACATGACAATGTGTAATATATATCCTAATTTTTTCATCTTAATTTCATTATTTTTATATATTTTTTAAAACAACATTCTATCCCAATTTCATTATATGATTTTATCTTATAGCATTAACAAATAGTAGGAGTATTATCAGACTAATTTGTTAGGAGAATACATTATTTTTTAAAAATATATTATTTTGTAAAAAGATATAAGGAGTAATATATATATATATACATTTTGTTTTTTTATACTAATTATATATAGAGAAAATTTCATTACATACCCCTGTGGTATACCATATTATCAAGTTTCACCCCTATGGTTTTTTTTTATCATTACATACCCCTATGGTGACTTTTTGTGTCATTAGATACCCCTTACCCTAACAGACGTTAGTGTAGCTCCGTTAAACCCCTCATGTGCAATGCACGTGAGGGTATTTTAGTCAGTTTACATATAAACACCCTCAAAATGAAAAAGCCAAAAATGAAAAAGCCAAAAAAAGAACCAGCCAAAAAAACAAACCAAAAAATCAAACCAAAACTAAAACACCCTCAAAATGAAAAAGCCAAAAATGAAAAAGCCAAAAATGAAAAAGCCAAAAAAAGAACCAGTACCACCACTGCCACAAACAAACCAGTAACACTAATCAAACAAACTTCTTCCCAGTACCATTTCCTCTCTACACTTCACTCTCTCTCTTGTCACAATCATCATCATCTACATACACTAAAATGGGAATAACAAATGCATCGAAGGTCAGCTTCCCATTTCAATCTTTAACCAAATCCAAAATTATATATAAATATATATATAGATTTACAGATCTATATATTCATTTATAACCAAAATGTATATCTATGAAATTCTATACCAAAGAATTGCAATTGAAGAAATTGATGAAAAAGATATATATATATATATATATATATATATATATATATATATATATATATATATATATATATATATATATATATATATATATATATATATATATATATATATATATATGTAATTGGTATAAATAGTATATGTAGATCTGTAGATCTATATATATAGATATATATACATATGCTTAGCATATATATTTTTGGATCTGCATCTTCATGTATATATACATATGTATACATACTTTCTGTTTTTTTTATGAAAAAAATGTAAAAGGATGAATAAATCTGGGTTGGGTGGCTGTTGTTGTTGATGAAGATGATGATGATGGTGGTAGAGGGTTGTTTTGGCGGTGGCAATGATTGTTCCGATGGTGGCAGGCGGTTCCAATGGTGGAATTAAAATCTAATAGATTATCTATATATGTATGTGTATAGAGATTATGTATAGATATTGTTAGATTATATATGTATGCTATAGATTATATATATTCGTATGTAAATAGATTGATAGATACAGATGTTTATTTGAAGATAAAAATCTTGATAAGAAAAAGAGAGAAAAATGGAAATTTGGGGTGTTGTAATTTATTTGTGTTGTTGGTGAAAGTGAGAGGAAGATAGGTTAGATCTGCAAAAGTGAAGAGGGTGTTTTAGGAGTAAAAAGACAAAAGTACCCTCATGTGAATTGCACGTGAGGCGGTTAACGGAGCTACACTAACGTCTGTTAGGGTAAGGGGTATCTAATGACACAAAAAGTCACCATAGGGGTATGTAATGATAAAAAAAAACCATAGGGGTGAAACTTGATAATATGGTATACCACAGGGGTATGTAATGAAATTTTCTCTATATCTAATTTTCAATAATAATGTACATTAAAGATTTTGTTTACGTAAAGTAATTTGTAGTATTTATAAGAGTATGTTTGGTTGGTTTGAATACAATTGAACTATTAAGTTATAAGTACTATACTTCATTAGATGTATAATATATATTATGGGGATGGTAATATAAGGTTGTCGGGTACCTAAGCTTAGGTGTGGAACACTCACATACTGATTTTTTAATCCATAAAATTCATGGGGGCCCAAGCATTTATCCATTAAACTAAAAATACTAAAATTTAAGTATGTGAGGGGTTCCACATCTAAGCTTAGGTGTCGGACATACTTAAATTCACTTTTCCCTATATATTATATGTCAATTTTTATGGTATTAAATTGTCAAAATTTCTCATGTCATTATGAGTATAATAGATATTATACATTTTAATAATAATCTATGTTGTTAAGTTGTTGTGAAAAGAGAATATTTAGCTTTACGAACTCTTTAGTTGGAATTGGTGTAATCCAAATAATATACATGATTGAACGGTTAATAAGTGATATCGCCTATTTTATACATAAATATCTTACGCGATATCAATATGTTTATGCTTAAATTATAATCATTTTGGTAATTATATATACTTAATTTGTGATTTTAATGCCTTGTAGGTTAAGATGACCAAAGTCTGATGAAGTGAGTTAGTACATGGTAGTTTAGAAGAAAAGATCAACTTCAAATTCTCATTCGTGCAACAACTCCATGCTAAATAAATTAAAGCTCTTTACTTCTATTAAATTGAATAAACTGTATGGTAGAGGCTTTGACCATCAACAGCAAAAGAGCACGTGGACTTTTGAAAGAGTAAAAAGAGTTGCTTTTTAGATTGGGCTCTTCACATCTTGGTTTCGAAAAAAGCCCATAAGCCTCAAGAAAACTAATACGAGGGGAATATATATTATCGCTTTTGATATTCTGAGTCTGGGGAGCAGCAGCCGCAAGGCTTTAGCAAAAGTGGAGAAATTGGTCGGCTAGTGTGGGTCGGTGTGCGTGGAGTTGGCAGCCGCCAAAAGGCAAAGGCTTTGGCCTTTGATTGTCGAGAGGTAGCAGCCAAGAAAAGGTCCCTCTTTGGATCTCTTCGCTTCTCGTTTCTAGCAACATAGCAGCCTGGTCGATTTCTTTCTTTATGTTATTTCGAATCTTTAGCTAATTGATTTTTAAGATTGATTCATTACTACAAACAATTACTTTTGGTTTGGATTCATCATTCGGTAGGATTATGTTTTCTATAATTTCTAAATTTATTATTTGTGTTGATGTTAGTCTAGTCATGTGTAGCTAATTGTTTATCATCTATTGAGATGAAGTGATACTATAGATAATGAAGGTTGCACTATTTTTATAATTCAAGTCGATTTAATTTAACGTTGTGTCGTGATCTTAGCTTATTAATTCTTTGGTATTTATCTCTTGATTGCGGATAGTTTTTGCATGATCTCAGTGGTAACTTAGGTTGTGTAGAAGTTATTTTGATTGCTTGGTTAGAAGCGATTGTTTCTATGACGGGTACGGTAGAAAGTAATTAATAGATAATAAGAGTTAACGGGTTAATGGTTGGGTACAATCAATAGACACAATTGTTATCTAAATAACCAAAACAATTAATTGATTAGGAAAGTTATGAAAGGCGTCTCGGGGTACCGGTCTTAGTAATAGAACTAGTTAATTAAGGGGATTGAATAAAGTAACGAACTTGACGGGTACGGGGTGCGTCTTTGTTTAGTTCTCGGTTATTAATCAACATGTTTGAATTGGTTCTTCATTTAAGTGCAACCTGAATTTGTAGTGTCATTGATTCGAGGTAGATGACCTTTTAATATTTTTGTTTATAACTAGCTCTTTCAGATTAATTCTTCGGAATTACTAACTTGCTCTATTTACTAACTGCTTTCAAAACTGACGTTGGGTCATTAAACCAACCCCCCATCTTTTAGAATTACTTAAAACTCACTTTGTTCCTAAATAAATAGTCCCTGTGTTCGATCCTGACTTACCATTTTCTATACTATACACGAACGGGTCCACTGCCCGAGAGTGTGCATTAGGTAGTAAAATCGGTATTTCTTGTTTATAAATTTAAAACTCGATTTTGCACATCAAGTTTTTGCGCGGCTGAACTCATGGTTTTTCTTACTTGGTTTAAAATTTACAAGAAATATTGATTTTTGCAAAACGTATATTATCGAGTCTGATTGCTCTATATTATTTTACTATTTCACTAATCCATTACATTCTTATTATTAACAAAAGTATTTTATACCTAATACATTTATTTATATTAATTCCCGTGGATCCCTCCCCCGTCACAGACCACTGTAGCGAGCACTGTAGCTTTTACTATAGCCGCTACAGTGATTGCTACAGTAACACTTTTTTTTCTTTTTTCTTTGTTGAATATACAAACCTTCCTTCATCATCACACCTAATTATAAGAAAACCCATATTCACAATCTTCATTAGCCAAACAACAAGAAACTGTACAAGAAAGAGATAAGAAAAAAATTGTACAAAAAATAAACAATCAACAACAACAAAAAGATAGTGTGTGTGAGAGATCCAGCAGCACCTTCGATCAAAAGTATGTGTGTGAGATTTGCGCAGCCAATCACCACCACAACCAACATCCGACCACCTCATCATCACCGCCATGCCGATCCGCTGCCCCTATCACCCACCATCATCACCACCACCGCAAAAATCTGGTCACCCCATCTCCGCCATCGTCAAAATTGGGGTCACCTCGTTAATATATACATTTCCCGTGGAGTCTCCCCCTCTTACAGATCACTGTAGCGCCACTGTAGCTTTTACTGTATTATTATTGATAAAAATATCTTTGACTTGTTATTTGGTATTTTTATTTTTATGTGAATGGGATGTTGAATAATCTAGTTGTTTAGATCTGAGAAAGAAGATGCAGAAGATGGGGAGACTGTTTTAGATGGTAAAATACTGAAATACCCTCATGTGCAATGCACATGAGAAGGTTAACGGAGACCCACAAACGGACGTTAGGGTGAGGGGTATGTTATGATACGAAAAATCACCATAGGGGTATATAATGATAAAAAAAAACGAGAGGGGCGAAACTTAATAATATGACATACCCCAGGGTATGTAATGAAATTTTCTCAAAAAAAAGACAAATTCCTACCCACAGTTTTTCCTCAGAAAGGAGTAGTTTTGCTTATAAAATACGTGTGTGGAGGTAAAGATCTCTGCAAACCACGTGTAATGGCCCCACCAACTAATTTGTTTCTTTTTCTCTTGAGAAAATGCCACAAATGATCCCTGTGGTTTATTATTTCGCATTTTACCCTTGTGCTTTTTGTTCATTGCAAACAGTCCCTGTAGTTTTCCATTTCGTTGCCAACCATCCCTAACACTAACTTCTGTTAGTTTTAACCCGTTAGTAAGGGTATAATCGTCCAATTCAATTCAACCCCTTCACTTAATCATCTTCTTCAACTTTTGTACCCTTTTTTGTCATCTTCCTATAAAACTAACCCAGATTCCGATCACCTTAATTACCATCCACCATATCTATCTTCTATTTTTGTATTCGTATTTATGCATAAATAATCAAATAAAAAAACAAACAAATATATACATATACACGATATAGATATTGATCCATTATCCATCCATTAATCTATCAAATATCTTGAACACAAAACCAATATTTTATGAAGTTTTCATGATTACATATTGAAATAAAAAACCATCTTTTGAAGCAACAAAACCACTACTCTAATCACATCGTTTATTCATTTTCCTTCTGTCTCGTGACCAACAAGAGACTATCATAAAATTAAGATCTAACATGAATTGCAATTAGCAGCTATATTTTTATGTAGATGAATTTCGCACTCAAATTCTACATTTAGCAGTTCTCTAATTAAGCTTATACTTTAGTAATCAAATAAAAAGAATATAAACAAAACAATATTCTCAAATCATCATCAGTAACAAAACCCACAAAATATTACGAGTGATTAGTTAATGAATATAGAAACTATCCTCAAACAAATAAAGTCTAAATACAATCCAACATATGCACACATAACACAATTTCATACATCTTTCTTTCACTTTGTAAGTGAAGCAACGTTCCATATATACGTGGATATCCATTCACCGGAATTTCAAATATGCAGATTCCATATCAAAAACAAAATCACAGCTTCCGGCTTTAAAGTCCAATGATGCGGTTTAAGATTAGAATAGGTGATTTACAACGGTAGTGGTAAAAAAAATAATAGATTGGAGGTGGTTGCCGTCGTCATGAATCTGATCGGACATCGTCGTCGCCTTCTGGGATTTGGTTGGAACAGGTCATCGACGATGAGGATCTAATAAGAGCAACAATAACGCGAATTTAAAGAAGATCTTGAAAATTATGTTTAGGAATGAAGGAATAAGTGTGTGGAATAGGAGTGTTGAAGAGATAAGATTCAGATATACATATATTTAAATACATATATATTTTGTATATGTATATATATTGTTAATTAGAAAAAGCTTTTTATCGCATATAGTCCATGTGGTTACTAAAAGGACGATTATACCCTCACGTGGTTCGCACGTGAAGGGTTTAAACGGTCAAAACTAACAGAAGTTAGTGTTAGGGACGGCTGCCAACGAAAATGAAAAATACAGGGATCATTTGTAACGAAAAAAAAGTATAGGGGGCAAAATGCGAATACAATGAACCACAGGGACCATTTGTGATATTTTCTCTTTTCTTTTTCTTTTGTGTGTATTTTCCTTTTGACCCAACAAACAAATGTGAGTTTCAATCCATTATAATGATTTATACAAGTCAGGTTGTTGGGCTGGAGTGCTTGGCCTAAAAAATAAAAATTCAAAATGTACGAAAAATGAGAGCGGAGTGTTTCTTGTGGGATACAGACATACAGTGAAAAATGATACACATACAGCCATTTAAAGTTTCTTTTAATTTATGTATACTTTTAACTTCATATAAAGTTGGTTTTCATTTCTAACGCTTAGTTTCTAATGTTTTGACATTGATTTGCTTTTAATATTAGTTTTTCTTTGTTATAATTGATTTTAATTGATCCTTTTAAATTTTTATTGACTTTCTGTTTTTATAGGATTGATATTCAATTTTTGTTATGATTAGTTATTACATGTGCTAATCGGACGTTGCTAGATCGTTGTTACATTGTGTTATAGAGAAATGTTAAATAATTTGTTGTTAACGAAAGCTAACCACGGAAACGCGCTTCTGCGCGGGTCAATTTTCTAGTTTATTCCTCTTACAAGTTACACTTACACCCACTCGATCTTTGCAAGGTAGGGAAATGCCCGGCCCTATTTATCTTGGGCCAGGCCGTGGAAACAAGTTGAAGTCCATGGTGAAGCGGTGAAGCCTCTAAACGACTAAACCTAAAAAGATAAGGCCCAATTAAGAGACTACTTTCTTTGCGTATCAATTTTGGTTGTTGTCTAAAAATCTAAATGTAAACCTAAAAGATTATCATGGTTATATACTTGCACCGGTAGGTTTATTTGGAAAATGGAAATGTATAGTCTAGCTGTCACAATACGAATAAGCAAATGACATTTTTCATATTCATGTTATTTACGGCGATCAAGTTTAATAACATTACAGTTAAATAGACGAGAAATGCTATAAAACTATAGTTACAAACACTTTTCTACTAACTAATTTTATATACATATGTGGACCAATACAAAAATAAAATAGAGTGAATAAAGAGAAAAAGATAAATAATTTTATTGGTGTTATTCATGACACATATATTTGTAAACCATGTTATTAAAAATTTGTTTGTAACCTTGCTTAGCTTTGTTTATATTGACAAACAGATCTTTACTAACATAAATGCAAAAAAAATCAACTATAATTTTTTTTTTAATTCCTATCATTTCATTTCATTTCTATCTTTAAATTATTTTGTAATTTTTTATTAATTAATTTTCTTTTCTATTTTTTAAAAAAATTCAAAAACATAGCGTAAAAGTGATGAAGAAAATAGTATAGCAAAAACTTGATTATTCTCACGCGCGGCCCGCATTGTAGATTTTCCGTTCTAATTAAGGAACCACGATCATAACAAAAACGACGTCGTAATAGATAAAAAACACGTCAAATCCCATTAAATAAATGCAGATTAATTAACCCGTTTCAACACCAATTCAACCACAATTCCTTACACACATGCATTGATCTCTCTCAACATCACATTCATCATCTCAATTGATTATTTGAGTTTTCTTCTTCTTATATACAAGTAATTTTATAGTTTTTGATTAATTTTGGCGCTGTTACGATCACGTACGGTATAACGAAACCGGTGATCGATGTCGGAACGAAAAACGGGATCTAGCAGGTCGTCGTCGTCGTTAAGAGGAGCTACGCAAACGGTTGTGGATAGTATTTCGTCGTCAGGTAGCGTTCAATTCGGCCGTGTTCAGCCACAGTCCCCCGGTCATCGTACCGTACATTGTAACGATCGTGAATATAACTATCTAGCAAAATTTCTGGTCCGTACGTCTTATCTCTATCTCTCTCTATATATACATATACACATATATATAGATATAGATTATGTATATATGTACACATTTTACAATAACTGTTTTTAATATACATTTTATGTGGTTTTAGAATGGCTGCATGCGTTCCGGTTGTGAATATGATTTCTCTTCAATGCGTGTAAAGTTAGAAATAGATATAGATATAGATGTATGGAGTATATAGATATATTTCACTGCATCTGAGATTTCTGATTAAAGTGATATAGGTTAAAGTAATGGAACGAAACATAATGAAGTTGAATACTAGCTATTTAATTACGTTTTAGTTCACGTGTGATTGAATCTGTTCATTTGCGAATGACTTGGACTGCTCCATGCATATGTTAATTAACTGCAGTTTTGGACTGGTCCAATACTGAATGGGGATCAAATAACATGTACGTTTTGTCTAAGCGTGAACTAGTTCTAAGGTAGATGACTATGTTTAGAAGAGGTAATTTAATTAGCTACATAGGAATTAATAGAGTTGAATTCCTCTTGGGAAGTGTTAGTATATGATCTGATATTTTGCCTTTGAGTTATGCTGGATTTTAACTGGAAGTCTACGATGGAATAAAAGTTAGTTTCTCTGGATGAATTAAATCTATATATGACACTTTCTATGTGTGAATAGTGTTTTTGATAGGGTATTATGGGACCTTTATCACAATAGGATGTAGTTTAGAAATCAGATATCAAGATGAAATTAACAAATGCCGGTGGCTTTTTCTTTATACATGTTATTAATCGTTGTGTGTAAAAGTGCAACTGATTTTCAGAATGAATATGTAGTTAATTATGCCACTTACTGTCATGGACATTTGTTGGCCTTTTCTAATGTACCTGGTATTTTTAAGTAGTAATTTTTAAGCTTAATGTGTATATTATTTGGTGTGATCAGGGAAATGCAGTATCAACAACGAAGTACAACCTTTTTACTTTTTTCCCCAAGGGTCTGTATGAACAGGTAAATCATACAAAACATCCGTTAACAAAGTATGAAGTGGTCATACAATATTGAACGCCACAAATACGTTTCAGCACTCATGAGATTTGTCATATCCATATCCATGTTGTTTATAGTAAGACAGCTGGTTTCAGAGGACAAATATGGTGAATGTTATGTTCACCAAACAGGGGCACTCTCTGACTTTATTTTTAAATCTTAAAACGAACGAGTAATAAAGTTTTCATGAGCTTACACGGACATGGAGTTCCAGTGGGTTGTTTTTTTGAGTCATGAAGATGATATTAGTTGGGGATCAAAATAGTTCTTTTTTTTCAAACTTCTAATATAATATTCCATGTTTGATAAACATACATTGAAACAATACAAATGGGTCATTCCATGCTTAGTTCATTACCACAGATGTTCCTTTATGTTCCAATCTCATTTCATCTGTGTCTACAAAACACAGCTTGCAGTTATGTAGTACTTCATAACTTTGTTGCATACTGACATCATTGAACTTAATTGAATATCTGAACCTTACCTTAGATATTGAAATATCATTATTGTGTATGACCTACAGTTCAGGCGGGTGGCGAACCTTTACTTTCTTACAATCTCATGCTTATCATTTACACCTGTCAGGTATGCTTTCTCAGAAAGAGCCTATTGTTAGGGTTGCTTTTGGTGAGAAGTTTATTTTGCTGTGAACATTGTTCTTTTCTTGTGCAGTCCTGTTAGTCCAATTACAAATGTAATTCCGCTAAGTATTGTGCTCTTGGTTTCCCTAATCAAGGAGGCATTTGAAGACTGGGTAAGTATTTTTCAACAGTCTAATACTTTCTTTTAGACCTTGTCCGTTTTTAACTAATTTATGCTTTTTTGTCCCTCACAAAAATGAAACTATAACAGAAGCGACTTCAAAATGATATGACGATAAATAATTCTCCAGTTGACTTGCTGCAAGACCAAAAATGGGTGTCTGTCCCCTGGAAGATGCTGCAGGTTGGGGATATAATTAGAGTAAGTAAGCTGCATACCCTTGTTGCCTTTTATTAAATATTTTAGCCACTAGAGTGCATACTATGGTTAGTCAATGGCGAGAAGCCAGATTTTTGTTGCTATCATAAGTTATAAGATGGAAGTTATGATTTACTTACGTGTACGAATAAATATCATCCATGATTTATAGTTTACATATGATACGACTAACAAGATTATTGTTGACACTGCTACTATAGCTAGCGCCACTGGCTTCATTGAAGTTTAATGCAAATTTTAATGTTCATCTGGTTGTTAGGTGAAGCAAGATGGGTTCTTTCCAGCAGATTTAGTATTCCTTGCAACAACAAATCCTGATGGTGTTTGTTACACTGAGGTCTATTTTTTATATTGGAAATATAAACTTATATCCTAGCATCCCCTTTCTTAGTGTATTATATAAATTTTGCGTCATTTACTACATTTATGATTCTTATGGAAGAAAATTCTAAATGATACTGTCTGTTATTGATACAGACCAATATATTCATTTTCCTTGTTATGCTTCTTGGTTTACAGACTGCAAACCTGGATGGTGAAACAAATCTTAAAATTAGGAAAGCTTTGGAGAAGACGTGGGACTATGTAACCCCCGAGAGAGCATCAGAATTTAAAGGTTGAAGATGATGACTTATTATGTGCATAATAGTAAAAAGGAAAGTTTTTACATCTTGATGATGACGTTTTACCATTTACAGGAGAAATACAGTGCGAGCAACCCAATAATTCACTTTATACGTTCAGTGGGAATTTGGTACTTCAAAACCAAACTTTGCCCCTTGGTCCAAATCAAATTCTGTTGCGGGTAAGAACAACCAAATCATATAGTATATTGAGTCATTTATTTAAAAACTGGAATATTTTATGGAATCATTTTGGGGTACATGGTTTTCAGGGATGTAGTCTCCGGAACACGAAGTATATTGTTGGGGCTGTAGTATTCACAGGACATGAGACTAAGGTTTTTCCAATGGCTTTCTTTCTCATATTATATCTATATCTTTTTTACAGTCAAACCTATTATCATTATTCTTTTGAATCCTTTTTATCCTCATAGATCTTTATATTATATCAAAAAAAAAAAAACACAATGTTTCTACTTTCTGTTATGCAGGTAATGATGAACGCAATGAATGTCCCTTCGAAAAGGAGTACACTTGAAAAAAAACTGGACAAAGTAATAGCTACTCTTTTTGGTGTTCTCCTTTCATTGTGTCTCGTTGGGGCTATAGGCTGGTAATGTATTTATTATCATCCTCACAATTACTTTTCCCTTTCGTCATGATGTTCTAATTCACTATCTGAAAAATTGCAGTGCTATTTTTGTAAATGTGAGGCATTACTACTTGCAGCTTGATGTTAATGATGAATCTCAGCAGTTTAATCCTGGAAACAGACTTCTTGTCTTTGTTCTAAGCATCTTTACCCTGATCACTCTCTATTCACCAATTATTCCCATTTCCCTTTATGTTTCTATTGAGGTACATTCATTATTGTTATATGATAAATAATTGTTCTTTCAGGGTCTTTAGTCTGACCGAATCTTGTTTTTTTTTCCCTTGTATTTTAGATGATCAAATTTATTCAGTCAACTCAGTTCATCAATAACGACTTGCGTATGTACCATCCAGAAACCAATACCCCTGCATTGGCACGGACGTCCAATTTAAATGAAGAACTTGGGCAGGTGGAGTACATATTTTCTGATAAAACTGGAACTCTTACAAGAAACCTAATGGAGTTCTTTAAGTGTTCAATTGGTGGAGAGACATATGGAACTGGTGTTACTGAAATAGAAGTGGGAGTAGCAAACATGGAGGAGGTACATTAACTCTATAACTTGGAATAACGATTAACTTCATCCTTAGAGTATGAAAATTGTTTTTTAAAGAAAAAAAAGAACAGAAAAAGTATGAAAATCTGCTGTAAAAATTTCACAGGTACAGAATCCATCAACCAAAACACATGATAAGGGTTTCAATTTTGATGATGCTAGGCTTATGTGTGGTGCTTGGAGGAATGAGCCTAATCCCGATATGTGTAAGGTAATTTACTTACATAATGATTCTCAACATGAAAACTGTAAAGTTATAAAACAGTATATATTGATTTCATCTTTATATATATGAGTAATATTTATGGGCTGATTTTGTCTTTTAAAAGTTTAACATTATCCGAGAAAACTGCATACATGTTTGTAGTACAACTTGTTTCAGATATGGTTTATTTTTTGGACATTTTGATCTTAGTAAGAAACTATTATGGTAGATGTTTGTGTTTCCATTTTACCAAGACCAATTTCCTTGTTTGTTTAGGAGTTTTTCAGATGCCTTGCTATCTGTCATACTGTCCTCCCTGAAGGGGAAGAGACCCCCGACAAAATTCGATATCAAGCTGCATCCCCCGATGAGGCTGCTTTAGTTACTGCCGCAAAGAATTTTGGCTTCTTCTTCTACAGGTATATGTGATTTTATTACACTTAAAATTACATACAAGCTGATGAAAGTCAATGTGATTATGTAGTATAGATTTTGTGCATTGGTCATCATATAATGCTTAGATTTAAACTATTTTAGGCGTACACCTACAATGGTATATGTTCGTGAATCACATGTGGAGAAAATGGGGAATGTTCAAGATGTTTCATATGAAATTCTTAATGTCCTTGAGTTTAACAGGTATACTAATGTTTTCACTAGCTATCCTAGTTGCTTGATGGAATGTACCCTGACCATTGTTATAATTGCTTCTTATAGTACTAGAAAACGGCAGTCTGTTGTATGTCGTTACCGAGATGGAAGGCTGGTATTGTACTGCAAAGTAAGAACCTTGTAAGCCTCCCTTGCAACTTGAACTGCTTTCTTAAGATGTAAACTGATACTAATCAGATTATATGTTGATCACAGGGGGCCGATTCTGTAATTTACGAGAGATTAAGGGATGGAAATGATGAAATAAAAAAGATTACTAGGGTGCATATGGAACAATACGGAGAAGCGGGATTGCGAACTCTTTGCCTGGCTTATAGAGATTTAAGTCCAGATATGTATGAAAGCTGGAATGAGAAGTTTATCCAAGCTAAATCTTCTCTACGAGACCGTGAGAAGAAATTGGAGGAGGTGTGTCACTTGATAAGCTATCCGTTATACTTGACTATATGTCTATATAAGAGGGGGGACTTACAATCCATTTACCTTTGAATGGGTCGATTTTGGTTGTGGTTTATTTCAAATGGGTCAAATAGAACAGTTTAGCTTACATGGCCACTGCTCCACTAGTTTTAAGTTTCTAAAAGTCTGTTTTTAGTGAATACAGCGTCCTACATTGCTTTTAGTTCTAAAAGTCTGATTTTAGTGAATACAGCGTCCTACATTGTTTTTAGTCCTCTATCCACCCAGTTTGTTACCTGTAGATTATATCTATGTCTGAAATCATGTGAAACTTAAAACAGGTGGCAGAAATGATAGAAAAGGATCTTAGTTTGATTGGGTGCACTGCTATAGAAGACAAGCTTCAAGAAGGGGTACCAGCCTGCATAGAAACTCTTTCTAAAGCGGGTTTAAAGATATGGGTGCTTACAGGGGATAAGTTGGAAACAGCAATAAATATAGCTTATGGTATGTCTTGATTTAAGATAAGATTCATACACATTATTTCCTTAACATCTTATTAGTGTCTTTTTTTTTCTTCTTTTCAATTTCAGCTTGTAAGTTGATTAACAATGACATGAAGCAGTTTACTATCAGTTCAGAAACCGACGAGATTAGACACGTTGAAAGCAGAGTAGGCAGTCTCCGTTTTATTATGTTTGATTTATATATTAGACTAGAGGTGGAAAATTGGGCGGGTTGGATAAGGGGTCAAATGAATTTTGGTTGAGTGGGTAGCTCATTCCTACTGGTTGAAACAGGATGGATTGGGTTTGCCCTGACACACTTTTTGTCCGAAAGCTTGAGTATGTCTAGCTTGTCTAATATGATCAGAAGAGCTCTATAATGCACTAATAATCTAACCTTTTTTTTTAACCAATATAATTTACAAGGTTACATACATTAAAAAGCTAATACTTTGTTTGACTTTTGACATGTTTCCTTTTAAGCTGTCTTTTTTCTTTTACTTGGTTGACATTTTCTGGATAGAACATAACCTGAAGAGATCCATTCATAAATGAGTTGAAATGGCACCTTTACTAGTTCAGGCTATCAAACTGAAGTCAAATTTTTATCCAGGGTGATCAGGTGGAAATCGCTCAGTTTATAAAAGAGACGGTTAAAACCGAATTACAGAAGTATCATAAAGAAGCACAAAGGATCCTTAGTAGTCAATCCGGCCAAAAGTTGGCTCTTCTTATAGACGGGAAGTGCTTAATGTATGCTTTAGACCCGAGTTTGAGGTCGATGTTGCTTAATTTGAGTTTGAACTGTAGTTCAGTTGTCTGCTGCCGTGTTTCTCCTTTACAGAAGGCGCAGGTAATCTATGTAAATTTAGGATTTTGTTCATCATAATAAATAAATTTTTGGTCATAAATTGTATCTTTGCTTGTCATAAAAAAACACAGGTGACAAGACTGGTGAGAAAAGGTGCAAACAAGATAACTCTAAGTATTGGTGATGGCGCAAATGATGTTGGAATGATTCAAGCAGCAAATATTGGGGTCGGGATTAGTGGTTTGGAAGGAATGCAGGCAGTCATGGCTAGTGATTTTGCAATTGCCCAGTTTCGCTTTTTGACAGATTTACTCCTTGTGCATGGACGGTGGTCATATCTTAGATTATGCAAGGTTCATCCTTACTTCCTGCCTGAACCTTTAAAACAGAGGTGGCAAGATCTATCCATTCACTTAGAACGGGTGGTTCGGATTATGTTTTATATCTAACCGGTCAAAAGGGGAAAATTAGGCCAAGCCAAGTAAATAGGTCAAATGGGTCAATAGTCGTCCAAGTGTACTTTAAATGCAATAAATCTTCTAAATCATTTTAGTGTGTTATTGAAACAATATGGTTTTGGTGATCAATGTTTGACTAACTAGTTATTTATAACAGAAAAAAGCTACTAAATCTTGGGGAAAAAAGTGTTTTGGGTTTACACTATGTGACCTGAGCAAAAAAGCACATGTTTTGGCCAGGCCTCATTTGATCCGTTATCTAGCCCACCTGCCCCCGTCCATTGTACACCATCCACTTTAACAGTTTATGCATCTGCACCCCATGCTCATTGCTTAAAAATACTTTTCTTGTAGGTTGTGTCCTACTTCTTTTACAAGAATCTTACATTCACGTTGACTCAATTTTGGTATACTTTCCAAACTGGGTTCTCGGGTCAAAGATTCTATGATGATTGGTGTCAGTCTTTGTACAATGTCATTTTCACCGCCCTGCCTGTTGTCATTGTTGGACTGCTTGACAAGGTATTTTCTAAGTTTTCATGAACACTAAAACGAACACTGGAATACAGCACTTTTAAAGTAATTAGAGATTCTTCACATCACTTGAACTAGAAAGGAACTTTAGTTTCGGCAATGATCTTTGCAGGATGTGAGTGTATCCCTTTCAAAGAAATATCCACAGTTATACCAAGAGGGAGTAAAGGATTCCTTCTTTAACTGGAGAATTGTTGGTACATTGGCTTTCTTTGCAGTTTACCAATCAATAATCGTATACAACTTTGTGGTCGTTTCGAGTACATCGGGTTTGACCTCATCAGGATTGATGTTGGGCCATTGGGATGTTAGCACATTGGCATTTACGTGTCTTGTGATTACAGTCAATTTGCGTCTTCTTATGATGTGTAGCACGGTTACAAAGTGGCATAACATAAGCATAGGAGGCAGCGTTCTATTATGGTTCATATTCATATTCATATACTCCATCGTTTTTGTAAATAAGGTGCGTGTCATTTCATATTTTTATAGCGTTTTAGATGCTCAGAAGTAGCTTAACTCTCTTTTAGCGTCCTAAATAGATGATCTATTATTATTATTTGGTTTACATTGCTTGCGATCCACACCTAAATTTGGATGTATTTCTTGTTTTTCAACTTCAGGGCACCTTTTTCACCATATATGTGCTAATGAGTACCATCTACTTCTATCTGATGGTCATTCTTGTTCCAACTTTTGCACTTTTAGCAGACTTCATATACCAAGGGTAAGCTTTGCTGGTTTATAAATTACAAGTAGCAAAATGGGTGGATCTGGTTGATTGGGCAATGGAAGAACATACCGGGTTGTGTAGACAGAATCTTTTGTCCAAATTTTTTGAATCTCTTATAAATAGTTAGTTACTTGGATATGATCATGAAATTAATATTATTACAGTAACAATATGATGTTTTTAAAAAAGTGATTCAACAGATTTTATTCTTTAATTATACACTTTGGGCGATTTTCATTCAGTTTGTTTCTTTTTAAACTAAACTGAATGAAAATCGCCCAAAGTGTATAATTAAAGAATAAAATCTGCTGATAAGCGGTACAAGCATAACCTGAATAGCCTCGTTCATAAGTAAGCATTCTGACACAAGAATCTGTAATTCCTTTGTTTGGGTTCAGGTTTCAGAGATGGTTATTCCCATACGATTATCAGATTGTTCAGGAAATCCATAGGCACGAGTCAGATTCTGTTGGTGTAGGATTGCTGGATATAGCTAACCAACTTAGCCCAGAAGAAGAAAGAAGGTATGCATTTGCTATGCTCCCGAAGGAGAAGTCAAAGCACACAGGTTTCGCCTTCGACTCACCAGGGTACGAGTCATTTTTTGCTAATCAGCAAGGAGTGGTTGCACCCCATAAAGCTTGGGATGTCGTTCGAAGAGCTAGCATGAAACCAAAGGACAAAAAACCTTTAAACAGCTAATAGAATAGTAAGAGGTTTATATAGAAACGCACCAAAGAACATACATATAGAGTGAGAAATTTGGAAAGAGAATTAAAATCGTTCTGTTTTGGTTAGTATTAGGTTTCTACAAATTCCAACTTTATTTTTGTTCACAAGGTATAGGCGGTATAACAATAGTGATGTCAGAAAAAACAAAGAGATTTATCAGTCGCGATTCTTTCCTTATTCGTTGATCGTCATCTTCTTTTAGCTTCTTTAGGTTGTACGAACATCGTCCAGACCCTTTAAAATCGACTTGTGTACATTCCATGATGAATGCACAGGGATGAAACCTGTGTTAGTTTCACTTTCTGTGATACATAGATGTAATGCCACAAACTACAAAGAAGTGTATTCTTTTAATCCAAATAGTGAGGCATCCGATTACCTTACCATAAATCTATTCTCAGCATAACCAGTTTGTTTGCTAGTTGCTACTAAAATTTGTTCTACTACACTAGTTTCCATAATAATGTTTTTTTATTCCATCGACTGTTCTTCTTTTTAGATTTAATCAACATGGTTAATATATTGCCCTTCATATTTTTGATCATTTTTAGCAGAAGTTCTTAGCCTTGGTATTTATCAGGGAATTGCCATTCTATTTTACTTGCAGACACAAAATTTTGAAAATTACAATTGGAACTGTTGATCCAACTGTGTGAGTAGGCCTTGTGAATCATTTTTGGCTGAAACACATGATCTTTGTTTTACTGGTAAAATAGTTATTTTAGGTTTTTTTAAAAAAATAATAATAATTTAGACACATTCTAATAAAACTCTCCTTTATAATTTAAAAGTTAACAAATTAACTCTTAATTTTTTATTTTTTATTTTTTATTTAAAAGGTATAATGAGTTCTAATTGGTAGTAGTCATAAAGCCTTACTCAACCCATACCATTTTCTCACCTCTTTCTCATAGTCATATTAGAACCACGCCATCTCTTTCTCATTTCATATTTCAGAAAATATCAATACCAACCATACTTTTTACTCACATCTTTCTTACCTATTTCTCAAATATTTTATTATATTTTAATTAATAAATCTTTTTATCTCTTTTAACTATTGGTTGAAAATAACAGAAGCCCTCACCTAGTGTTTTCTTGCATTTTCTCATGAGGATAAATTTACATATTTATACTAACGTGGATTAGCTACTTGTTTGACAACACTTCATTATGAGGTCATAGTCAAATCTCCTTTAGCAAAAGTAAATAGATTATTTGATAGTTGACTAGGTTAAAAACACCTAAAGATGTTTTTAGTATTGGAGATGGTTTTTCTCTTTGAGGGATTTAATTAAGAAGATATGCACATCAAATGGGCTCTCGATCTAGCATCGGTAGAGACAACATACGATAGATTTTTCGATATTTATGAGTAATTAAATTTTAAGAAAAAAACTTAAAAAACATGTCAGCATCGTTGATTGAAATATAACCTCCACGTGGCATAACCATCTCAAACACCACAATCTTGACCAAAAACTTCATCCCAAATTGACTATTTTTTTTCTTTCAATTTTTCATCAATTTCCTTTTCATTTTATTTTCTCACTCCGCGTCTTATTTGTTATTTCTCTCTATCTCTGCAATTCCCTTTTCTTTTTCATCACGCCTGCAACCTATACATACAAAATATCTATATCTATATATCCATATTGATATCCATATCCACACTCACAGAAACATAAAAAAATAATAAATCTATCAATGGTTTCAAATTTATATATCTATATATTACAATCAAACCCTAGCTCTTCAATCAATTAGGTTTAGCTTTTCCGTTAATTTCATGATTCCGATCTCCGATCAGCTTGCCGCATATACATACAGATTTCTGTATCTATAATAATCCTATCAATTTTTATTATGTTTCTTTTCTGAAATTAATTTTAGGCTAATTTTGTGATTCCGATCTCCGATTAGCTCGGCACATATACATACAGATATATGTATCTATAATCCTATTGATTTTGATCATGCTTTTTTCTTTTAATTAAGTTTAGCTTTTCGTTAATTTCGTGATTCATTTGTGATTCCGATCTTTGATTAGCTCGACGCATATATATACAGATATCTGTATCTATAATTCTATCGGTTTTTGATAGGTTTAGGTAAAAATTTGTATCTGTAATTCTATTGGTTTTTGATAGGTTTAGGCTTGTTTGATAAGTTTGTGATTGTTGAATTATTGATTGGAGGAAAAAATGCCTTCGCACGCGGATATTGATAGACAGATAGAGCAATTGATGGAGTGTAAGGCATTGAGTGAATCTGAGGTGAAAGTATTATGTGATCAAGCTAGGGCTATACTTGTTGAAGAATACAATGTTCAACCGGTAAAATGTCCGGTGACAGTTTGCGGTGATATCCATGGACAGTTTTATGACCTGATTGAGCTTTTCAAGATTGGTGGAAGTACTCCTGATACTAATTATCTTTTCATGGGTGATTATGTTGGTGAGTTGGGTGTTTTTATTCTATATTATATTATCTATTTTTGTTGTGGTTGTTAAAGTTGGGAACTTTTTTGGAAGTGTGTTTATAATGCGGTTGGGTTTTGTCGTTTATATGTTGAA
Organism: Erigeron breviscapus; assembly: GCA_034093135.1. Classification (NCBI taxonomy): domain Eukaryota; kingdom Viridiplantae; phylum Streptophyta; class Magnoliopsida; order Asterales; family Asteraceae; genus Erigeron; species Erigeron breviscapus. The sequence goes on along the minus strand of CM067170.1, from coordinate 38,427,690 downwards.
AGTTTGGGTATCGATGATTTTATGCAAATAGTGATGGAAAACTTTGAAGGTTTACCTGAATCAGATATGTAAACGAGCTCTGTGATGACATAATAATGAAGTTAATACTTGTGTTTTCTTAAATTTAGAAACTTTTAGGGGGTTAATCATTATCAATTTGAGTTTTGTGTTGAAAAATTTGGATATTTATGTAAGTATTTTGATGTAATTTTGAAGGCATAAACAAGATTGGAGCTTTAGTTGAGGTTTTTAATGACATAGAAGGAAGTTAATGTCTTTTTAATGATTGATATATTAAATGCATGTAACTCTCTTTATGTAAAGTCATAATAATGTAGTTAACTAGCTGTTCATGAATTTTACTTGGGAGTTAAGTGGAAACCTAAGGTTATAAAAGAAGATTATAGTGTTATCAATTGGGAATAACTACTATTGAAACGTAATGATTCAATTTTGCCAAAATATTATTTTTTTCTTCTGGAAAGTGGTCCGGTTTTACATCAGCAATGGTAGCTACATGTTTTCACATTCAAATTTATTCTCTCATACGAGTAGTTAATTGGCCTCCAACAGCTCTTCTGCTAATGCACAAATAATATGGCTTTTATTCAGATATTGAAAGCTCACACAGAATTTCATTCTTGAACAAAATTCCATGAATTGATTTATATAGGTTTGTAACATCATACTAATTATAGTATTACTGCAGATCGTGGGTATTATTCAGTGGAGACAGTCTCGCTATTAGTGGCTCTTAAAGTTCGTTATAGAGACAGACTTACGATTCTTAGAGGAAATCATGAAAGCCGGCAGATTACTCAAGTGTAAGGCCTTTACTTATTAGTCTTTCTTATAATATTGCCAATTGAATATGATCTCGGATATCAATGCTATTGAATTGTAGTTCTTTAATGTTTAATCAATCCCAATACCGATATATAAAGGTAGAAATATAACATTAAAATAAGGAAAGCCACCGGTTGTGAGGTCAGGATGCCCTTTTACATGATTTTTTTCTTCTTGCGTATGTATAGAGATTGATGCGAGTATATTCTTAATCCAGATAATTGGCAAATCTATCCTTTGTGAGGAGAATTTAAAGGTTGCATGCATACATATGCATAAATAGAATCAAGTACATATTAATTGTGAAATGATTGCAAATAGCAAGAAATGTTTAGACCAATTTGTCAAAATCTTCAAAGAGTAACATAGAACACGACATATTCTACTTTAATAATCAAAAGGTCTTTTTTTTAGAGTAGTACTGATTCGATTAACAAGAGCAAGAAGAATGAAAATTGAAGTCCAGATACTTGAAAAGATACGTACCTTATCTACAAAAGCGAGGGCATGCATAACTATGTATATAACAATAATAGCACAGCGTCACTCTTGCTTATGTTGTGCGACATGTACACATCATTAGGAGACACCGAGTGGTAGTTTTGTGACGACAGGTGAATGCCACTCTACTACTCCTAGTGGCTCAACATTAGTCCTTGATGAAGTTAAACCCATTACCTAGAAGTGATTGTAAAGGTTGTAAATCCTTCTAACAAATATAGAAACTTGGATAGTTATTTTAAATGATAACCATGATTCCAGCAAGTTATATGACATATTAAAGGCAAATATCTTATTAGCCGACTCATAAATTAAATAAATTCATACTCTTATTCCAAGGGTGTACTAGACTACCAATTTTATTAAATGTAGTCTTTTAAGTTTTTACCCAAGTAAAGTTACATTGAACCAGGTTACTTGTCGAAGAGATACTTCTAAAATCCAGTTTTAGTATTAATTTAGTAATTCTTACCTTGTAGTTCTTCTTTAACATATGCACGTCATATACATTACACATACCGACACAAATATCATCGTCATGTATTCATCATTTTAATTCACCTTATATAAAAGAGAAAGTATAGAATCACAAATTAATGAAATGAAAGCTCACCCTTGGTTTTTTATGTCGCCTAAAGCCTAACATTGGGAACATTAATAGCCATCAGATTGAATTAGATGATGTGCATTAGCCCATAAACGTGAAATATTTTTCCTGAAGTTGGAAAAAGGATTACAGATGTTCTTGTTAGTTGTCATAGTTGTAAACCTTGGGTGGTAAAAACTTCTAGCTTATATTTAATTTAAGAGTATGTATGCTATCTAATTTATGAAGCAGCTAAAAAGTTAATTCATTTTAATGCATAAAATAAATTTTTAGAATCATGTTATGCTCTAAAATAGTAATTTTGATAATTCTTACGTCTTAGTTCTTCTTTAACCATATGTACTATACATAATTACTCAAATATCTTTCATCTATACATCATAAAGATTCTAACACATGAACATGTACAAAGAGAAAGGACTTTTCGACTTCAAGGGTGAAGACCTTTAGACTAATTTTCCACTACATTCAGAAGCTAGAGTTTAAACTAATGACTGATGAAACAAATCACGACTAGTATGGACACGATGATCTCTCTCTATGACACCACTATACAAATATGGGGCTAAAATTGTTTTCCTAGAACTATCTGAAATCATGCTTGATTCTCTCATCATATATTTTTGTAACCGACATGTACATTTTTTTTCCTTTCATTCGTGTGTATAAACTCTTTTTATGGATACAAGGTTGAGGTTTATTCTTTTGGTTCCATGTTAGCACTTCAAACGACATTCCCAGACTGTTGGACTTTTGGGGTGCAATTACTTCTTGATCTTTACCGAAAAATGAGTCGTATCCTGACCCTGACCAGTCAAAGGAAGTACCTGTGTCTAGTGTGCTTTGATTTTCCCCCCTTTGAGTTCATGGAAAAGGCATACATTTGTCATCTTCTAGTCTCAGTTGGTTACCTATATTCTGAAATCTGATTCATGCATATGGTAGTAACTATCTCAGATTTAAGCGAAAAGAAAGATTTAAGCATCTGGGTGCTAAAATGGGCTGAATACTAAAAGGAAATATTATTTAGATTTACCAAAAAGTTGATAAAAAGAAAAGCAAAATTCACCTTTGGTATATGAATCCATATATAGATATGATAGTGGGTATGAACATGGCCCTCAGATAGAAGTAGACATATATTGTGAAAAGTTCCCCTGAAGTGCAAAACATGAAATATAGACGTATTTAGGTGAGATTGTAAGCATTTAATACCAAAATATCTAAAAGCTAATGAATAATTGTTGAACTTGAAAGGTGCATCAAGCTGCTTCTATTCTTCTGAACAATTAAAACACATCTTACAATTCTCTGGGTAGATCTTGTTCAGAGCATACAAACATAGCTGAGGTGGTATCACCACCGCCAAAAGCCCGACTCACATGTGCTTAGGCTGCATGTCTAGGGTTCTGATCTGTTATCGCGCATGTTAGGGATTAAGATTTGTGGTTATGTGATTTACAGGTGTCCGTTCCTTGCGGGTGGGATTACGGGTAACAAAGGTATCGGGATCAGGGGGTTCCCTCCAATTTACCTCTTTTCAAGTATTAAGGTCTATTTTGACTTTTACAAGCCTAGTACCATTTTTTTTTTTCTGATATGAAAGCCACCCTAAGCTTTCATCGCTCGGAACAATCAAGTGATATATTTCATAAAATCTGCTATTGTAATTTATCTTATGTGAAGGAAGTTTGAAGGTTGCATCACTTACAAGGGTAAAAATAGAATAGAAATTGCTTTTAGACCAAATTGTCAAAACTCTCAAGGACAAGCCTTTCGGCCAGGGAGGTTTTAAATTAAAGAGTTGAACCCGGAACATTTAATATCATAGCGACTACTAACGAGACTTACAAAACCAGGAAAAACGGAACACAAAGTTTTATGTTTGATAGGATATGTAATACTAAATAAATTGCATGCATATATATATGAATATTAAATGCAATTCTTCATCAGTTGGTTCATGAATTAAATTGCATTGGTACTCTTATTTTAAGAGTGTTACTCTTTGTTATGCATTTTTGCCTAATTTTACGTAAATCACTATTGACATGAGAATAGGGTATGCACATATATCATGTGATTGGATAACATGGTCGTCCTTTTTGAATACGCATGCATGTAATACCACACGTTGTTCTTTATATGAAAGGTGTTACTTTTTGTTAAGCATTTTCTAATTTACGTAAACTAAAACATGCGCTTTATTTTGTGATTGGATAATGTCTCGAACTTCCAGGCGTATAATAACACACAGCTGCTTTTTATTTGGTATTTTTGTTCCAAAATCTTTCTTCCACTTTTCACACACCCAGTTAATAAACATCATAACAAACTTGAGTGCCGTGTAGGTTGAGAACGACTTTTGTAATATGTTCATGCATAATATTGCATATAATTGTACGTTCACATATATTAATATCATTTAGAGGTGGGCAGGTGGCCATAGGTGGATGGTTGGAACTGGTGAAATTTGTGATCGTTATAATGAGTGACTTCAATGTGCGGCTTATACACTCCTTAAATAGTTAATATTTTGCTTATGATTACGTGCATCTATTATTTTTTTAGCTGCAAGATAGTTAATGTATTGGATATGTTTCCTTTACTTTTTCCAAAAATAATATCATATATGTTATTAATGAATGGTTCAAGATGACGCAAAATATTGTGTACGTGTTTAGAGACTGCTGATGCGTTTAGTCTGTTCTACCCTTCAACCCATTCCATCTAGCTATTTCTTATAGTGAAAACCAATATGACCCGTTATTGACAGATGCAACCAGAAATGACCCCGTATTGTATAGATAATTAATGGATTGACATCTACTTTAAGTTTTAACTGCAAAAATTGCTTAATGATTTTTTTAAAATTAATTTTCTTTTTTTGGAGATCTTTATTGTTAATTTTATGCTGTGCTACTCTTATCTTTTTTTGTGGTAACCAATTCTATTCAACTCAGGTATGGTTTCTATGATGAATGTTTGAGGAAATATGGGAATGCAAATGTTTGGAAGTATTTCACTGACCTTTTTGATTACCTTCCTCTTACAGCACTTATTGAGAGTCAGGTTAGAACAATGCATGAACTTCAAACAATGTCATGCATTTGCATATACAATCAAATTTACTGAATTTGTTGATATGTCATAGGTCTTTTGCTTGCATGGAGGACTTTCACCATCGTTGGACACACTAGACAATATTCGATCCTTGGACCGTATTCAGGAGGTGCATGATATTTTCTGTTCTAAATTTAGTTTTAAAGTTGGTGCTTGAATCTTGATTATTTTCTTTAAGCCAAATAACTTAATGTGTTTTGTTATTTTTCATTGTGTGCCACATAAGGATATAAGCGTTACATGTTTCTGTTATTTCTGTTGGAAGAGGGAGATATGAAGTTCTGTTCCCATACCCACTTGATACATTATTATAAGATTATGTATCTGAGTCCATCTCCAAATGCTGAGAAATATCTTCTATTTTTGGAATCTTTTCAAACATGTATAATCCGCCAAATAAGGTTTGGGTGATAAGCGATATGCATTAACTATAAAGTGTTGTAAATCTCAGTTATCTCGGCCATTATATCGGTGAGATATCGAATCTCGGCTTACTACCGAGACGATATATCCCCGATATATCCGATATATCCCCGATATATCGCTTCTCGGTAGTCGACCGAGACGATACCGAAAAGCGATATTAACAACCTTGTATGATTATCAATTGTATCTCATGCATATTTTAACCTAAATATAAAGTCATCTGTCCAGTCCTGTTCTTGTAAAATAAATTTATGCTGGTGCTCATTAATGTTAAATATGTACGAATTTGGCAATCTTCGGTCAGAAAGTAAGACTAGTGGGAATCAAGGGCTTGTTACTACTACCCAAATACTGTAATATTACTTGATAGCACATGGGCAAAGGAATAGTATTTCTACATGTATTGGAGACAGTGAAACATTTTACAGTGCATCTCTTGTAATCTTGTATTGTGTTGTTGCGTAAGTAGGGTTTCGTTTGGTGGCCTGTGTAGAGTTGGTAAAATGGCAAGCTGGTAACATGTGCTAGTGAGTAATGTTTTAGTAGAGGTCAAAACTGAGGTTGACCAATATCTACTTTTTACCCATTAAGAAGTATGCATTAAAATACACTTTGGGTGCCTTTCAACCCGTTTGACATGTGTGACCCATTCCATTTTTCTAATAATATTGTTGATTTAACCGATTGAGATTGAGCATTACCTAAATCGGCACATTTATATGTTAGTAGGTCGAACTATCTCTTGTGTTTCCATTCAAGTGATGTGTATTTATGCTGTAGTTGATGGTTTCTTGTTATGTTTGTTAGCTTCATTTTTGGTGGGTGACTTTGTAGGTCCCACATGAAGGACCGATGTGCGATCTCTTGTGGTCTGACCCAGATGACAGGTGCGGGTGGGGGATTTCTCCTCGTGGAGCTGGTTATACGTTTGGACAAGATATTGCAAGTCAATTTAACCATACTAATGGACTCAGTCTCATCTCAAGAGCTCACCAGCTTGTCATGGAGGGTTATAATTGGGCACAGGTTTGTGAGCGTTTATGATTTAAAGAAAACTTTCCAAGTCTCGATAAATTATAAATATCATATATATATGTTTTTTTCCTATCTATTTCTTATTTCCATATTGCTAGTGATTAATTAATTAGGTTGTTACTTTAGATCTTATATGTCTAAGCTGGGATACACAATTTATGGGGCCTTCGTTTGTACGATGCCAGTATTATGTAGGTGTCATTTTAGGTCTTAATTGATGCAAACAGAAATGAAGATGGAATTAACAACATATAGATGATGAATATAGAAGGAAGTGTACAAATGACATCTTTCAATTACTATCCAGGATACACAATACATACAGTGGCAAAATTTAAACCCATTTACTTGTTAGTTAGTTTGATTGATTAAAGTTATGTATTATTTTTAAAAGGTATAATAGGAAACAACTCAAACGGGTCAGAAGTATCCTAATTGTATTCTGTAGTGCATGAACCTTTTAATATCATCTTATTCAGAAAGTTAGATAATCAGTAACATAACGGATATTTTTATTTATATTTGACACAGTAATTACTCACATATTAATTTTCTTGGATGAAAAAAGGAAGTGTTTTGGGATAACACGGCTTGTTCCAACCAGTACAAAAGGTTACTCGTTTTGACCCGTTATCACACTGACACATTACGACGCTGCTTGCCATTATGGAATGCCCTTTTTACTAACCTTGATACATATCTGATCTTGTTCTATGTCAAATTTTTCAGGAAAAGAATGTTGTGACAGTATTTAGTGCTCCAAACTACTGTTACCGATGTGGAAACATGGCTGCGATTCTGGAAATTGGAGAAAACATGGAGCAGAACTTTCTTCAGTTTGATCCAGCCCCAAAGCAGATTGAGCCAGACACCACCCGCAAGACTCCAGATTATTTTTTATAAACATAATTAATTGCTGCAGTATGAAATTTGTAATACTCTTCACTTGTTCTTTCTTGTAGAATAAGTGATGTAAGAGTACCAAGAGTCTTTTTTTTTTTTTTTGGTTTAAAGTTTTTACTTTATGTTTTGGTACTTTTGTATTTGTTGTCCTTGGAAGTAAAAATGCAACCAGTAATAACATGCCATTCTCTATGTTCTCAAGGTGAAAATAGGATGAAGGTAGGATTTTTGTTTGCTTTTTGAATTTTTTTTTTTTTTGTTCACTTGAAAAAGTGAAAGGCCTTTTTCTCTAATTGAAAAAAGTTGAAAGTTAAATAGATTGGAGTCATCATCAAATCAAAAACATTTCCATCAAATAGTTGGAGTAACTTCAACCATTGGATTTGGATTAAATCCAATGTTTTGAGGCTTTTTTTGTTGTCCAGTGGTTTTTGTTGGAAGTTAAATAGATTGGAGTCATCATCAAATCAAAAACAGTATATTACTAAAGGTTTGCTGATTACCGCCACAAATTTAGGTTATGTTAATGCATCATTTAATCTCAAAGCTTTTCTATGGATTCAGAATCAAGGTTGAGTTAATTGAATGTAAAGTTTTAGTTTTTTAAAATTTAAATACAATTTGCTTTTGTGGTTGTGCTATGCAAAATCTTACTGTACAAGAAACGACAACTGTTCACCTTTGTTAAAAGTATGCAGCGAAAGACTTCGTAACCGAATTTTGTATCACTTGCCGGTATCTGGATTGGTATGGTACTGGGATGGGATCAAGAATTGGAAATTTTTTGCTCATCCTGTGGGCAGGAGTTGTTTGATATATATATACAAAACGTGTTTGCTTATGTTCATATATAGGCAAGCTGGATGCATTTCATAAGACAAGGTGGCGTTCAAAACCAGCATTCTATCTTATCCGGTTTAATTCAGGTGACATCAAACTTGTATAATTCTGTTTGATTCAATGTACTCTTAATAATGTTACAATAGCATTTTTTTTTTCCCGACATAACTCAAACTAGGAATGTAATAATTGTTTTAGATCGATATGAGCAGCTCGAGTGAGTAAAAAAAAACTCAATAATTTAACCCTGACCCAAAAGGCCAAAACAGATACCAAATTATTCTCTCTGTCAAAAAAAGTAAAAAACCTTTTTAACTTCAAAAAGAATCCAGTCAAACCAATATCATAACTAGTCAAACACACAGCTCATCCCTGTCTTCCCCACTCCTCAATCCCAACAAAAACAATCACTCCCATCAAACAAATCACATTCCATGCCATAAAATCATTTCCATCTCCATCTTCAAACCATGAATTTACATTTCCACCCCTACATTCTCACTTTCTTCATTTTCACCACCACCATTTCCTCCATTGAAGATGACACCAGGTGTCTCCAAGGCCTCAAAACATCCTTATCAGACCCACAAAACAAGCTTGCCACGTGGACCTTCTCCAACACATCATCAACATCTTTATGCAAATTCACAGGTGCTTCCTGTTGGAATGAGAAAGAAAACCGTTTGATATCTATTCAGCTACCTGATTTTTCACTCTCAGGTACATTGCCTGAATCGTTACAGTATTGTACATCTTTACAATCTCTTGATTTGTCTAAAAACATGTTGTCTGGTAACATCCCGACACAGATCTGTTCTTGGTTACCTTATTTAGTTACATTAGATCTGTCTGGAAACATGTTGTCGGGACCTGTTCCTGTTGAGTTGCAAAACTGTAAATTTTTGAATAACTTGATTTTATCTGATAATAAGTTTGATGGTGAGTTGCCTTATCAGTTAGGACAGTTAACTAGGCTTAAAAAGTTGGAACTTGGTAACAATGAATTTGTTGGGAATGTTCCTGATGATTTAACGAGATTCGGGTCGGATTCGTTTGACGGAAATGACGGGTTGTGTGGTTCGGTTGTTGGGAAGAAATGTGGGAAGTTTGGTGGTAAGAATTTGGTTGTTATTATTGCGGCCGGGGTTTTGGGGGCGGGTGTGTCGGTTTTTTTGGGGTTTGGGGTTTGGTGGTGGTTTTTTGTTAGAGGTGATAGGAGGAAGGGGAAGGGGAAAGGAGACGGAGAAAGTGGGGGTTCGGGGAATTGGGTTGATAAGTTGAGACACTATAAGCTAGTTCAAGTGTCTTTGTTTCAGAAACCGATTGTTAAGATTAAGTTGAATGATATTTTGGTTGCCACGAATGGGTTTAGTGTTGGGAATGTCGAGTTTAGTACTAGGACTGGGGTTTGCTATAGAGCCATGTTGCAGGATGGGTCGGTTTTAGCGGTTAAGAGGTTGAGTGCTTGTAAGATTAATGAGAAACAGTTTAGGTCGGAGATGAATAGGTTAGGGCAACTTAGGCATCCAAATTTGGTGCCGTTGTTAGGGTTTTGCGTTGTTGAGGATGAGAAGCTTTTGGTGTATAAGCATATGCCTAACGGGAGTTTGAATTCGCTTTTACACGGTGGTGGGAATAATGTTGAGTTGGATTGGCCTTCCAGGGTTAAGATTGGTATTGGTGCTGCTGGCGGGTTAGCTTGGTTGCACCATGTTTGTGAACCTCCTTATCTTCACCAAAACATAAGCTCGAATGTGGTTCTAGTGGATGATGATTTTGAGGCCAGGATTATTGATTTTGGGCTGGCTAGGCTAGTGGGTACTCGTGATTCGAAGAATAGCTCATTCCAAAATGGCGATTTGGGAGAGTTTGGTTATGTGGCTCCCGAGTATTCGAGTACCATGGTTGCTTCTCTAAAAGGGGATGTTTACGGTTTTGGGGTCGTCCTTTTGGAACTGGTAACGGGTCAGAAGCCCCTTGAGGTGAATAACGGAGAGGAAGGAGGGTATAAAGGCCATTTGGTGGAATGGGTTAATCGGCTTACAGGGTCAGGCAAAAGTAAGGATGCCATTGACAAGTCTCTAAGAGGAAAGGGACATGATGACGAAATTTTGCAGTTTTTAAGGATTGCTTGCAGTTGTGTGCTTCCTAGGCCTAAAGAACGACCAACCATGTACAATGTTTATCAGTCCTTGAAAAGCTTGGCAGAGGCACACGGGTTTTCAGAACACTTTGAAGATATTGCCGTGAAATACGCCAAACAAGATCATCATCACAGAGATTAGCCTTTCAAGAAGATGGTACTTTTCTAATTATATAACTTTAAAAGTTATTTTATGTATCAAAATGTTTGTAGCATTATCTAAAATTTAGAAAGCTGATATTGATATCGATTTTATTTAATTGCTTCTTAAATCACGTCTAGTTTGAGGTGCAATTTTAGGTTCTTTTATTATTTTTTCATTTGGGGTTTTAATATCCATGTAACTGCTAATTTCTATTTGTATGATGTTGATGTTCTAATTTGTTAAAATGTGTTTTCCAATATGTGTTATAAAGCACATGTTTTTCAAAACAAAATGTAGATAGTTATAATATAATACTTCTTATCCCCGTGTTATGATCACCATTACCACAGAATATATGTCTTATAATTATACAATCTAAACTAGTAGATCACTAGATCAGAATAAATCCGTGTTTACTAGATGTATGTGTAGGTTGCCACGCTGGTTATGAATCAAAACAAAATATATTGGTTAAAAAGACCCAGCATTTAAGACAGGGCGGGTCAGGCTGGGTTCGCCTACCATCAATTTATATCCATTTCTTATAAAAAGTTAATGCTTTAGTTGATGATCTATATTAAAAATATTAATCTACCATAAATCTTTTAATAAACTGATTTGGAATATTGCATGCTTAAATTTGTACAACATTCCAGTCTGCTTAACCCATTTAACCCGTTCCCCTTTTAGCTAAAATTTTGATTTTACTTGTTTGAGATAAAGCACAACCGAATTTGTCTCCTTCAGTGATAAATGGTCCGAAATGGACTCCTTATATATGATGCACGAGGCATATATGTATATGATAACATCCTGGTTGAATGTCTGAACTCTGAAGTGCCTGGTATGAGAATATATCCAGAGATAGAAACATGATTGCTTTTATTTCTTACTTTTTTAACTGTAAGGATTAAGGCCGGTTTTAACTAAGATAGATACATAACTATATGGATAATGAATTTTATTGCTCCATGTGACATGTGTGTGTTTAAAGTAAAGTAGCGAAAGCGTGTGTAGGGAGACAATTGTGAAACCAACCTACATAAAGAGAATATCAAATTAGTACTAATAGTTAAGAATCTAGTCCTTCATTATGAAGCACATGTTTGAGTAGACTGGAATCAAAGTTGGTTTTTTTACTTCATTTGGCTTTTGCTTCTTTTTTCAAAAGAGACAAAAAAGAAAATATTTCGTGGTACCTCTTTTTAGTTCACACCAGGAAATACATAAACAAGTGTGCGATTCAAAAGACTTGTAGGCTGTTTTAGTACTACATCAATTAATTGGATGAAATGGTGTTTATTTTGTCAAGGTTGTCTTCAAAATTTATGGTTGGAATCAGGTACCAGACTATTTTTCAATCACTTTGAACTTTTCTACTTTTAGGAAATGCTCTAGCTGTTTAATTTTCAATCTTTTATCATATTTCATTTGTTATATCTGGAATATATTACTTGGAATATGCCCTTTATGTTATTATATCTTTGAAAAATGATATTATGGGGAAGGTATGAAATAGACAGTCATACACTATCCCGTACCACCAATCGAGTTCAGTCTAAATAGTCTAATGATCTGTCTTGGGTATATACTTTCTGTTGTGTGTTTTAAGTTTAGTGTTTAGTTTCATGACATTATGGGCATAGATAGGTTTATAGTATTACGAGTCATCTGAAAAGCTCAAACTAGGTCATTGGGCACTCTTGGTCCGGCATAAAGGTCCCAAAATGAAGGGCTGGATGGTTTGGGTAACGGGTCAACTGGTTTTGGGTTAAACTTAGAGGGTCTGTTATTGGAATTTGTCAAAACAAAACATGTAGGGTTGGAGCCAGGTTGGTTGATCAAAATTTGCTTTTTTCCACATTTCTTTATCTTCTGCAAATAGTTGATGTGCCAAATGTGACTACAAAATTACATTATTTTAGTGATAATCCGAAATTTTTGAATAAAATTACTTTACAACATTTGACTGACTCATTTGACATGCTTTTGAGCTATATTTATATGTTTTGTTTACGAGTGTGCCCTTTAGAAATGAAAAATAACATAAATTGAGCTCTTTAACAGTAAATTGGTTTGATCCGCCACTTCTACTGCTTTATAACGTATCGATTTGAATGGAGAAAGTTGATACCTACATAACTTAAACAGTGGACTTCATCTCAGTATCTGAAACCTTGTCTACAGGTCTTGTAATTGACGTGCTAGAAGTATATTAAACTTGTCCGGACATGTTTAATTTTAGACTTTGGACAACTTTCAATCCACTTATCCATATGTAGTCTATACATGTGTTGAATATCATCACATAATTACTTCAGTAACAATCTAAAATTTAGGATAACTTGATTTTAGAAGATTATGTGTGTTCAAAATAAAGGACCTTTTACCTTCGCATAACATACAGTCTTAAATGGAACATGGTCAAAACTCATTTATCATCATACTTCATTTGGTGTGTATTCGAAACCTCGTCAAGAAGATCAAATGCTGGAAATTTTGCTAATTACGGACACCGATAATCCAATCATTATTTTCGGGACGACAAACAGTATTTTTTTAATAACCGTCACCTCTGGCATCTTTTAACGGACTATGATGTGAACACGAAGATTTACTCTCTACAAACTAGAGCATTGTTACAAAAGAGTTTATTCCTTTCTTTCCACATTCATTTCTTAACAGAAGGATGAGAAGAAAAGCCCTCTATCTTTTCATATTCCCATCAAGATAGATTTTTTTGAAGGAATATTTCCCACCTTTTTCCTATTTCTTGTCATATGCTTCACAACACAGCTTATATATATACCCATGCGGGTTTCAGTTTTGATCACTCATAGTCACTTCATACATGACAATTGATTCTTCCCAAAAGAAGAGATCTTCGTGTTGGAAGTTAATGCAATTGATTAGCAACATCTTTAAACTCCGAGTTCCCGCTATACCGACAACTGAAGATAGAATGGGTAGTTCTCTTTCGCCACCACATAGGCATCATACCGCTGTGAAGGAGCCCGAAAAGCAGACCCCGAGAAGGCAAAATAGCCGCCATTTGGATGGTTCGGTTGAAAGAGGAGGCTCATCTATCAAGATTCAGGGCGTCGAAAACTATGACAGTGGAACAGATGATGTGAATAGCTATACTGATATTCAAACGGGTAAGCTACAGACATCAGTCACAAATCTTAAAGCTTTGGATTATATTAGGAGGTTCCATGAGAGGAACAAACATGAAGTTGTTTCGTTGGTGCTGCCACCACCGCCGCCGCCTCTGCCACGTCCTGGTCAAGACAGATTTGTCTTGAAATGATTATTACGAGTATAAGAGAATTCGTGTTCTATAAATATAAGTTTAAGTGTTGGTTTTCAACCCATTTGACCCATTTCATTAGGGAGGGGATATCTACACAAGTACACAACCCATTTAAAATGAATTTTCGTGTTTTATGAATATATACATTGTACTGTTGGTTTTCAAGCTGTTTTAAATACACACATGTAGATCTTGTTTGCATTGTCTCCAACCTTTTAACCCTTTTGTCCCATGCCATTAGGGATGTGATAACTGATAGTATACAACTTTTGGCCATACAAAACAAGTACAAGTAGCATAATATACGGTGTACAACTGTGTGAAGCATACATTTATTATGCGTGGCCAAAAATTGTTTGTGTACGTATGATTTTACCCATTCCGTTAGTCATATAACCAGTTAGAGGTAAAATAACTAAAAATTATCTAATTTATAGGTAAAATGCTGAAACAGCTTTATGGAGATATTATTGCTTATTTTCTTCAAGTGATATGTGTGTAACTGTGTATGTTTGAAGTAAGGCAATATGAAACACATGTTGGAAAACAATAATAATTATTGAAACTAAAGCAGAGAAAGTGAGTGACACTAATTACGAATCTTGTCCAAAGTCTTCCTTTAATGATCATGAAGCACAAATCTTTGAAATTTTGTATTTTCTTTTGGGAGAAAATTTTGTTTGGATTTTTTTTGGGCAAAATTTGAGTTCCGTGGGTCTTTTGTGTATTAGTATAAACAAAACGCACGACATCTGCAACGCTTATATTGCACCGCACCCCGCATGTCTCTATGGAACGTAAGATCACATTAAGAGCAGCCTGAAGTCTCATAAGTTGAAATAAGTTACTTTTAATCAATTATTTTCACTATGCAGCACTGTGTGTTTGAAGTAAAGCAGTAGGAAATGTTTAGGGAGACGACTGTGAAAACCAACCTAGAGAAAGAGTTATAGGCTTATAGCTCAATATTAGATCCAATCTTGTCCACATTATCCTTCATTATATATGAAGCACAAATTTGTGTAAACTAGAATCAAAATTAGGTTATTATTTCATTTGCATCCTTTTTCAAATGATCCAAAGAGCATATAATACCCGAAAAGCTAGAGACTTGTGTCGTCCGCGACTGATTATTCGTATTTGAGCAATTTGAATGACTTATTATCCATGAAATTTCAATTAAAGTGTTAATTTTTGGTCAATATGACAGCTCCATCTCCCTCCCTCCATAGTCCATGGTTGGAATCCGATACTATATACTATTTATCCCTTTGTACTTAATTATATTCTTCTTTATATATGTTGAATTTCTGGAGAAATATTACATATCACCAGAAAAAGTCCAAGAATGGCCCTCTCAAGAGCTTAATTTGAAAGTTTATTCCTTTCTCTTTCACATTCAAACAACAACAAAAAAAGATTAAGAACAGCACTTTACCTTTCCAAGCTTCAACAAGATTAAGCCTAAAGTTTACATAATTTGGATAAAAAAAATGTTCATGTGTCGAGATGAAAACTAAAAACAAAAAACCATAAGCTGTGGACAGCTTCAAATTTCTTTATTTCTTTTTGATGTGCCGAGTTAGCCCGACATTGAAGAATCAACTCATCCCACAATTCACCGGATTTTCCATGCTGAGGTAGTGATTAATGGCCGAGTATGCCATCCGAGCATCAAACAACCATTATTTTCCTCAACCTGATACCCATCACCACCCGCTAACAAAGCCAACAACATACTCGTTTGCTGACACGCATTAGATCCTAATTGAACCTGTTCAAACCCGGACGAGTCGAGTCGACTAGTCCACTGAGTCAACGTCTCGTGCCGTTCGACTCGGTCTATTCCTTCACATGCCACCAAATTACAAATCTGCTTCCCCAAATACACTTCTAACAAAAATTTATCCTGATCACTAGCTGGCACCATCCCCTCACCACTGCCATCTCCGGCACCCACAACCGAGCTGTCGAGCGAGTCAAACATAGTCGAATAATAATGCAATGACTCAGTAAACCGGTCCAAAAAACTCAACCCATTATGATTAGCCTCTTGTTTCACAACAGTCAATATCTCGGGTTTGATATCCTTAACCAAGGATAAAACTTTTTCAACTGAACCCGGTCTAGCCAACAACTCATGGAACTCGAAAACCGAATTAACTGCCACAACTTCCCCTGTTCGCAAATCAAACATACCCGGTTCAAGATCAGCTAAACTAGTAGCAACAAATCCTCTAAACTCAAACTCAACATTTATATTATCAGCCAATTGGGCCAACTTCCAACCCACTTCTTGCAAATAATCTTGACGAGGCGGTCCAACCCCAGTTAATCTAAAACTACGCAGACCACCCGGTCTAAGGGCCAATGCCTGCATCATAGTAGGCCATTGCATCCCTTGTTTTAGCCCAAAATCAATCACATGTACCTTTTTTTCCCCCCAAACCTTTCCAAAATGACTTGGTTTGAGGTAAAATGGGCAAATTTTAAGTAAGGAACTGTTTCATAAAAATGCATTTGTAACCAGTCTTGAAACTCGGGTAGATCTTGGTCATTGACCGGTGAAAAATAGTAAATTTTTCTAACTAAAGCTTCCAAAAAATACGTATACACTTTCCTCTTTGGGCCGGCGGCTTGCAACACGGATAACATCTCCGCTTGCTCCAACAAATTCTTGGCTAACCCTATTTATTTTTCTTGTACGGCTTCCGCACAAGCTATGAATGTACTCACCAGCCGGGTACCATTTTCTTGTGAGTCCATTATCACTACCGGGTTCGGATTCTCAGCCCTGGACAAAATAGCTTACTTGACATTGTAGGGCAGTTTGAAGCTCCTGCAAGATGGCACTCATCACGGTCTCTCTTTACACATTGATAAGCAATTTTCGTAAACACCTTCAATGATTCAGGATTCAATCCATCCTTTAGATTATCATAAATGATTTCATCCAAATTGTTTTGTTCATAGGACTGCCTCACCAATCCTATTAAAGGCGCAAGTTTTTCCCCGCTGTAGTCCAAACACGGCCTCCCACACAATACTTCAAATAGAACTACACCCAAAGAGTAAACATCGGACTCTTTTGTTAAAACCCCGGTCGCGGGTCCCAATACCCGAGCGTTCCTACAGGGCTCGAGATAAGAAACGTGTATTTTTGATTGGCAGGACCAAATTTCGAGAGACCAAAATCCGAGATCTTGGCATTCCAAAGTTCATCGAGTAAAATGTTTGAACTTTTAATATCACGATGCAATACTCTTTGTTGGGTCCCACCTGCACTATGCAAGTCCATGAGCTGCCCCAATGCATATCTTAAGGCGTTTAACCCATGTTAGCTCAGTGCTATCGAGACATCGATCAAGGCTTCTTCTGGGGGCATATTCATACACGAGTATCTTCTCACCATGATCATCACAATACCCTAACAAAGAAACTATATTTTCATGTTTGTATTGAGAAAGTATCATGATCTCCTTCCAGAATTCAGGATTTCCTTGCCCAAATTTACCATCTAAACGCTTCAAAGCTACCATCCCGTACCCTTCATAATAGGCAAGTTCTCCCTTGTACACTTTCCCGAATCCTCCTACCCCAATGCAATTTTCTTGAGCGAAATTGTTGGTTGCTGACTTTATAGCTTTTAGTTGTATTTCAACATGTTTGAACTCTTTTATATGACCCATTATTTTGATGGTTTGATCGCAAAACTAAGAACTCCCAAGTGTAGTTATAGTTGGGGATGTAATAATAGATCAATAGTATGTTATTCTTAGCTAGGCAGTGTATGAAAATTAGAAGAAGCGAGTTAGCGAGGTTCCTGACGCCAACTTTGAAAATTCCAAAAAGTTGTTTTGATAAATACAATGATTGCTAAGCACTCATCAATATTCCAAACAAATGGCTTATTTTATTTGATTTTTAAAAGTTATGTCTACACTCACGAAGCTTGGATTTAAGTCCATACAATTCATCGCATGTGTATAGAAACGTCAAGTAGCACTAAAAATAAAAGTAACTTCAAAAACAATATTATGATAGTGTATAAAGCATCCATCTCTTTTTATTTTCCCCTTAAATTAGATGTATTTAATATGGTCGTCATCATTCAATACACTTATATACTAAAAATACCCAATTTACAACATTTATTCCTTGACTTCTAAGATAACTAAAACAACTCATTTTACATCAATTACTTCTACATAAATAACTTACAGTATTCGCCCCCGCCATCACCATCACCGCTGCATCGTGCGGGGATTAGTATAATTTTATCAAAAACCGGAAACTATACATTTGATTAGTATTGTTCTTTGTTTTTGGCCCTTGGGTGCATTAAACGATGACATGTTCAAGCGTGTTGGGTTTTTGGTCAAAAAGAATGACGGTGAATTTCTTGACCAACATGTTAAAAGGAAGATCAACACTCATACTAGCTGACGTTTTGGTCTTTGGATTATTGGGTGGGTGGGGTTATGGGGAAAAAATGTGTGTGTAAATGTAATAAGACCCTCACCTCTCGTGGTTTAGGGTGCATTACCTTCACGACAGATCATGCTCCTTCAAAAGTTGCTTTTTGCAAGGTAACCAAACACAAGAAGGTGTGTCTTGACAACAAACACTTGAATATACCATTTGCATTTGATACTTTTGGTTTTCTCGTTCTTAAGGCCGCTGAGCTACGTGGAAGGAACCAACACGTCATACACGATATCGTTATGATGCCAAAATTCATGAACGTAGTTTTTTAACATCTTGAATTTGTTATACAAAAAAAAAATTAGCGACATAACTTGTTACCCGTTTGCCTTCTATTTCCATCTAAAATATTATAATTATGAATTGAAATTTCATTCATAAAGAAAAAGGAAAAAAACTTCCTATCTCATTTAAAACAAACCTAAACTTTTTTAATTTTTTTTTCTTTTTTGAATAGCAAATTTTGGCCCAATGACATGCCTCTTCATATACCCAACTTCAATTTTTGAGGAAACCCTTATTTGAGAAAACCATTATCTCCATTCTTGAGAGCATTTTGCTCACACCAAAATTTGAACCCTAATCCTCAGGGTCTCAGGCTCCCCCATATAATTCATAAAGAAAAAGAAAAAAAAAACTTCCCAACTCATTTAAAACAAACCTAATTTTTTTACTTAATAATTTTTTTTTGGGTAAATTACAAAAATGGTACCTGAGGTATGTCAAAAACTACACTCATCATACCTACAACTCAAAAATTACCCGAGCCATACCCACAGTTTCCAATTTTTTACACTGGTCATACCTAACCCTAACGGAGCTTGACGGATCGTTAAGTTTTATCACATGCCAAACACGTGAAGGGGTAAAAACGACTTTTCCCACTACTTCTTCTTCTTCCTCATATGTTATTTCTTCAAACCCAGATCTATATCTATATCAACATATATCTATATATTCACCACCCATCATTCAAAGAAAAAAAAAAGAAAAGAAGATCCATCAAGCAAATATATATCTATATTTTTTTTTTTTTGAATAGCAAATTTTGGCCCAATGACATGCCTCTTCATATACCCAACTTCAATTTTTGAGGAAACCCTTATTTGAGAAAACCATTATCTCCATTCTTGAGAGCATTTTGCTCACACCAAAATTTGAACCCTAATCCTCAGGGTCTCAGGCTCCCCCATATAATTCATAAAGAAAAAGAAAAAAAAAACTTCCCAACTCATTTAAAACAAACCTAATTTTTTTTTTTTTTTTTGAATAGCAATTTTGGCCCAATGACATGCCTCTTCATATACCCAACTTCAATTTTTGAGGAAACCCTTATTTGAGAAAACCATTATCTCCATTCTTGAGAGCATTTTGCTCACACCAAAATTTGAACCCTAATCCTCAGGGTCTCAGGCTCCCCCATATAATTCATAAAGAAAAAGAAAAAAAAAACTTCCCAACTCATTTAAAACAAACCTAATTTTTTTTTTTTTTTTTTTTTTTGAATAGCAATTTTGGCCCAATGACATGCCTCTTCATATACCCAACTTCAATTTTTGAGGAAACCCTTATTTGAGAAAACCATTATCTCCATTCTTGAGAGCATTTTGCTCACACCAAAATTTGAACCCTAATCCTCAGGGTCTCAGGCTCCCCCATATAATTATCCAAAGAATAAAATCTATCCAAAGAATAAAATCTATCCAAAGGAATAAAATCTATCCAAAGGAATAATATCT
Organism: Erigeron breviscapus; assembly: GCA_034093135.1. Lineage (NCBI taxonomy): Eukaryota > Viridiplantae > Streptophyta > Magnoliopsida > Asterales > Asteraceae > Erigeron > Erigeron breviscapus. Next base: position 38,407,584 of record CM067170.1, on the reverse strand, counting down.
GGAATAAAATCTATCCAAAGGAATAATATCTGGAATAAAATCTATCCAAAGGAATAATATCTGAATAAAATCTATCCAAAGGAATAATATCTGGAATAAAATCTATCCAAAGGAATAAAATCTATCCAAAAGAAATAATATCTGGAATAAAATCTATCCAAAGGAATAATATCTATCTAAAGGAATAAAATCTATCCAAAGGAATAAAATCTATCCAAAGGAATAAAATCTATCCAAAGGAATAAAATCTTTCCAAAGGAATAAAATCTTCTAAAGGAATAATATCTGGAATAAAATCTATCCAAAGGAATAAAATCTATCCAAAGGAATAAAATCTTTCCAAAGGAATAAAACCTATCCAAAAGGAATAAAATCTTTCCAAAGGAATAAAATCTATCCAAAAGGAATAATATCTGGAATAAAATCTATCCAAATGAATAAAATCTTTCCAAAGGAATAATATCTTTCTAAAGGAATAATATCTGGAATAAAATCTATCCAAAGGAATAAAATCTATCCAAAAGGAATAATATCTGGAATAAAATCTATCCAAAGGAATAATATCTATCTAAAGGAATAAAATCTATCCAAAAGGAATAAAATCTATCCAAAGGAATAAAATCTATCCAAAGGAATAAAATCTATCCAAATGAATAAAATCTTTCCAAAAGAATAATATCTTTCTAAAGGAATAATATCTGGAATAAAATCTATCCAAAGGAATAAAATCTATCCAAAAGGAATAATATCTGGAATAAAATCTATCAAAGGAATAATATCTGGAATAAAATCTATCCAAAGGAATAAAATCTATCCAAAAGAAATAATATCTGGAATAATATTTATCCAAATGAATAATATCTTTCCAAAGGAATAATATCTTTCTAAAGGAATAATATCTGGAATAAAATCTATCCAAAGGAATAAAATCTATCCAAAAGAAATAATATCTGGAATAAAATCTATCCAAAGGAATAATATCTATCTAAAAGAAATAATATCTGGAATAAAATCTTTCCAAAAGAATAATATCTTTCTAAGGAATAATATCTGGAATAAAATCTATCCAAAAGGAATAATATCTGGAATAAAATCTATCCAAAGGAATAATATCTGAATAAAATCTATCAAAGGAATAATATCTGGAATAAAATCTATCCAAAGGAATAAAATCTATCCAAAGGAATAAAATCTTCCAAAGGAATAATATCTGGAATAAAATCTATCCAAAGGAATAATATCTTATCTATCAAGGAATAATATCTGGAATAAAATCTATCCAAAGGAATAAAATCTATCCAAAAGAAATAATATCTGGAATAAAATCTATCCAAAGGAATAATATCTGGAATAAAATCTATCCAAATGAATAAAATCTTTCCAAAGGAATAATATCTTTCTAAAGGAATAATATCTGGAATAAAATCTATCCAAAGGAATAAAATCTATCCAAAAGGAATAATATCTGGAATAAAATCTATCAAAGGAATAATATCTTCCAAAGGAATAAAATCTATCCAAAGGAATAATATCTGGAATAAAATCTATCCAAAGGAATAATATCTGGAATAAAATCTATCCAAAGGAATAAAATCTATCCAAAGGAATAAAATCTATCCAAAAGGAATAATATCTGGAATAAAATCTATCCAAAGGAATAAAATCTATCCAAAGGAATAAAATCTATCCAAAGGAATAAAATCTATCCAAAGGAATAAAATCTTCAAAGGAATAATATCTGAATAAAATCTATCCAAAAGGAATAATATCTGGAATAAAATCTATCCAAAGGAATAAAATCTATCCAAAGAATAAAATCTTTCCAAAGGAATAAAATCTTCCAAAGGAATAATATCTGGAATAAAATCTATCCAAAGGAATAAAATCTATCCAAAGGAATAAAATCTTCCAAAGGAATAAAATCTATCCAAAAGGAATAATATCTGGAATAAAATCTATCAAAGGAATAATATCTGGAATAAAATCTATCCAAAGGAATAAAATCTATCCAAAGGAATAAAATCTATCCAAAGGAATAAAATCTTCCAAAGGAATAAAATCTATCCAAAAGGAATAATATCTGAATAAAATCTATCAAAGGAATAATATCTGGAATAAAATCTATCCAAAGGAATAAAATCTATCCAAAGGAATAAAATCTATCCAAAGGAATAATATCTGGAATAAAATCTATCCAAATGAATAATATCTGAATAAAATCTTTCCAAAGGAATAATATCTTTCTAAAGGAATAATATCTGGAATAAAATCTATCCAAAGGAATAAAATCTATCCAAAAGGAATAATATCTGGAATAAAATCTATCCAAAGGAATAATATCTTTCCAAAAGAATAATATCTTTCTAAAGGAATAATATCTGGAATAAAATCTATCCAAAGGAATAAAATCTATCCAAAAGGAATAAAATCTTTCCAAAGGAATAAAATCTATCCAAAAGGAATAAAATCTATCCAAAAAGAATAAAATCTTTTCAAATGAATAATATCTATCCAAAATGAATAATATTTATATCCAAAAGAATAAAATCTTTCCAAAGGAATAAAATCTATCCAAAAGGAATAATATCTGGAATAAAATCTTTCCAAAGGAATAATATCTGGAATAAAATCTATCCAAAAGGAATAATATCTGGAATAAAATCTATCCAAAGGAATAATATCTATCTAAGGGAATATTTATGATTACAGGAAATCTTCACAATCACTACAAATAGTGATACAAAGGATGATTGAAATCCATCTGAGCTTTCATAGAAATGCTCTGGAGGAAAACAAGAACCTCTCACTATCTTCAAACACAACATAAACACTTAGGATTGGATGATGTAAAACCGTATACATAATACGAGTTACCAGCAGGGAATCGCCACCCAAATATCCTACTCTTCCTCACACCTTCCCATGCTAGGTGGCATGGGATCCGTATAAACCCCCTTATTTTGTATAATGATATTAGATTGCATACTCTAAAACAGTATATGTTAATCGACGTATCATCATTTGGCGCCATCCGTGGGACCGAAGTTTTAATTCACCTTTTAACAAAGAAAGTCAAGAAATCCACATTACTGTCGTGTTAGATAACAATCGAATGGCTGAGAGTAACCCAGACCAAACACCAACGATCATTGTAACCAACGCTCTTGAAACTCCTAGCATTGAGCCCACGTTCACTCTTCGTAACACAGGAGAACCTATCCACCTAGCCTCCCGGTTGGGCTCGAACGAACCTGTAATACAGTTGGTAGTTAGAAACTCTTGACCAAATTCACACTCTGTACTCTGAACTCGCTCAAAAGCTAAAAGACATTTCCCCTCGTCCCTTACCTACTAAGGTTGATCCCTTGGTCGTTGAACCATGGAATTCTGGTTCAGACGACATACATCTAGGAAAAGCCAAAGATAACTTGTTTGTTGAAAATGACAGCACGGACCGTGGAAGAGTTCGTACCGTCATGAGGGCTACAGCTTCCACCAAAGAAAAGCTCGCAACAAATGCAGACTTCTACCACGAGCCTTTCGTATTCAAGGAACCAGAAAGAGACGTTAGAGATTTGGTAGCTTCACCTTTCACAAAGCGAATCCGTGATTATATCATGCCTAACGGTTTAAAGGTCCCAACCAATTTGTGACCATACGACGGGACAACAGATCCTGATGATCATCTCACGGTATTCATGGGAACAATGGATGTGCACAAGCTACCTGAGCCAGCATGGTGTAGATTTTTTCACATCACACTATGTGGGGCAGCGAGGTTTTGGTACGATAACCTAGCACCTGGAAGCATTGATGGCTTCCACCAGTTGAGAGACAAATTCAGATCAAATTTTCTTCAACAACGAAGATTTCAAAAAACACAAGCAGAGATTCTAGGTATAAGGCAGCGACCAGATGAGTCGCTAAAAGACTATGTAGCTCGATTTAGCAAAGAAACACTACACATGGCAGACAGATCATATGCCATGGTATGTGGAGCTTTCATCAGCGGTTTACGCCCTGGAAGACTATTCAAAGATCTTATTGCACGGCCACCATCATCTTTGGAAGATCTTTTCATTCAAACCAACAACTTCATACGAGCTGATGATGCCAATAATGAAAAACGACTTCGTGATCCTTGAAGTGTGAGACACAAGAAAAATAAATGTCCAAAAGACAAACAACGTTTTTAACCACTCTTAGGGTATTATTGTTCATGCCCAAATAAATAAGAGGGTGGAACTATTTATTGATGAACAAGAGAAACACATTTGCAATGTAAAAATTGCTTTAATAAAATATCCCTTGAAAATTATTATATATGTCGACAATGCATGCAAACATCCCGCCATTAGAGGGATGAAATATCGCGAAAATACACGAAAGATGTATGAACGCGAAAAAATTAAATTATACACGGATAGTGTATAAACATGAAATATCGCGAAAATACACGAAAGATGTATGAACGCGAAAAAATTAAATTATACACGGATAGTGTATAAACATGAAATATCGCGAAAATACACGAAAGATGTATGAACGCGAAAAAATTAAATTATACACGGATAGTGTATAAACATGAAATATCGCGAAAATACACGAAGGATGTATAAACGCGAAAAAATTAAATTATACACGGATAGTGTATAAACATGAAATATCGCGAAAATACACGAAGGATGTATAAACGCGAAAAAATTAAATTATACACGGATAGTGTATAAACATGAAATATCGCGAAAATACACGAAGGATGTATAAACGCGAAAAAATTAAATTATACACGGATAGTGTATAAACATGAAATATCGCGAAAATACACGAAGGATGTATAAACGCGAAAAAATTAAATTATACACGGATAGTGTATAAACATGAAATATCGCGAAAATACACGAAGGATGTATAAACGCGAAAAAATTAAATTATACACGGATAGTGTATAAACATGAAATATCGCGAAAATACACGAAGGATGTATAAACGCGAAAAAATTAAATTATACACGGATAGTGTATAAACATGAAATATCGCGAAAATACACGAAGGATGTATAAACGCGAAAAAATTAAATTATACACGGATAGTGTATAAACATGAAATATCGCGAAAATACACGAAAGATGTATGAACGCGAAAAAATTAAATTATACACGGATAGTGTATAAACATGAAATATCGCGAAAATACACGAAGGATGTATAAACGCGAAAAAATTAAATTATACACGGATAGTGTATAAACATGAAATATCGCGAAAATACACGAAGGATGTATAAACGCGAAAAAATTAAATTATACACGGATAGTGTATAAACATGAAATATCGCGAAAATACACGAAGGATGTATAAACGCGAAAAAATTAAATTATACACGGATAGTGTATAAACATGAAATATCGCGAAAATACACGAAGGATGTATAAACGCGAAAAAATTAAATTATACACGGATAGTGTATAAACATGAAATATCGCGAAAATACACGAAGGATGTATAAACGCGAAAAAATTAAATTATACACGGATAGTGTATAAACATGAAATATCGCAAAAATACACGAAGGATGTATAACCACGAAGAAATTAAATTCATATGTCTCAAAATTATATATTTTTTATACATATGAATTGGGGAGCTTAATAGTATACATACGGTAAAATAGTATCATACGATATCAAAAAGAATAAAATCTATCCAAAAGGAATAAAATCTTTTCAAAATGAATAAAATCTATCCAAAAGGAATAATATCTATCCAAAATGAATAATATCTATCCAAAATGAATAAAATCTTTCCAAAAGAATAAAATCTTTCTAAAGGAATAATATCTATCCAAAATGAATAATATCTATCCAAAATGAATAAAATCTTTCCAAAAGAATAAAATCTTTCTAAAGGAATAATATCTGGAATAAAATCTATCCAAAGGAATAAAATCTATCCAAAAGGAATAATATCTGGAATAAAATCTATCCAAAGGAATAATATCTATCTAAGGGAATATTTATGATTACAGGAAATCTTCACAATCACTACAAATAGTGATACAAAGGATGATTGAAATCCATCTGAGCTTTCATAGAAATGCTCTGGAGGAAAACAAGAACCTCTCACTATCTTCAAACACAACATAAACACTTAGGGCGCGTTTGGTTCACAGAATGTTTTTGGAAGGAATGGAATCTGTTAAAGGAATTGGAATCTGATGGAATGGAATTTGACGGAATGTTTTTCATTTTTGAAGATTTAAGTGACGGAAGGAATGGGATTCCTTCCCCCATCCCCATGGAATGGAGATTCCATCAAATGAGGGAATGTTTACATTCCAACGGAATGATATTCCTTCATCATTGAACAACCAAACGCACTAAGGAATGGAATTCAATTCCAATTCCATCAGATTCCATCAGAATCTGCGAACCAAACGCGACCTTAGGATTGGATGGCGTAAAACCGTATACATAATACGAGTTACCAGCAGGGAATCGCCACCCAAATATCCTACTCTTCCTCACACCTTCCCATGCTAGGTGGCATGGGATCCGTATAAACCCCCTTATTTTGTATAATGATATTAGATTGCATACTCTAAAACAGTATATGTTAATCGACGTATCATTAGCCATAAATTGTTTGTGTACATATCATTTTACTCATTCTGTTGTATCAAGTTAGTCATATAACCAGCTGTTAGAGGTTAAATAACTAAAATCAAACTATTTACAGGCAAAATGTTAAAACTGCTTTATGGAATTATTATTGCTTATTTTCTTCGAGTGACATGTGTGTTTGTTTGAAGTAAGGCAATATGAAACACATATGTTGGAAAACAATAATAATTATTGAAACTAAAGCAGAGAAAGTGAGTGACACTAATTACGAATCTTGTCCAAAGTCTTCCTTTAATGATCATGAAGCACAAATCTTTGAAATTTTGTATTTTCTTTTGGGAAAAAATTTGTTTGGAATATTTTTTCTTCTTTTTTGGCAAATTTTGAGTGTCGTGGGTCTTTTGTGTATTAGTATAAACCCTAAACGGGTAAACGAAGAGGGACTTGTTCAGGCTAACTAGGGAATTGGGGAAATCGAGCTTTTGGTTCTCATGCATATAAAATATCAACAAACAACTAAGCGAAAGATTAACCCCGAATGAGCTTTCTTGCTGAATAAAGTTGAAGACCTGGTAATGATAGATACGTCTCAGCTCGTTTTGATTATACAAATTGTCATGGTGGTTATCATTAACAGAAATCAGGGAATTCAGACTGTTTGGCCGCCTTCAATTGTAGTTACCAACCAGTTTTAATATATTCAGAGGGTCTCCAATGCAATTCCACAATAAGATAAATGTAATATGTATCATTTACCCGATAAGTCACCTGATGAATTTTTTTTTGAAACGGTCGTTTTTCAAGGGTGTTTTGTCAAACAAGTTTTCAAAAAAAAATTATGGAACAAGGTAAACCGGTACTGGGAGTACCGGTTTGGAATTTTTGACCCGAACCCGGTTCTCCCAATACCGGTTTCAGAAAAAGCTCTTTGAACCCGGTAGTGCCATAACCGGTTTCAGAAAAAGTACCCACTTGCAGGGAATCTTTTGACCAAAACAGTGCGATGTGACATTACGCCTGAAACCGGTTTTGCCAATACCGGTTTCGGCCGAAACCCTACACGTGGCAGATCGTGGTGAAACCCTAGTTATGTGTTGTCTAAACCCTAATATATATATATATAGTATCCATGTGATGATGTATCTTCAACCATTATCAGTATTATAACAAATATTTTCAGATAATATTCAAACACTGAAACACTCAACTATATTTCCAAAAAAAATGGCATCTTCATCATTCAACCCAATTGTGGTTCAGTTAATATTGGATGATTGTGTATCATTCGTAAATGGGATCCTTCAAAATGCAGATCCATCAAAAAGAAGAAGTTTTCCTCTTTTCACGTAATGAGTTATGCTGAAATTTGTGATGCCACTTACAGTTGTTTTGGTGTTTCAAAACAAGCTTTCAATTTGCAATTATATTTATGGTATGAATTTAAGGGTGTTCCTTTCAGAAATTTAATTACGGATGATAATACTTTGGCAATGATTTATCATCTGGGTGAAGCGCAATTTGAAGTGAAGTTCGAGCCTACTTTTACAAACTTGTTAAGCTTGACTCAAAGTCAATGTTTTTTTCAAGCGGGTAACCAGTCACTAGATAACGAAGATGATGAAGACAATGACGATGATGAAGACAATGAAGACGATGAAAACGATGAACATGTTGAAGATGATGAAATTGCACCAATGATTAATGGATCTAGTGATGAGGCACCTTATACAAGCGATGATACCATCGACGGATATAGAGTTGATGGGGATGTATCTGGAGATGAAGATGATGAAGGGGCACATGTACAAGGTCCTTTAGAGCAGCAACAACATCTTAATCTTGACGATGATGATGAAGATCGTCTAATGCCATTCAATGAAGTTCAAGAAGATGTGGTATTTTGGTCGAAAGAAAGAAATGTGATAGAAAAAGGAATGGTTTTTCAAAGCAAGGCGGAACTTGTATACGCTGTTAGGCTTTGGAACATAAGAGAAAACAGAGAACTAATTGTTCAAGATACGAGGCCATAGTTTTGGAAAGCACATTGCATGACCAGGGGGAAGAATTATCGTGGTGTTATGGACCGGGTCCCGTGTAGGTGGGTTGTAGTTGGATCTAGCAGAAACAGTTTAGGATTGTTTCTGATCACAAAATGGGTGGAGAGTCACAATTGCTATGGAGAAGTGACTAATAACAACAACCGATGTATGACAGCAAATATGATAGCTTCTGAAATTTTGGCCCAGGTGAGGGAGGATTTAACCTATAAAGTCAGACACATCCAGCCCCAAATAAAAACAACTTTCAATGTCGATGTGACCTACACCAAGGCGTGGAATGCAAGAAGGATAGCAATTGAAAGGTTGTATGGAACTTGGCCGAGTAACTTTGATGCATTGCCCAAGTATATTGCCGAATTACAACGTGCTAATCCAGACACTGTTGTAGAATGGCTCCATTCTCCAACCAGTTCAAGCCATATACAAACATTCAAGTTTGTATTTTGGGCATTTGGACCGGCAATTACGGCATTCCAACGTTGTATTCCAGTGATCTTTGTCGATGGCACTCATTTGAAAGGCAGCTACAAGGGTAAGTTGCTAACTGTGGTGACGAAGAACGCCAATGGACAATTATTGCATGTCGCTTTTGCCTTGGTTGATGAAGAGTCTAATGAAAGTTGGGGATGGTTTTTAAATCTCTTTCAAGAGCATGTCGGATCGCAACGGCAGGGTGATTTGTGTATCATTTCAGACCGTCATCAAGGCATAATTAATGCAGTGAACGAAATTGGGTGGCATCATAGGTATTGTTTGAGGCACGTTTGTAGCAATGTCAACTCGCACTTCAAGGACAAGAAAATCAAAAACTTGGCTTGGGTTATCGGTTCCACATCCCAACAATCCAAGTCTTCTTGGGCGGTGGATGAAATCAGAGGTGAAGCAGAGGGGGTTTGGCCGTATTTGAGAAACATTGGTTTGGATAAGTGGACTCTAAAGCACGACTCGGGACTTCGTCGTTGGGGTAACTTAACGACAAACATTGCCGAATGCCAAAACAATATCCTTGGAAAGGCTCGTATGCTACCTATTAGAGCTTTAATTGAGGCGACTTTTACTTGGACAAGAGACCATTTTGTCAAGAAATACCGGAAGGCCACCAATTGGAACCCACCACTAGCTCGCAAAATGTGGGAGGTTTATCAGATGCATGAAAAAGCCTCAACAAGCCATAGGGTGGAAGTGTATGATGAACGAACAGGAAATTACACGGTCAGAACAAACCAAAGAAATGCACAAGGTGAGTACACATACAATGTTGTCATGGCGGAGAATAGGAAAAAATGCTCTTGTGGAGCTTGGCAGCATCAAAGGTTTCCATGTTCTCATGCCATTGCTGTTTGCGGATATAGACATGAGAGAGCTGCTAATCTTCCTAGTAAGAGGTACACAACTAGGACGTGGATAAATCAGTATAATGCTGCACTTGCCCCCCTCCGAGACGTGCATTACTGGGCGGAGGTAGATTGGAAGATCCAAGGAGACCCGGCAAAACTGGTCACGCATAGGGGTAGGAGACGCACCAGACGGTACCGGAACGAGATGGATGAGAGTTCTACCAGCAGATCTTCAACCTCAAGACAACAAGCTAGATGTGGCATTTGCAACGGATTTGGTCATAATAGGAAGACATGCACTCAACTTTGAATATGGCAATAATCTTGTCGCCTATCTGTTTCCGTTTTTGTGTGTTGTTTTTATCCGTTTTTTTCTGAATTTCTAGGTGTTTTCATGTAACATGGCCACTTTCAATATGGAATTTATGTTTGTTTTTTCTTATTAGGTATCCTTGTCACTTTAGAATAAAAAACATATAAAACAACATTAAAAACTAATTAAACAACTTATTTTATTTAAAACGAAAACGATTACATAAATCCTAACAATTAAAGGTTGCAATCGTTACGGTGAACCGAATAATATGGCGAACCAAATCGGGAATCAGAAGAGGACACGTCACTGTCACCATCATTACGGTGAATGTATTCACCGTACTCATAGCCAATCTATGCAGTTTCGTGGTGTTGTGTTGCGTATTCCTCTCCAGGATCAGTCACGTAACCTTCAGGCCGCCTACCCACCGGGCGAAAATCGGGTTCAAAGCGCTGCGCTTCCTCCAGTTGATTCGTTATTGAGATATCGGCATGAGTAAGATTGTTAATGGTTAATTCCATCCATTGGACCTTCGACTGCAGATACATCAAGTACCTCCGATCTACTTGAGTAGGGCAGACGACTGTGTTACTTTCTGCAATTTCGGCCTCATAGGCCGACTTTCTCGCACTTAAAGCACCAATTATAGCTGCCACGTCCGATTTATCCTTGTTATCATCAACCATGTGAGACTCAATGGAGTTTCTAGCTCCAGCCCTAGTGATATTTGGGTATGCCATTTCTTTAGATATGATTTTTGAAAATTTAGTTGGTGTATTTTTTTTTTTGAATGCCCAGAAACTGAGCTATGTTCGTATATATATATATATATCAAAGTTTTGTCAAACAATTATAATAGATGCTCAACTGGCTTTTTTTTGTCGTTTACCTCGAACCCGGTATTGGGAAAACCGGGTTCGCAGCCTTTAGTCACGTCACCCTGACATGTTACTGTTTGTCTGAAAAAGAATCGTACTATGTCTGAAACCGGTATTGCGAGACCCGGTTTCAATCACCTTTTCCTGAACCCGGTTTTGCGAATACCGGGTTCGAGCTAAAAATCCCAAACCGGTAATGGCAACGCTTATATTGCACCGCGCCCCACATGTCTCTATGGAACATATGTTAACATTAAGAGCAGCCCGAAGTCTCATAAGTTGAAATAAGTTACTTTTAATCAATTATTTTCACTATGGAGCACTGTGTGTCAGTGGCGGCTCAAGGTTTTTGGTGGCCTTAAACAAGATCAGAATTTGGGGCATAGTTCATTATTAAATTAAAAAAAAAACCCTAACTTATGTTGTTGAACTACTAATAAAAAAAGTGTAGAGGTTGATGCATAAACCAATAAGAATGTTACTGCAATGAAAATTTTATAATGATACTTAGCTCCATGTTCAAACACTAAGCCTACTATACAAAAAAATTAAGACCTTATATTTTTGGGGGCCTAAAGCGATTGTTTGGTCCTTAATAACTATAGAGCCGGCTATGTGTGTTTGTTTGAAGTAAAGCAGTAGGAAATGTTTAGGGAGGTGTGTTTGTTTGAAGTAAAGCAGTAGGAAATGTTTAGGGAGACGACTGTGAAAACCAACCTTAGAGAAAGAGTTATAGCTAGAATCGTGTCCATATTATGAAGCACAAATTTGAATAAACTAGAATCAGAATTAGGTTATTACTTCATTTGCATCTTTTTTCAAATGATCCAAAGAGCATATAAGCCCCAAAGGGCTAAAGACTTTTGTCGTCTGCTACTGATTATTCATATTTGAGCAATATGAATGACTTGACTATCATAAGAAGATTTCAGTTAAAGTGTTGATTTTTGGTCAATATGACAGCTCCATCTTCCTCCCTCCATAGTCCATGGTTGGAATCCGATACTATATACTATTTTTCCCTTTGTACTTAAGCAGCAAGCCTCACCTCCTTTATATAGAATTATGAGAGAAAAAAGATTTTGAGAAATTTCTGTATTATTGTGTTATTAAAATGAATACAATTACAGGATTATATACCAGAAGGAAATCTGTATCTATTCTATATCTATGCATAATTAACCGCCTAATCTAATTTAAACATTCTGTTATAACAAACTCCTATATTTACAACTCTAATCCCTGAACTATCTATAAGTAATCAGACAGCTACCTAACTTCTATATACCCCCCTCAAGTTGGAACTTCTTGAAGACCCAACTTGTCACTCAAAAAGGAATGTTGTGAAAATCCAAGCCTTTGTCATAATATCTGCAAGTTGCATATGAGTAGGAATATATGCAGTTTGCAGAAAACCTTCTTGAACCTTGTCTCTTGTAAAATGACAATCAATATCTAAATGCTTGGTCCTATCATGATAGCAAGGATTTGCAGCAATCTGTTGTGCAGCTTTATTATCACAAAATAAGGTCAAAGGTACTTGCACTGGAATGTGCAGATCCTTTAACAAGTAAGTGAGCCATATTAACTCACAAGTAGTAGCAGCCATGCTTCTATACTCAGCCTCTGTTGATGACCTTGAGACTGTTGATTGTTTCTTTGTTTTCCAAGAAACTAAAGCATGCCCCAAAAATATGCAATAACCAGTAAGGGACCTTCTAGTCATCAAACATGATGCCCAATCTGCATCACTAAACCCAGTGACCTTGAGCTAAGGCTGAACAGGGTAAAACAAACCTTTTGAAATGGTTCCTTTCAAATATCTTAACAAATGTGTTGCAGCTTTCATATGTGGTTCTCTAGGAGCAGACACAAATCGACTGATAATGTTAACAGATAACAAATTTATTTGAAAATCTGGTACATAGAACACATTGGTTAAAAGTAAGGATGAATTAATCCTAACTTTTCCAATTTTAGTGACAAATTTGTATGTACCATCAGGAAGTTTGACTCTAATGGGATTTTTAAGACTGATAATGTCATGAAATAAGTCAATATGAGGAGACATATGACCAGTGGCACCAGTATCATTAACCCAATCTTTCTTAAAATCTATATCAATAGGAGAAGTGAGAGCCTGCAGTCTTGCATGAAAGGACATACCTGCATGTGGCTCTACATTTTTACCAAAATCAGAATTTGGTCCCATAACCACATGATTTCCTTTAAGCATTTTCATCATATATGTGCAAACAGCAGCCACTAGTTTTTGATCCAATTCAGCCTTGTGTTCATTATGAATCTCATTTTCATAGTTCAAATCAAAAGGAGAGTCTCTTTGCACATATTCACCCATATTAGTACTAACTTGTGCAGCCATTCTTCCTCCTCTCTTTGACTTCTTACCCTTATACCAATCAGGATACCCCAACCTTTCAAAACACTGATTATACACATTGCCAGTTTGCTTACAGAAGGTGCAACTTGGTTTTTCTCCCCTATTATCTCCTACCACATGCTTCTTAAAAGCCTGATTACCCCTATTAGAGTTATTTGCAAAGAAAGCAGTAGATTCAGGGGTGCTGTGAGTAACCTGTTTTTGTTTCTCCACTTGTTGCACAATATAATAAGCTTTGTTAATGGTTGGAAGAGGATCCATAGATAGGATTTGGTTTCTCACAGATTCAAAGTCATCATTCAATTTCATTAGAAATTGCATTAATCTTGATCTACTCTCAATCTTAGCATATTTCTCAACTATACCACAACTACACTCACCCATCTTTCCACAAGAACAAGCGGGAATGCCATTAAGACTATGCAATTCATCCCAAACCTTTTTCATCTTATTATAGTATGCAACAACAGAAAGATTACCTTGAACAACCTTGCTCAATTCCCTTTCAAGATGAAAGATAAGGGGACCATTACTCTGGCCATATCTCTCTTCTAACTCCTTCCAAAGCTCATGAGCAGTTTGAGCATACAAGAAAGCTTCTGACAACTCTGCAGTCATAGAATTAAGGATCCAACATGTAACCATATAGTTACACCTGGTCCATCGACTGTAAGTAGCATCAGCAACATCTGGCATTTTCAGTGTGCCATCTATAAACCCTAACTTGAGTTTTGCACCTAATGCCATTTTCACAGTACGGCTCCATCCAAGAAAATTGCTTCCATTGAAAGGTGCATTAGTCAACACCATGTCAGGATGATCCGAACTTGCAGTGTACCATGGATCATTAATGGAGATTTCAGCATTATTATTGTTGTTGTTAGGGTTTGCCATTATCAAATATTCCAAGAATCACGAATAATTGCTCAAATAAAACCCTAATTTGATCAAACTCAGAATTAGGTCAAAGAAGATGAACAAATTGTTCAATTGAAACCCTAATTATATCAAAACCAGAAATTAGGGCAAAAGAAATACGAAAGATCGAGAAATTAAACGAAATCGAACAAACTATGGACTCCGATTGAAGAAAAAAGGAATCAAATAGCTTATCGTAATGACGATGATCGAAATCGCCATTGAAGAACTCGATCTTCAATCTCTGATACCATATAGAATTAAGAGAGAAAAAAGATTTTGAGAAATTTATGTATTATTGTGTTATTAAAATGAATACAATTACAGGATTATATACCAGAAGGAAATCTGTATCTATTCTATATCTATACATAATTAACAGCCTAATCTAATTTAAACATTCTGTTATAACAAACTCCTATATCTACTGTTGAGTCCCAATGTTGATTGTAAATTTAATGATGACAAATCTGACCTATAAACACTTAGTAATCTTTGGTTCTTGTAATCGAATCTGGGTCAGACTAAGCTGACACAGCTTACGATCTGTCTCTGACCCAGATCATGTTTCATACTTGTAATTGTAATATCTTATGGAAGCAAGTGTTATTCAAGCTGCATCAAATTGTATTAGCATTCAGTCCAAGTCGAAGAGGAGGATTGAAGATAGAAGACCAAGCTGCTAGTGGAAGACAGCTTGGGATTAGCAGTCAGCTTGGAAACACTTAGGCAGATTGGTGCCTTGACAAACGGCCCAATCTGTGTCTGACAATCAAGTGAAGATAACAACCTGGATTGAAGATAAGGACAAATGACGTGACTAGGAAGAATCCTAGGATCCAGGTTGGTGGTTGTTTTACATATGCGTGTCCATATTCCTATTGGTAGATGAAGAATGTGCGTCAGTACGTGGGGGACCACAAGTACCATGAAAGGCATGATTGATTATTCCTTCATCAACCACTGAATGAAGAACACGTAGCTGCAATGGACACCTAATGAAGGAGCGCTTGTGCCTATAAAAGCCTCATTCATGGATTGCATATGTGTGGCATTTCCTGAGAATCATTCTTCACACAAGTTTCTCTGCTCTTACACACAGCTTAGTCTGTACGAGATCAGCCTGGGCTGATTCTCTTGAGCTGAAACTTATTGATTGTTGTTTGTCATTTCATAGGGTTGTTTAGATATCTATAGGCTATCTTTATTCCGCAACAACCCTGTAATTCTTTGTATAGATTATTTCTTAATAAAGGATTACATTTGAAAACCACAATCTGTGTTCAAGAATGTTTTTGTTTCTTTACTGCTTTACTGTTTTAATGATTCCTGGTCTTTACTTACTTGCTTAGTATTCATAAACTGAATCTTAAAACGTTTTGTGTTAAAAGTTTGTAAAGATTGAAGAAAGTTGTATTCACCCCCTCTACAACTGTTCTGTGTTCAATATACTTTGGTATATTGATACACCGTGGGATGTATCAATTGGTATCAGAGCGGTGGTTGAGAATTAACTTGACTTGATCCTTGCATATTTTCATTTATAGTAAAGCATTATGTCATCATATATTGATAATGGTTCTTCAACCCGACCACCCATGTTTGACAAAGATGATTTCAGTGGGTGGAAAGGTAGAATGTCTTTGTTCCTTGAATCCATCGATAACAATATGCCTGACATCCTTGCGGATGGTCCTTATGTTCCTACACAAACCATTGTGGTAGAAGCTGTGGTCAGGGAAGGTCAACCAACCATTCCTGCCACAGTCAAATCTATTGTAAAGGACAAGGCAGATTGGGGGGATGAGTATAGGAGGTTGGCAAACTTGGATGTGAAGGCTAGAAATTTCATTGTCCAAGCTGTGCCCAAAGACCTTTACCATTCTATTAAAATGTGTTCAACAGCTAAGAAAATGTGGGGTACATTGACTGTTATGTTTGAGGGTTGCTCTACCTCCATGGAATCCACAATTACTACATTGACCAGGAGGTATGAGAGATTTTTCTCTTTGAGAAATGAATCCTTGACTGACACTCATACCCGCTTTAATGCTTTGGTAAATGATTTAGCTGCTGTTGGAATTAATAAGAAAAATGAGGTTTTAAAGAGCAAATTTCTTGATTCATTACCACCTAAATGGAACAACTATATTTCTTCTGTTAAATTAAGTTCTGTTTATCATGATCTTGATCTCCCTGGACTTTTTGGTTTGCTTCATAACCAAGAATGTTCAGAGGCTGAAAAGTTAATTGCTATGGGTGATTCTTATAGTCAGCCTGCTGCTGCACTTATTGCTTCTATGACTGAACACCCTAGTTCAATTAGTAATGAGATCATTCCTTGTGTTAATGATGATATTCCTGTGATGTCAAATCCTAACTCTGTTTGTGCTGAATCTGAGTGTGATGAATCTGATGGTGATGAACTAGCAAATGAAGTTGCTATGTTGGTTGAAAGGATCAGAAGGAGATCCTTTAATAAGTTTAAAGGAAAAGGAAGAGGTGTCCAAGCTGACAAGACCAAGAAGCCATTTGATATGTCCAAGGTCACTTGTTACAAGTGTGGCAAGACTGGACATATGGCTGGAGATTGCAGATCCAAAGAAACTGCTCAAGCTGTGCCAGTCAAAGGTGGAAGAGGTGAAAAATACTCTAAGCTCAAGACTAAGTACAAAGCCTTGAAAGCACAAGTAGCTGAGCTGACTGAGAAGGTGAACAAAAATGAGAAGAGTCTGGTAGCCAAAGACTGGGCTGAAAGTGCCACATTATCTGATGATGAGCTGTACAAAGATGCCAAGTGTTTCATGGCTAAAGAAGCTACTCAAAGATTTGCTGAAGATCTGGTGAAAATACAATAGCAATCTGAGTCAGCTCACCAGGCATCCACCAGTCAGACTGCTCCACCTGAGGTAACTTATTTTTCCAATCTGTCTGATAATGAGAAGCTGTCCAGACTGAACAAACTTGGTGATGAGGTTTTACTACAAAACCACTTTAATCAAGAACTCAAAAAGGAAATACATGTTTTGAAACTTGATAACAGCTCTAAGAGTCACACCATTGAAAAACTAGAATATGAAGTTAAAGCTCAAAAGCAATTAAACTCCATTTTGATTAAAGAAGCTAAAACTGCAGAAGAAAAGTTTTTAAAGGTTAAACAGATTACTGAAACATGGTGTATAAGTTCAAAAAGAGTTGCTAAGTGTGTTAATGAACAAATACCTCATCAGATCCAAGCCATTTTTTATGGTGATTATGATAGGGCCATAGCCATTGCTGAAGTGTGTGATATGGAGCCTTGTTATCAGCCTCCTTCACCACCCAAAGTCCAAACCAAAGAAACAATTTCTAAACCAATTAAGTTGGCTCAGAAATCTGGTATTGGGTTTAGAGATCCTGAAACCATTGGTCAGACCATTGCTGAAGCTGTGTCTGAAGCTGATCAGGTTGTTGAGTTAAAACCTGAAGAAAGTCTTGACTTGTCCAAACTGACCATCACCCAATCTGTGTCAGATTCAAAGACTAAAATAAACAAGAGTATTTTAAAGAGAAATAAAAGAAAGGATAGAGATCACAGTGTTCCTAAAGAGAAAATAAAGCTTTTAAAGAGTATGAAGTCTGGTTCTCTAGGAAATGAGTCACAAGCAAAATCTGAGTCTGTTTCAAGTAACACCAAGTCTGACTCTGACAAGTTGATTTTAAAATATGTTGAGTCCAAAACTGACAAGGTGTCAATAAAGGCAAATTTTCTTAAGAATGTGTCTGATCCAAAAATTGTTGATCAAAGAAAATTGAGAGCTGAATGTAAGAAAGCTGGAATAGGCAATGGTTTTGTTCAGAAGGAAACTCTAAATGTTGCTAGAAAAAACTTTGAATCTGGTAAAGGACAGACCAAGCAACAATGGGTTTCAAAATATGATAAGAGTCTGTGTTTAGTTTCCCAATCTGAGTCAGACCAGAAGGTCAGCTCTGGTGAACCCATCTTTGGATGGGTTCCCAAAAAGAACTAATCTCTTATCATAATTGCAGGGCAGTCATGATGATAACACCTGGCACTTGGACAGTGGATGTTCCAAGCATATGACCGGATGTAAGTCCCTGCTATGTAGCTTTAGGATTCGCGCTGGTCCTAATGTTACTTTTGGAGATGATTCTCAAGGAAAGACTGAAGGTTTTGGTATACTTTCAAATGGTCCCCTTACTTTCAGAAGAGTCTCATATGTTAATGGTTTGAAGCACAATCTGATCAGTGTGAGTCAGTTGTGTGATGCTGGTTATGAAGTGAGATTCAGGTCTGATAAGGGAATTGTTCTTGATTTAGAAGGCAATGTGGTTCTTATTGCAAAGAGGGATGAGTCTTTGTATTCTTTTGACATGAGAAATCCAACTATCACAAGAGAAGTCTGTTTCATGTCAAAGTCTCAAGATGAGCTGAATTGGTTGTGGCATAAAAGGCTGTCTCATATGAATTTCAAAGACATCAATAAGCTGTGCAAGAGAGAGTTGGTGTCTGGTCTTCCAGTGATCAATTATGAGAAGGACAAGCTGTGTGGTGCTTATGAGAAAGGCAAGCAACATAAAGCTACTTTTAAGTCTAAAACATGCTCAACCATTGATAATTGTTTGGATCTGCTTCATATGGACTTATTTGGACCAATCAATACTCCATCATTCACTGGAATGAGGTACTCCTTGGTAATTATTGATGAGTATTCAAGATACACCTGGGTTTTCTTTCTAAGACACAAGAGTGAAGCTGCTGACAACATTATTCATTTCATCAAGCAAGCTGAGGTTCTCTACAAAAGGCCTGTTAGGCAATTAAGAAGTGATAATGGTACTGAATTTAAGAATATCACTCTTAATTCATTCTGCAGTGAAAAGGGAATTTCACAAGTCTACTCAGCTGCCAGAACTCCTCAACAAAATGGTGTTGCAGAAAGAAGAAACAGAACTCTTATTGAAGCTGCCAGATCCATGATGGCTCAAAACAATGTCAAGTCTCATTTCTGGGCTGAAGCAGTACACACAGCTTGCTTTACCCAGAACAGATCCCTCATTGTGAAAAGACACCAGAAGACTGCATATGAACTTCTTAGGGGGAGAAAACCTAAGATTGGTTTCCTAAGAATGTTTGGAAGTCCTTGCTATATTCTGAATCAGAAAGACCATCTTGGAAAGTTTGATGAGAAATCAGATGAAGGTATCCTACTTGGATATGCAACAATGATGAAGGCCTACAGAGTTTACAACAAGAGAACTAAAACAATTGAGAACTCTGTTAATGTAAGCATTGATGAAGGTTGTTCTAAGCCAGAGTGCTCTCCTCCTGAAGATGAAGACTTCAATTTTGAAGAACTGGCTATACCTGAGAATGAGCCTCCAACTAACCTCCAGTTGGAGCTGATAATGCTCAAACTCAGGGGGAGCAACTTATAGAAGAAGAAGAAGAAGAAATTCCAATCTTTGAAAATGCACAAGCTGATCCTACTCCTACTGAAGTTATTGTTCAGAATCCATTAAATGACTCTCAAACTGGTTCAGACTCCTCCATTCCTGTCCAAGCTGATCAGCCTCTTCCTCAAGCTGATCATGCTGAACCATCTAATCTGAATCAGTCCATTGTCCCAGTTACCAGATGGACAAAGAATCATCCAATCAACCAAATCATTGGTGATCCACTCTCTGGTGTGAAAACAAGAAGAAAGGCAACAGGCAACTTCTGCATGTTTGTCAATTTTGTAAGCAAGATGGAACCAACTGAGGTTGATGAAGCTCTGGAAGATCCTTCTTGGGTAAATGCAATGCAAGATGAGTTAACACAGTTTGAAAGAAACAAGGTTTGGGAACTTGTTCCAAGACCTCATCACAAGACTGTGATTGGAACCAAGTGGGTCTACAGAAACAAAATGGATGAAAGGGGAGTTGTGACCAGAAATAAAGCAAGATTGGTAGCTCTTGGTTACAGACAAGAGGATGGAATTGATTATGATGAGACTTTTGCACCAGTGGCAAGATTAGAGGCAATCAGAATGTTCTTGGCCTTCTCTGCTCACAAGGGTTTCAAAGTCTATCAAATGGATGTGAAAAGTGCATTTCTTAATGGAAAATTGGAAGAAGAAGTCTATGTTGAACAGCCTCCTGGTTTTGAAAACTCAAAGTTTCCTGACCGTGTGTTCAAGCTTGACAAGGCTCTCTATGGGTTGAAGCAAGCTCCAAGGGCATGGTATGATACTTTGTCTAAATTCTTATTGGCTAATAACTTCAAAAGAGGTAATGTTGATAAGACTTTGTTTGTGAGAAAGTATAATGGTGATATTCTGCTTGTACAAATCTATGTAGATGATATAATATTTGGGTCTAGCAGTGAAAGACTTTGCAAAAAGTTTTGAATTAATGTCTAAAAAGTATGAAATGAGCATGATGGGAGAACTAAACTATTTTCTGGGTTTACAAGTTAAACAGACTAAAAATGGAATTTTCATAAACCAAGAAAAATATGTTAAAGATCTCTTAAACAAATTTGGTTTTAGTGACTGCTCACCTATGAAAACTCCTATGGGAACTGGTGATAAGCTGGATGAAGATAAAAATGGCAAATCTGTTGACATCACAGCTTATAGGGGTATGATAGGATCATTACTTTACTTGACTGCTAGTAGACTAGATATTATGTTTGCTACATGTCTTTGTGCAAGATATTAAGCTAGTCCTAAGGAATCTCATCTTAAGTCTGTAAAAAGAATCTTTAGATACCTTAAAGGTAGTCCCAATCTGGGTCTTTGGTATCCCAAAGACTCAGGATTTGATCTAATTGGCTATTCAGATTCTGACTTTGCAGGCTGTAAGATTGACAGAAAAAGTATTTCAGGAGCTTGTCAATTGCTTGGCAATAGACTTGTAAGCTGGTCCAGCAAGAAGAAGCATTCAGTTTCTATCTCCACTACAGAAGCTGAATATGTTGCTGCAGGAAGTTGTTGCTCCCAAATTCTTTGGATGCAATATCAGCTTCAAGACTATGGTGTCACTGCAACAAAAACTCCAATCTTTTGTGACAGTACCAGTGCCATAGCAATTTCAAACAATCCTGTGCTTCATTCAAGGACCAAGCACATTGATATAAGATATCATTTCATCAGGGATCATGTAATGAAAGAAGATGTTGAACTCCACTTCATTCCAACAGACAATCAGCTTGCTGACTTGTTCACAAAGCCATTGGATGAATCAAGGTTCAACTACCTCATAAGTAAGATAGGTATGCTTAATTTGTAAAATGTAGTGAGCTAAGTAATAGCAAATCTGACCCCTTAGAGTTATACTAAAATTTTGAGGGTAAGCTGTGTCAGACCCAGACTACCCTTTCACACTTGGTGCATTTCAAGTGAAAGAGGGTAAGCTGAGTCTGACCCAGCTTCGTGGTTATTTTTGTTATTAAATATCTCAGTGCGTTTTATTACTTTCATTATTTTATTTAGTGTACTTGCTGATCCTATTGGAGTGTGACACGTGTAGTGGTCACAACCGGTTACTGAAAAAGTACCACCACTACTTGTTGATCCTCCAATCAAAATCTTTCTCTCTCCAACTTTTTCAAACGGGATATTTTGAGTGTTTGTATATAACTTTCATTTAACCTAAATCCCAAATCACTTGTTCATATTTTTCTCAAATCAATTTTTCTTCTCTAATCTGATTACTGTTTTATTAAATTTAATTTCTTCTAAAAATTGTTTTCAAAATGGCATCAGCATCTATTTCTATTCATACTAATGATTCTCAATCTAGTTCTTCTGAGCCTGAAAGTCAATTCCCAGCTCCGATAAGCGCCAATAAGCTTTCACCTTATGTGGTGGGAAATAAGGTAGTAGTGGTTCCGGCTGATCTTGATACTGGTAAAATCAAGATTGGCAGTCTGGTTTATGCCAATATTCATCCTCCTTCATGGGCAAAAGGATACGATGAGATTGTGGCTTTCTTATGGCATCATCCATTCGACAAGGTGATGATTGAGAAGCCAGACTGGGTGTTTCAAGATCTACTTTGTGAATTTTGGGCGAGCTGTGTTGTGAAACAGAACAAGAAAGGAGATGCTGCAATCTATGGCTCAATCCTCAACGGTAAGAAAAAGGTATATATTTCTTATGAGAGGCTTAGGTCTGCTTTTGAGCTGTCTTATATGCCTGATGATGAATATGATAATGTTGTGTCTCATACTGAAGCCAAAAATGTTTTACAAGAAGTTGGATATACTGGTCCATTGGCTTCAGTGGTTAAAATGAAACATTTAAATGGTATTTGGAACTACTTATTGAGCACAATTTCGAAAACCTTACAAGTAAAGGCAGGCAGCTTTGATCAGCCTAATGTTCTAGAATTGCAGATTTTTCATGCAATGGTCACTATGACCAGAATAGATTTTGCTGGCTTAATCTTTAAGGACCTTGTTGATCGCGTTCATAAGAAGAGTCTTACCATACCTTATGGTATGATTCTTGCTCTTATCATTGAAGCTATTCTTGACAATGATTATAGTCTGGCAACTGGTCAGACTGTGGAATGCAAGTCTATCAATAACAACATCTTCAATAGTCCCAAGGTATCTGTGCAGGGTCTGACCCGAGCAATGCAGATATACCTTGATTTTTGCAGGCAAAGAGAAGGGGAACAAGAAGCACTTGGGGAAGTTGTCCCTTCTTCGACGCGATCTGAGTCTGACACTCAATCTACTAATCAGGGGGACCCAGGTACACATGCTTCTGAACCCTCAAACTCTTCTGAATCTATTCAACATTCTACTCCAACAAAAGAGGGTGAAGGGTTGGCCAAAACATCAGCCACCCTAGCCACACCTTCGTCCACTCGTTCAAAATCCGATTCTAAAAGACCCCTTGTTGAGGACTTAGTACCTCACAAGGCCAAAAAGAAAAGATCGCAAAAGAAATCTGTGTCAGCTTCTGGGGTTGATAATGCAACATCTTCTTCTGAGATCCCCCAAGGTGCAGGGAGAAGCTAAGGAACGTTCCAAAGCTGTCCCTGTCACCAAAGCTGACAAGCCGAAAACACCACTCCCATCTGCACTCTCCCAAAAGAGTGTAGACGAGTTAAAGGGAACACCTACTGCTACCCAACCCTCCAAACAGGGTGAAGGTATTGAAAGAAAGACCTCCTCCCAAGGTCATACTGTGTCTAAACCGAATTCGCCATCATCAGCCTCCCAAAAGGTTGATGATATCATTAAAGGGGTAACAGAGGATCTAGCCCAGATCCAAAGTGAATCAGAGTCAATGCACATCATTTCTGAGGATGGTCAACCTAAGGAGAGAAGTATCGAACGCATTGGTGACACTGCTTCTCCTCCCCAAGCTGATCAGACTCCTTCTCTCTTACACTCTGAGTCTACACAGGCTGTCAATGCCCCTTCTATGTCACAAGGAGGGGTACAGGCCTCAATTCTCCCTAAGGATACTTTGGTGCAACAACACACCTCTGTTGAAGGGCAATCAAATGCACAAAACATTACACCTGCAGAGTCTGTGTCTGCATTTTTTTTTTTTTTTTTTTTTTTTTTTTTTTTTTTTTTTTTTTTTTTTTTTTTTTTTTTTTTTTTTTTTTTTTTTTTTTGTTTTTTTTTTTTTTTTTTTTTTTTTTTTTTTTTTTTTTTTTTGTATATTTTTATAGTTTCTATCCTCGGACAGAGGGATTCTGCAGGTTACTTGGCTGTCTTTAAGGCAGTCATGTCAGCCCCTTGTGCAGCAAAGGGAACCATTGATGGTCCTCTCGATGTCAATGAGAATCTGATCACTATCTCCGGAAGTGATTCTTCATTCGATGATGAGTTTGCCCATCCATCCTCAAGGGATGCTCTGATGTAAGATGCCAGTGGAGGAGTTGATCAAAATCAAGATCAACACATTCCCACTGGCCCTCAGCCTGAATTAAACGTTAATCTTTCTCAGGCTGACCAACTCATCATCAATTCTGACAGATCCACTCATGAGACTCACTCTCATGAGCAAATGTTCCAAAACTCCTTAAACCTCCACCCCCTTCTAAATATGCCCAATGACCCTGATATTAAGGATTGCAGGTTGCTCTTTCCAGAGTCAGTGGCTTTTAAGCCAACTGCAAGTTCTTCCCAAGCTGCTACTATCTCATTTTCAGATGTGGTGGGTCAGCTCACTGAGTTCATTTCAACCTCTAACGTTGAGAGCTCAAAGCTGACCGAATGCTTGGAAAAGATCCAAAAGGATCAGGATTTGACGGATAAGAAGGTGGATAAGCTGAGTCACTGCATTGGAAGAATATGTTAAGAAAGCAGTTGATTTGATGCAGCAGAACCAGAGCAAGCTGACAGAGTCTCTTGATAGTCTTACAAAGGCAGTAAATGAAGAGAATGAAAGGAACAAGAGTACTCTGGGTCAGATTGAGAATGCTGCAACCAAGTTTAAAAGGGAAGTCACCATAGAACTTCGATCTGCAAACAAGTCACAAGCTGATTTCAAGAATGATCTGATTGAAGCTTCTAAGGGTGTTAAATCCAAGATTGAACTCCTCCATGAGGATTATGTTGAGCTAAGAAGAGCCTGCTATCTCACCAATGTCAAGATTGACTTGATCAACCAGGATCTCAAAGACTTCCTTGTTACTCCAGTGAGCTCTTTCCCTGCTGATGATGACAAAAAGGGGGAGAAGAATGCTACTAAGAAAAAGAGAAGTGCTATGAGTGAAGCTGAAATGGAGCTAGAAAGAGAAAGGCAAAAAACTCAGGTTGACAAGGACATTGAAGAATACCTTGAAAGATTGAAAGAGAGACTGCATAAGGCCAGAGCTGAGGAGGCACTAAATGATAGAAGATTGGTTGTGCATGGTTCTAGGGTGGAAGCTGAGAAAGAAACAGTAGAGGAGATAAAAAGACCAGAATCTGAGTCTGGTGGTGAAAATGTTGGAAAAACAAATGAAGAGGCTGAAAAGGAGAGTGATACAACCAAGGGGGAGACTGTTAATGCTGAAATGGGAGATATAAGGAAGGATGTTGGAGTTGAAAAGAAAAGAAAGTTCTCCCAAGCTGATCCTGTAAAAGCTGTGCCAACTCAAGCTGACCCAGCTCCCAAAGAACAAATTGATGGATCTTCTTCTAGTGAAGACACAGCCACTCTGTCCCAGTTCATGATCAAGAAAAGAACTATAGAAGTTGGGTCAAGTGGTGTGAAGATCTTAACTGAGAAAGAAAAGTAGAGGAGATAAAAAGACCAGAATCTGAGTCTGGTGGTGAAAATGTTGGAAAAACAAATGAAGAGGCTGAAAAGGAGAGTGATACAACCAAGGGGGAGACTGTTAATGCTGAAATGGGAGATATAAGGAAGGATGTTGGAGTTGAAAAGAAAAGAAAGTTCTCCCAAGCTGATCCTGTAAAAGCTGTGCCAACTCAAGCTGACCCAGCTCCCAAAGAACAAATTGATGGATCTTCTTCTAGTGAAGACACAGCCACTCTGTCCCAGTTCATGATCAAGAAAAGAACTATAGAAGTTGGGTCAAGTGGTGTGAAGATCTTAACTGAGAAAGAAAAGGATTGGGAGATTGCAACTGAAACTGCTCCACAGCTTGGGGTAACAGTTGAGGTGGCATATAAAATGATTAAGGAGGACAGATTAGAAAGAGAAAGAATTGCTGCAACTAAGTCTGATTCTGAAATTGCCAAGGCTGTTCAAGAACAATTAAATAAGGAAGATGAAGAAGATCTTGCAGCCATTGGTTCCAAAAAGAAAGTTGTGAGCAAAGGAAAAGGAAAGAAGAAGGTGGTGGTTCATTCTACACCATCACAGAAGGTTAAAGATGTGAAAGAAAGTGTGAAAGCCCATAATTGGTTTGATGCTATGGAGAAAAGAAAAGTAACAGAAAAAATCAACTATAGAAAGCATCCAGAACCAATCCTCCAGGTTCAACTCAAAAGAAGGAAGGGAAAGTCCATTCCAAGCATCAGGTTCACAAGAAAAGGATTTGAGACAAGCTGGGAAACTCATGATCCTGACAATCTGTATGAGTTAGGTTACACAGAGTGGGTTGAATTGCATGATATCATCACTGGTATGCCTGGAATTCATAGAGAGACTGTCTTGGAAGCCATTGAGAAAAAGTTGGCTGCAATTGTAAAATACAAAATTGATATCACTGGCCTTCCAAGACCAAAAGCATATGATTTGGATGATGAAGATGAGTCAGAAGAGCCACTCAAGAAGAAGAGGAGAAGAAATGTTAAGCTCAAAGCTCCTGAAGGTGATCACACAGACTTCCTCAGAAACTTGAATCCTTTAGAGTTTCTTGGGCTATTATCCCCTGATGCTCTAGACAGAATTCTAAGACATCTCAATCTGTCTCTTCCTGCTGGTGTGGCTAATGCAAGAAGTGGAATGCACATTACTGAACCTGAACATGGTATGTATTTTGTGGATGCAAGAGGGCAACTTGTATTCCAAAGGACTGCTGAGCTGAAAGAGGTACCAACTATGCACCTTTTTACCTTGTACAGATTTTGTGTTACTTTCAGTGAACAAGGTAATGGGTATGAGCAGTTCCTTATAGATGAAGGGTTAGATAGAAAAGTAGATGTGAGGATTGCTCCATCTTTTGAAGTTAAGCAAGAAACTGTAGAGTTGATTGGGGAATAAAGTCTTATTGTAATACTTTGTATTTCTCAATATATACAAGTATTTGTACAAATTCAGTTGTCTTGTTAAAATTTCATATCAGATTGAAAAGAACCCAAAAGATTCAAAGGGTCACAAGCTGTTAGTCATATTTTCTTTTGATTCTTTGTAAGCTGATAGTTAGAAGTGTAGTTGGGTTTTGTCATCATCAAATAGGGGGAGATTGTTGAGTCCCAATGTTGATTGTAAATTTAATGATGACAAATCTGACCTATAAACACTTAGTAATCTTTGGTTCTTGTAATCGAATCTGGGTCAGACTAAGCTGACACAGCTTACGATCTGTCTCTGACCCAGATCATGCTTCATACTTGTAATTGTAATATCTTATGGAAGCAAGTGTTATTCAAGCTGCATCAAATTGTATTAGCATTCAGTCCAAGTCGAATAGGAGGATTGAAGATAGAAGACCAAGCTGCTAGTGGAAGACAGCTTGGGATTAGCAGTCAGCTTGGAAACACTTAGGCAGATTGGTGCCTTGACAAACGGCCCAATCTGTGTCTGACAATCAAGTGAAGATAACAACCTGGATTGAAGATAAGGACAAATGACGTGACTAGGAAGAATCCTAGGATCCAGGTTGGTGGTTGTTTTACATATGCGTGTCCATACTCCTATTGGTAGATGAAGAATGTGCGTCAGTACGCGGGGGACCACAAGTACCATGAAAGGCACGATTGATTATTCCTTCATCAACCACTGAATGAAGAACACGTAGCTGCAACGGACACCTAATGAAGGAGCGCCTGTGCCTATAAAAGCCTCATTCATGGATTGCATATGTGTGGCATTTCCTGAGAATCATTCTTCACACAAGTTTCTCTGCTCTTACACACAGCTTAGTCTGTACGAGATCAGCTTGAGCTGATTCCCTTGAGCTGAAACTTATTGATTGTTGTTTGTCATTTCATAGGGTTGTTTAGATATCTATAGGCTATCTTTATTCCGCAACAACCCTGTAATTCTTTGTATAGATTATTTCTTAATAAAGGATTACATTTGAAAACCACAATCTGTGTTCAAGAATGTTTTTGTTTATTTACTGCTTTACTGTTTTAATGATTCCTGGTCTTTACTTACTTGCTTAATATTCATAAACCGAATCTTAAAACGTTTTGTGTTAAAAGTTTGTAAAGATTGAAGAAAGTTGTATTCACCCCCCTCTACAACTGTTCTGTGTTCAATATACTTTGGTATATTGATACACCGTTGGACGTATCAACAAACTCCTATATCTACAACTCTAGTCCCTGAACTATCTATAAGTAATCAAACAGCTATCTAACTTCTATACATTTATAAAAAAATTTCTTTATATCTGCTGATCTTCTGGAGGAATATTACATATCACCAGAAAAAAGTCCAAGAATGGCCTTCTCAAGAGCTTTGAAAACTTTATTCCTTTTTCAACAAAAGAAAGATTAAGAACAGGACTTTACCTTTCCATACTCCAATAGTCCAATCCAATCAGTAGATCTTGTAAACCATCCACCGTCAAGCAAAAGATAAATTTGCTTCAATATGACAACTGACTTTAGCCGAAATAAGAGATCTCCATGTGAGAAGTTTATTCAAATGATGAGAAACATCGTAAAACTTTCATCTTTTCCCTTACAAACAACTAATGTTCAATTAGATACTTCTTATTCACTGCCACATAGGGAATGAGCCCAAGATGCCCAAAGATCAGAGCCCGAAAAGCGAATATAACCGCCACTTGGATGGTTTAGGTGGGGAAGGAAGCTCATTTTTCATCAAGGTTCAGGGAATTAATCATGACATTGGAAGAGAACATGATGTAGACGGGTATAAAGGTATGCAGACGAGTGACCTAAATACAACAGTCACAAATCTTAAGGCTGCAGATTATATTAGAAGGTTCGATCCATGGAATCAAAAGAACTTGAATATACATTATTGCTTTCCCTATATGGCCGTATGTTCGATGTTAACTTGTGAGCAACATCTTGGGCTTGTGTAAACTAAACCAGAGAGTGACTCGCACTATATAAGAATCTTATCAGAAGTCTTTAATTATGAAGCACATATATGTTTGAATAACATGGAATCAAAACTAGGGATTTCATATCAGTTACCTTTTCAAAAGATCCAAAAAAAAATTATACCCAAAAGTTTCCATTATTTGGATGAAGGGATGTTTATGTGTCAAGATGATAACTCAATCTAACTTGAAAGTCCATGTTTGGAATCGAGTACTATATGCTGTCTTTCGTTTTATACTTCAAGAAAAACTGGCCACCTTTTATCACAACCTCATATTATATTTCCTTGTTCACTTTCATTATTATTATTCAAGTTGGGGATAAAGTTGCCTCCAACTATTGCATATTCGATGTACCATTGAAAATGCAGAACATGTTAGTAACACTGATTGGTTCAAGTCCAAATCTTGTGTTTTGTGGGTTCAGTTTCATGATATTATGGTAACAGATGGATAAAATAAGTTCTTGACAAACCTATGAGTTTATTAAGCACTTTGAGTCTAAAAGGTCTAAAGTCTGAATTACTAGTCAATAGTTGGAAAACAAACAAATACTAAAATCTTTCCATTCCGATGTACCACAAATACCCTTAAGGACTATTACACCCTTACACCCTAGATGTTTCGTCAAGGGCTTTTAGGAGCTTAAAAGCCCCGAGCTTTTAAATATAAACTCTTTTTTAAAATTATAACCCTATTTGGATATGCATTTGAGATCAAAAGTCTCAGCCCCAAAAAGCTTTTAAAAGCCCCGAAAGTTCTTTAAAATAAAAGATTGTGTAAAAGAGGTTGAAATATAGCCCCATTTCTAAGCTTCGGTTCCAACCCTTGCCACAAGCATCACATTTCTTCCTTCTTCGTGAATGTGAGGAACCTAGAGTATGCACATTTTAGTAAAGAGGGCCCAAGCCTCAAGCCCATACTTCTCTTTGAATTTACAGCCACTCGAATTTTGTTAATAAAATAAATTATTATAAAAATATTTCAAGTACTAAAATTGTTCAACAAAGTACAAACACTACAGAGGCTATACAAGTCATCCAGTCTATCGAATATCAAATATTTAACATTAATAATCAAACACTTGTTTAAATCGAAACAAAAATATTTGTTTTATCATGTTATCCAACACAATCGACTTTTAGTTAGTTATACAAGATATTAGGCCCGTAAGTTTTCACTTTTATTCACCCCGGACCCCCTTAATACCTACATTATAGAATGAGCTAAGGAATTGCTTCATCTTTGGCTTCGGTTTCAGTGGCGATGCTGACGGTTCCCATTGTAACTCCACATGAAGTCGACCTTTCGGAAGATTGTATATTTTGTTGACATGTCTTTCTTTTACGACGTCCGCAAGCATTATATCAAAGTCACCCAAAGTCTCCTAATGAAAAAAAAAAAAAAAACACTATTTCACTTTAGAATTGAAGCCGTATATAAATGATTGATTGAAAGATAAGTTAAAAGGATATATCATTCATACCGTGGTACTAGGAAATATAAAATTCGACACACGAGAACAAACTACCATATACAAAGTAATTTTTTTTGTTGGCTGCTTCGCTATAGTAAACTTGAACGTTTCTTCCCATACCGGATTACGATTATTCTTAATAGTCTGCAAATTAATGAGAAACCACAAAACGATATGTTTATTAAAAGCCTAATTTAAAAGGCTTTAATTAATTTTGCAATAATATTGCAATCAAACACACTGTAATTCGTAACACTAACCGTGGTTTCTCTAATGTCATGTCCAACACGGAGAATGACGAACGGATTCTTAGTTTGAAGATCATAGGCTTTATGGATTGTGACAATGAGAAAGCCTCCAAAGTCATTTTCTTCAATTCTAGTCCTGGCAATGCTGATACTATACGAACCAAATGCTTCGTTAGTTATATATACTTTTCTGTGCAACGAATTGAACCGATATAAGGGTATGCCGGTACTTACTTTGCACTATCTAGATCAGCCTGCCTCGAAAGGGCATTTGTCGATAAATCTACTTTTTCAACTTGATCTATTATTTGCTCCTAAAGTGATCGAGTAAAAAAAAGTTAGCAAGGAATCAGCAATATAAGTTATTGAAAAGTAAAAATTATTCAAACATTTTAAGGAAAGGAAGAAAAAAAAAATAGTACATTAATAAGACGATACAAATTAAATTAGGCAAACAAAATTACTTACTTGAATTTTGAGTGCATCTTCAAGGGCTTCCACGACGTGCATCATTGATGGACGTTCTTTACGCTCTCTTTCCAAACATTGATACGCGATTTTCACAAACACTTCCAACGCATTAGGAATTATTGTGTTCTCTATTTTATTATAGATAAGTTCACTTATTTTATTTTCTTCCTTATACTTTCGCACCATTATGATTAAAGGTTGTGTGTCGTTTTTGTGACGAATACACAACCTTCCACATAATACCTCAAACAACACCACGCCAAAAGAGTAAACATCAGACTCTTTAGTTAACAACCCTGACTCCATATATAAAGGATCACAATAGCCAAGTGTGCCTACAGCGTCAGTAATAAAATACGTGAACATTTTATTTGCAGGACCAAATTTGGAGAGACCGAAATCTGATATCTTGGCATTCCAATTTTCATCCAATAATATATTGGAACTTTTAATATCGCGATGCAGTAGTCTAAGTTGGGTGTCTTGAGGATTATGCAAGTGCGCCAACCCACGAGCCGCCCCAATACATATCTTTAGACGTTGAACCCATGTTAGACCGTCATGGTGGAGATACTGGTCAAGGCTTTTTCTAGACGCATATTCGTACACCAAAATGTTCTCCTTAGAATCATCACAGTATCCTAAGAGGGAGACAATATTTTCATGTCTATAAATGGAAAGCATCATTATCTCTTTCCAAACATTGATACGCGATTTTCACAAACACTTCCAACGCATTAGGAATTATTGTGTTCTCTATTTTATTATAGATAAGTTCACTTATTTTATTTTCTTCCTTATACTTTCGCACCATTATGATTAAAGGTTGTGTGTCGTTTTTGTGACGAATACACAACCTTCCACATAATACCTCAAACAACACCACGCCAAAAGAGTAAACATCAGACTCTTTAGTTAACAACCCTGACTCCATATATAAAGGATCACAATAGCCAAGTGTGCCTACAGCGTCAGTAATAAAATACGTGAACATTTTATTTGCAGGACCAAATTTGGAGAGACCGAAATCTGATATCTTGGCATTCCAATTTTCATCCAATAATATATTGGAACTTTTAATATCGCGATGCAGTAGTCTAAGTTGGGTGTCTTGAGGATTATGCAAGTGCGCCAACCCACGAGCCGCCCCAATACATATCTTTAGACGTTGAACCCATGTTAGACCGTCATGGTGGAGATACTGGTCAAGGCTTTTTCTAGACGCATATTCGTACACCAAAATGTTCTCCTTAGAATCATCACAGTATCCTAAGAGGGAGACAATATTTTCATGTCTATAAATGGAAAGCATCATTATCTCTTTCCAAACATTGATACGCGATTTTCACAAACACTTCCAACGCATTAGGAATTATTGTGTTCTCTATTTTATTATAGATAAGTTCACTTATTTTATTTTCTTCCTTATACTTTCGCACCATTATGATTAAAGGTTGTGTGTCGTTTTTGTGACGAATACACAACCTTCCACATAATACCTCAAACAACACCACGCCAAAAGAGTAAACATCAGACTCTTTAGTTAACAACCCTGACTCCATATATAAAGGATCACAATAGCCAAGTGTGCCTACAGCGTCAGTAATAAAATACGTGAACATTTTATTTGCAGGACCAAATTTGGAGAGACCGAAATCTGATATCTTGGCATTCCAATTTTCATCCAATAATATATTGGAACTTTTAATATCGCGATGCAGTAGTCTAAGTTGGGTGTCTTGAGGATTATGCAAGTGCGCCAACCCACGAGCCGCCCCAATACATATCTTTAGACGTTGAACCCATGTTAGACCGTCATGGTGGAGATACTGGTCAAGGCTTTTTCTAGACGCATATTCGTACACCAAAATGTTCTCCTTAGAATCATCACAGTATCCTAAGAGGGAGACAATATTTTCATGTCTATAAATGGAAAGCATCATTATCTCTTTCCAAACATTGATACGCGATTTTCACAAACACTTCCAACGCATTAGGAATTATTGTGTTCTCTATTTTATTATAGATAAGTTCACTTATTTTATTTTTTTTAATAAGCTTAGCACGCTCCCCGGCCCCACTTCGCTCGTCCAACCCGTTCTTAAATCCGAACAACCTCACTTTCGACGAGGCAAGAACTATCCGTGGCATTAACTTCCTAAATCGACGAGGAGGGGGAGCTTTTGGACGAGCTCGTCCATCTACTACTACGAGAGGCCTAACAATGATGTGCTAATAATTTTTGTAAAACTTGTGTACTTTGAGAAAGTGTAACGGATGGACTTTGCAATTGAGGCCCATTAGAATTACCTTTACTCCTTTACTAGATTTTTATCCCCCGGAAAACCACGAGTAAGTTTAGTAAAACCGTTTTAAGTAAATTGAGTAAGAATTAAGTAAGATCATTAAATTTAAAAATATAGTTTTTATATAGGCAATTATATTATATAAAAGAAATTAAAAAAATTTATGTTTTAAGTACACTTTAGACACGTTAAGGTATTTTAGTACACCTTAGACACATTCAATTTTAAGATTTTATTAGTAAACTATTGTTATTAATTCACTAATATGCAGTCAAACATGTGGGAAATGAGCTTGGATTGAATTAGACAAGTGTTGAGATCCCTAGACATTTTATAAAATAGGTGCTTTTAGCGGCATTCTTTATTTCTCTGTATAGTTATTTTGCTATTAATAAACACAAACAACCCTTAATTAAATAACTTTTCCAACCATTTTTTTTATATATAACACACACATCGTATACAGTTCAGACAAACAAAGGTACATACACATAACCACTTGGAGGTACATGATAAAATAAGAATACCACCCATGACAAAATCGATATTCAAGAGATGTCATTCGATATACTTTCGACGAATTTTTAAATCTGAGGGCGGAACCCGTACGGCTAAGGCATTTGGCTATCACACTCTATGACCTATCACCCCCACCATCTCACCGCCGCAACGCGCGGGTACTTTCTCTCGTATATTATACATCGATAAATTATAAAAATTATATGGGTGTTCTTAAAATTTCATGCTCTTTCATTAGAGATGTCATTCGATATACTTTCGACGAATTTTTAAATCTGAGGGCGGAACCCGTACGGCTAAGGCATTTGGCTATCACACTCTATGACCTATCACCCCCACCATCTCACCGCCGCAACGCGCGGGTACTTTCTCTCGTATATTATAAAAACCGTACATCGTTAAATTATAAAAATTATATGGGTGTTCTTAAAATTTCATGCTCTTTCATTAGAGATGTCATTCGATATACTTTCGACGAATTTTTAAATCTGAGGGCGGAACCCGTACGGCTAAGGCATTTGGCTATCACACTCTATGACCTATCACCCCCACCATCTCACCGCCGCAACGCGCGGGTACTTTCTCTCGTATATTATAAAAACCGTACATTAAATTATAAAAATTATATGGGTGTTCTTAAAATTTCATGCTCTTTCATTAGAGATGTCATTCGATATACTTTCGACGAATTTTTAAATCTGAGGGCGGAACCCGTACGGCTAAGGCATTTGGCTATCACACTCTATGACCTATCACCCCCACCATCTAACCGCCGCAACGCGCGGGTACTTTCTCTCGTATATTATAAAACATGAAAAAGTTAGCTAAATAAATATACTGAAGCCTATACTTGCTCAACTAAACAACATATCCAAGTCTCAAACAACATGGGCAAGTTCAAACCAATAGCTAATCTGAAAGTCTGCATAAACAAAACATAGGCATTATCATTCAAAATCTTTTATCTCAAAAACCGTACATCGATAAATTATAAAAATTATATGGGTGTTCTTAAAATTTCATGCTCTTTCATTAGAGATGTCATTCGATATACTTTCGACGAATTTTTAAATCTGAGGGCGGAACCCGTACGGCTAAGGCATTTGGCTATCACACTCTATGACCTATCACCCCCACCATCTCACCGCCGCAACGCGCGGGTACTTTCTCTCGTATATTACAAAAACCGTACATCGTTAAATTATAAAAATTATATGGGTGTTCTTAAAATTTCATGCTCTTTCATTAGAGATGTCATTCGATATACTTTCGACGAATTTTTAAATCTGAGGGCGGAACCCGTACGGCTAAGTCATTTGGCTATCACACTCTATGACCTATCACGTATCACCTCCTATGACCTATCACCCCCACCATCTAACCGCCGCAACGCGCGGGTACTTTCTCTCGTATATTATAAAACATGAAAAAGTTAGCTAAATAAATACACTGAAGCCTATATATGCTCAACCAAACAGCATATCCAAGTCTCAAACAACATGGGCAAGTTCAAACCAATAGCTAATCTGAAAGTCTGCATAAACAAAACATAGGCATTATCATTCAAAATCCATATACACTCACAAACTTTGGAACTTTTATCAGCTTATTGGTTCCAGAGGTTATTAAAACATTAAGTCACATAAAATTTGACAAGCATAATACTATTTCTGTTCTTTCCAATGGTTCTTCCCAAACTTCGACAAAGTGTTATAAAACAAACGAAATATTAAATTATAATACCATTAAAGTAATTCAATGACTCTTTCAACATCTGTTAGAACCTGAACAAAGTGCATAGTGTACCCAACCCATGACCGTAAATATACCATTTGACATCACATCCCATGTAAATTCAACATATAGGCCTTTTACAAATGGAAACCACTGCCGATTTACAATATGTACTCGTCTAATTACCACCAAACGATCTATCTCCTTTTCTTCCTATTCTTCACACTTATACCATAATAAGTTTGAAATGAAAAGCGACATTATGCATTACGAAACAGGTTGGGTCAAGTCAAGTTGAACAAAAAAAATTCAACTAATATGAGTAACATAGAACCACATTCTTATTTGCCAAATGTGTAAATATGAGTACTAAACACAATACGCAGATATTTGAAAGAATGAGATCATATACATACTTACAAATACTTGCAGTCATGAAAGAGTTGTTGTCCATCAGCCCATGCTTTGTTCTGAAGGCTCAGCTGAATATCTTTTGCAGCCACGACGCCTACCATCTTTTTTAGCTGTTGCTTCATATCTTACTTTGTTGCTGAAATCTGTAGTTCCCAAAAATGTGAAAGTAGGTAAACTATATCCTCAAAGAAAGAAGCATGGATCAACTATTGCTACATACGTGGATCAACTTTTTCTAACAACTGGCCAACATTCAAGAAATACATAAGCTACAAGTATGCTGCTAGAACCACAATCCTCCTAAAATTGTAAAAATAATAATGCAGAATAGATCAT
Organism: Erigeron breviscapus; assembly: GCA_034093135.1. NCBI lineage: Eukaryota > Viridiplantae > Streptophyta > Magnoliopsida > Asterales > Asteraceae > Erigeron > Erigeron breviscapus. Next base: position 38,370,839 of record CM067170.1, on the reverse strand, counting down.
ATAAATTGTAAAAATACTGATCAAGAAATACATATGATATTCATCAGTTTTAAACTACAGTATTTCTTTTTATTATCGGTGGGTTTAGGTTTGAGAAGCAACGTACTTGACCAACTTATGAAAGAAGTATATGAAAGAAGGATCTTATCATATCTAAAGAAACAACTTATGAGATTGGACCGCAAACAACAATTTTTCTCTTAGCCCACAATAGGCATGACCAACACTTACATTCAACTGTAAGCATTCAAATTTATGCATATTACTTCTGGAAAATTAAGAACCGAAAAACAGAGTTGCATTATGTCTACCTGAAATGTAAGTTCCTCAGGCTACCTCTTATGCCATTGACTTCCCAATCCGTGGATAAATATTTAGAACTTAACATCACTCAAAAACACAAGCATATTTTGCTACGTATAAAATGATAGAGTTCAAAAGCCTATTGTGATGTGAACCCACAACCTCTCACACAGTAGTTTATTAAACCATATCTAGCATTTATATTTTTATTGAACACCACATAACTCACACATCTTTGTCCCCATTGTGATGTGAACCCACAACCTCATTCCATAATCACATTTTCATATAATATAGCTTGTTTTCTTACCTGAATAATGAAGCTCACACAAGGGTAGTTTCATTCCACGAGTCAACACATCAGAGATTACTAAAATTAGCTGGTGTGATTCCATGAATTCTTTAGAAACACGACTTCGGTATAGTTTTGGTTTCCTAGAATGAATCTCTCATAAGGGATGTCATCATTGATGTAGTTCAGAAGACAAAAACCTGAGAAATAATAAGATGACATTGTAAGTTAATAGTTCAAAGCTGTTATGAAGTTCAATGACATTATTTTTGAACGCATATTCATATCCCTTTAAGCTTACTATTACTTTAACCTGTGGGATCAACAAACAGTTTATGATAAACCATCACATGGCATTACTGATAGTAATTTTTTTTCATTATTTAGATTTCTGGACCGTCTATCCGTTTTTTTAACTTTTTTTAGTTTCTTTTCTTGATCAAATATAATTTTTTTAGTTTTTATAACTCTAAAAAAACACAATCAATATTTATTTGCTTCTGCTGCAGTTCGCCTGATACAATGTGTGTCCCACTATTTAAATTATTCTCCTTAGATACTCTCAGCCAATCAAGAATTGGGCTACTGTAAATAATAACATATGTACTTCATGACAACATATAATAAACAACTTGAATAATAAGTCGAGCATATATAACTTGTATGCCAACCTGGGTCGAATAACTTGTATTGAAGGACAACATCTGTTCTTTCTTCTTCAGGAGAGTCGAGCAAAATATGAGCCCAGAAGCACCACTGGTCAGCACACCATATAATCCTTTTCTCGCTTAATTTTTTTACAATGATTAGTATCCATTACATGTTCCAAAATATGAAAAATATTGTATTAGAATACAGCAAACTGCAAGTAATGTTGAATAGATGAATGAAACAATAATATATGAATATAGTTACCTTGTCATCACAAGAACCCAGATTAGTGTTTAAGACTATTTCATCACCTATAAAGCTCTTCACAATTAGTGCACCCCTTGCTCACCCCGGATGGTCAAGAATCTGAAACAAATTTAAACAAATGGTCTATAGAAGTAGTGTACCTTGATACAACTCGTGTGATCTTTTCAAGGGCTTCTATTTCATAGCTAAAAGTTTATAGTTGTACAAGCAAAGAATAAATAGTAGAATAAAGCTTACAGCACCTCCAGCAGAGGCCAAGAAATAGCAGTCGAGATATGGATAGATGGCAAGCACTATCCCACGCATATTAGTTGACCACTCTAATCATAAGTACATTCTGTGAAAAATGTATAAGACCTCATGTCAGTTCGAGCAAACCATATTACAACAAAAATAGAGAACATTAAAGTCAACCAAAGTGTATTAACCTTGGAACAGGTTGATTTGAATTACCCCATGTCAAATTTTGATGCAATACCATACATGATTGACATAAGTGGGGAAAGCCCTTTTAAGTTTCACAATGCCTAATTTTCATTGCAAAAAAATTTAACTCTTTTGCAGAGAAGCCCTTGACAAGATCACACGAGTTGTATCAAGGTACACTACTTCTATAGACCATTTGTTTGAATTTGTTTCAGATTCTTTCGGGACAGGTTAGAGCATCATTGCACTAAAATGGGGCATTTAAAAAATAACCAACTTCATCTCCACCATCACACCAACAACCCAGTTTCGATATCCATTCAATAAGAACACTAAACCACACTTAAAAATATAAGTATTCCATAACCCAAAGTTTCAGAAACAAACCAAAGTGTACAACTAAGAAAGATCAAATATAGCACATACCATCCAGACCAGCCTCTATTCTCCACATCCGGGTCCCTGCTCGTGTGATAGAATTTCAAGAAGGTCCATCACTTACTATTCATAATCTTAACTTAGTTACTGATCACTGCTAATGAATTAAATTAGTTTTTTTTTACAAAAAAATCGATTTTGCATATATATGATCATGACCCGATTCGATCAAAGTATACATACATATCTGTATCTATTTCTACAGTTGCATATGTAAATAATATATATACATATACCTTGAAAATAGGCTGAATTTGTTCAGAGCAAGTATCATTTTTCTTTCCTTCATCATCATCATCATCATCATCATCAGCCTTAACAGAAGCCGCTTTATAGATCTATTTCTCTACATATATATCATCATCAGAAGCCGCTTCACATGCCTATATCCTTAAATCTTATTCTTCTTCTTCTCGAATTCAAGAAAAAAATAAAAAAAATCGATTTTGCATATATATGATCATGACCCGATTCGATCAAAGTATACATACATATCTGTATCTATTTCTACAGTTGCATATGTAAATAATATATATACATATACCTTGAAAATAGGCTGAATTTGTTCAGAGCAAGTATCATTTTTCTTTCCTTCATCATCATCATCATCATCATCATCATCATCATCATCATCATCATCATCATCATCATCATCATCATCATCATCATCATCATCATCATCATCATCATCATCATCATCATCATCATCATCATCATCATCATCATCATCATCATCATCATCATCATCATCATCATCAGCCTTAACAGAAGCCGCTTTATAGATCTATTTCTCTACATATATATCATCATCAGATGCCGCTTCACATGCCTATATCTTTAAATCTTATTCTTCTTCTTCTCGAATTCAAGAAAAAAATAAACAAATTGATTTATAGATGTATGTATGTGTATGGATAGATATACAGATGTATGTATATATATAATCTATAGTCCTTGTTAAAAATCAGGGTAAATTACACAAATGGTGCCTGACTTGGTATCAAAATTTCACTTTTCGTACCTAAAAGAATTTAATTACGCGAATCATACCCAAAGTTGGCAACTATGCACGTTGACCATACCTCCGACTAACGGAGCCTAACGGATCGTTAAAAACACCCATGTGCCACTCACATGTATGTGTAAAGTACCGTTTTACCCTCAATTCATATCCCCTTCTATATATACAAAAATGGTTGTTTCAAATCACACTTATCATATCCGTATTTTTCCACATATGATATATATACTTTATCAGATTCATATATTTAACATATACTTACTAGATTCAATTTGTAAAACCCACAATGGCAACAGAGTTACAAATCTCAATGGAAAACCATCATCATAAGAAATCAACAGCCACCATCGTAAGAAAACCCCACCAACCACAATGATCTGTCGCAGTCCACCGTCTCAAATATCGTCGGCACTTGCAAATCAACCAAGGGCATCGCAGTTGCGGTGGTGGATGCAAATGCTATCATACAAGGCGGTGGACACCCCATCGGACATCACTTCTAGGCACCATGACCACGTCTTCGTCCTTCTTTTCCTCTTCGGTTTCTCTGCAACCGATTACAACCATCGCACCTCTCAAAAAAGAATATAGATACAAATATAAATGTAGATCTTGATATAGATTAGGTAGAGGCGGCGGTGGTTCACATTGGTCGTTACTCGAACCTGACCCATCTCGGTTCGGATCCTTTTCGGGTTAAGAATCCGAATATAAAGATGAAGATATTGGATTTAAGAATATATATATGTTTCGATCTATGTCTCTGATATGTGTTGTATACATGATTACATGTCTCTAATTGTTATTTTTTATTGACCCATCACCATATATGATGTCTGATATATGATGTTTGATATGGTTGTTTAGATTTATGTTTTACTTTTTATTAGTATTGAATCATGCGAATGTTTTAATTCTTTTAAATGGGATATAATTTATGTGTTTTTTAAGGTTTTGTAACTTTGTGTCATTGTGATTTTATGAATACATTGTTGGATCTGGGTAAACATTGAAGAAGAAACAAATGGGGAAGAAGAAGTAAGGCGAAAAGACCAAAACGCCCCATCACGTGAGTGGTACATGGGTGTTTTTAACGATCCGTTAGGCTCCGTTAGTCGGAGGTATGGTTAGCGTGCATATTTGCCAACTTTGGGTATGATTCGCGTAATTAAATTCTTTTAGGTACGAAAAGTGAAATTTCGATACCAACTCAGGTACCATTTGTGTAATTTACCCTAAAAATTATCCACCCGTAGTTACATGCGAAATTACCAAACTGACCTTAATAAACACCCACTACGGGAAAGGTTTTCATAAATTACCAAATTTGCCCTTAATGAATTAGTTTACACTCTAAACCCTTATTTTAATAATTAACACTTTAAGCCCTTATCTTTTAAAATATTCCACTATCACCTTTACATCAACCTACACCACTTGACACCGCCTCCACCACCAATAGTACCATCACCGACACCACTAGACCGCCTTCCCCACCACCGCCGCCGCATTACGCGGGTACCATGCTCGTATGGATTAATGTAGGTCTATGAAGTTCAGCATAGTTAAAAAAGGACGTATGGCCCAAACCAGCTCTTATAAAATAAAAAGGGTAATTGGATGGAAATTGTAACATTCGTGACTTTTGACTTGGTTTGACTTTTGATTGAATGTAATAAAATGTGAACGATTACGTGAATTTATATGAATTATCGAACGTTTACCTTATTTTAATAATAACACTTTAAGCCTTTATCTTTTAAAATATTCCACTATCACCTTTACATCAACCTACACCACTTGACACCGCCTCCACCACCAATAGTACCATCACCGACACCACTAGACCGCCTTCCCCACCACCGCCGCCGCATTACGCGGGTACCATGCTCGTATGGATTAATGTAGGTCTATGAAGTTCAGCATAGTTAAAAAAGGACGTATGGCCCAAACCAGCTCTTATAAAATAAAAAGGGTAATTGGATGGAAATTGTAACATTCGTGACTTTTGACTTGGTTTGACTTTTGATTGAATGTAATAAAATGTGAACGATTACGTGAATTTATATGAATTATCGAACGTTTGATCGTGTTTTAATATAACGTTGAATTTATTTGTAATTACGGATTTGTTTTAGAGAATGAATGGATAACGTATAGCTATTTGTCGAATTTAGCGGAGCGGGGCCTCATAATTGAGACCCCTTGGCCGGCCCCTCTCACCCTCACATCCATCCATCCATTCATTTTTACTTCACCAAAAATCTTATCCTCCCTCTCTCCCCTCATTCACTCCCTTTTCTTCCTTCCATCTACCAAAGCCATATCTCATTAAATTCTCACTTAAAACCCTAAAATTACCACCCGTAGTTACATGCGAAATTACCAAACTGACCTTAATAAACACCCACTAGCGGGAAAGGTTTTCATAAATTACCAAATTTGCCCTTAATGAATTAGTTTACACTCTAAACCCTTATTTTAATAATTAACACTTTAAGCCCTTATCTTTTAAAATATTCCACTATCACCTTTACATCAACCTACACCACTTGACACCGCCTCCACCACCAATAGTACCATCACCGACACCACTAGACCGCCTTCCCCACCACCGCCGCCGCATTACGCGGGTACCATGCTCGTATGGATTAATGTAGGTCTATGAAGTTCAGCATAGTTAAAAAAGGACGTATGGCCCAAACCAGCTCTTATAAAATAAAAAGGGTAATTGGATGGAAATTGTAACATTCGTGACTTTTGACTTGGTTTGACTTTTGATTGAATGTAATAAAATGTGAACGATTACGTGAATTTATATGAATTATCGAACGTTTGATCGTGTTTTAATATAACGTTGAATTTATTTGTAATTACGGATTTGTTTTAGAGAATGAATGGATAACGTATAGCTATTTGTCGAATTTAGCGGAGCGGGGCCTCATAATTGAGACCCCTTGGCCGGCCCCTCTCACCCTCACATCCATCCATCCATTCATTTTTACTTCACCAAAATGTACCATGAGCCATAAGAGGTGGGATTCTAAGCTTCTAAACCAAAGGAGTGTCATTCAACCAAGAATGACCTAATACCTTCGAAGTCTTCTAATTTCAACCTTTCTTCTAATCAACTTCAAATCAACAACACTAGTTCCTTCTTCCGGAACCACCTATAAAAAGGTAAACAACTAAAACATAAGCAAAGGCTTAGCGAATATACTTGCATACATTTACGAATACGAAGGAGGGCAAAGTACAAGGACTTTCACATGTAACCTATAACATCGTCATGTCACATTTACATATTCACCTTGTACGCTAACAACACGTATATGGATCCATATAAGCTAAACAATCAAGACTATCGGGGTTCTTAGGCCCCGGAGGTTCTTAGGCCTCATTTCATGTCGACTATAGGGGTTCTTAGGCCCCGGAGGTTCTTAGGCCTCATCAATACTATGCCCCACATGGGCTCAACGCCAAATCAATTACCATGCTCGGAATATCCACGTCTCACGGTAATTGACCCAACGTATACATAAAGGTATGCAAATATACTCACCTCCTCCGCAACTTGAACAATAAAGCTAACACGATAAAGCACAACAAGCTTCAACCTATGATCATCACATAACACGTATAAGCTTACATTCACACTTGACTAGCTCAACCTAGTCATACTCAATCACTAGCCTTTCTAAACCCAAAACTCAACCCATTTGTCATTGAGTTACTTTCATCTTTAACAACAACATTAGGTAGTTCATCCTACCATTTTCATCCACATTTCAATAACTAGCAAAAATTCATCTTTTCACATTAACTAAAATTTTCACATGAACTTATCCATTTCATAATCAAACTCATTCATACAACTCAATGACAACTAGGTTAACTAAGGAATTGGGGAAACATACTCATAATTCAATTTCTAGCAAAACCCCCAAATTTGGTTCATCCATGAACCCTAATTTTGAAAGAAGGATAAAAACTAAATTAGGGGAATTCAATACCTCAACAACAACAATCTAATGCAAGACTTTTAATTTGAGAATCCTTCTTTCTCCCTTTCTCTTGAAAAACCGGCCACCACCACCCCAATTACAAACCCTAACTTTAATTTCTTGAATGAAGATTACTTGGTGGTGATTGTTATTATTATTATGATTTCTATTCTTGAACTTGAGAGGATTACTCTTTGTTTTTGAAGAAATGTGTGAAGGAATGCATGAAAGAAAATGGCGAAGAAGAGAAATAGAGTGGAAGCATGACTCATAAGGCAAAAGAGTTGGCTGGCACATCCTAAAGATGCCACGACCCATCTCTTCCAAAAGTGGGTATTTTACCCGCTATCCGCTAAAGTTCCAACTAAATTAACCCCAAAACTAAAATAAAATACTAGGAAATTAATTTAATGTCAAAACTATGAAAAGGGGTTAATTTCTTGTACCTTAAAATCTTTGGGGTGTTACAATAGTGCAAGAAATTTGAAGTGTTCAAGTGTTCTTCCCCTTTTAAACTCCACAAACCCGAATTTAAAGATTTAGTGATTTTGGTAAGTAACCTCCACCTTAAATTCATTGTTTCATGTCATTTAACTTGTCCCTTAGCTGCACAATTCATTTTCCCAACTCATTTCAGGTCGAATCAAACTTATTTTGAAATTAGGGTTTTGTTTAAGGTTAATAATGAATTTAAGAGTGTTTATGCGTTTTGATTGAAGGTTTTGAGATGGGCTGTGTTAAACTTTGTTTGGTTATGTTCAATGAGGTGTTTCCAAGTCCCCCAAACTGATTTTTGAGTCAAATTAGTGTTTCCAAGTCGAAATGGGTCGTTTTTCAAGTTCTTAGCTGCTGCAGGTCGGGCTGGTGCAGGTGGAGCGTAACTTACGCCCATTATGGGCGTAGCTTACGCTGGTTGAATATTAGGGGGCGTAGGTTACGGTCAAGAGGCCGTAGGTTACGCCTATCTCCAAGTGTCGATTTTACTTTACGCCCAAAACCTTCTGTTTACGCCCAAAAATGGAGTTCCAGACGCCAAAAAGTGATGTTTCTAGCTAGGCGTAGCTTACGCTAGGAAGGGCGTAACCTACGCTAGGGCTTTTGTGACCCACCGTAACCTACGCTAGAATTGCACGTACCTTACGCTCGTTAATATTGAACCACCGTAAATTACGGTGGCCATAGCCGTAATTTACGGCCTTCCCCTTTTGGCAATTTCCTGTTTTTGTAAGCTTGGGTTTCCATCTTCTTGGATCGAGTCTAGCTTTCAATCAAATCATGTCTAGGCTTCTCTAATGTCTTGTGTGAGTCCAGGTAGTCGTCTAAAGTCGAACGCCACCTTTTGAACTCAAGTAAGGTATTAATAGTGAATGTATATTGTATGATTGTTAGGTGGTGAACGTGTGGCGAATCTTGGGCGTATATAACTTATCATTTACTTATCTTGCTCGGCAAAGGTGAGTTTCGTAGCCCCGTTTTCTCTTATATTTGGGGTGAAAAGTGTACTTGTTTTACGTAAACGCTTTAACGATTTATTGGAAATGATTTGATATAAAACGATGATTCGTGAACGTAAATGTTTTGCTTTCCGTAAACGTATGTATGAATGCTTGTTGTGATGAATAATTGTGATAATGAGTAAGTCCACGATTAGTGGCATAACGTAATGAGTAAGTCCACGGTTAGTGGCATAACGTAATGAGTAAGTCCACGATAGTGGCATAACGAGTAAGTCCACATTTGTGGCATAACGTTGTTGTTAACGATATCGTTTAACGTGTGGATTGTGTATGAACGTCTAGTTGTAACGTAACGTTGATATGATGAATTGTAAACGTATGGATGATGATGTAAGTGTCCTCATCCTTGAATACCCTCAACGGTTGTTATCCCGACACTATGATTTTAACGTTTAAACCTACGAACTCACCAACTTTATGTTGACCCGTTTTAGTACACTCTTCAGGTAACCAAGCTAATCAAGGACGTAATAGGTGATTGCATGACTTTACTAGCATTTGGGCTTGACTTTTGGATCTGCGATTCATCGTTTTCCCTTGACGGGTTGTGCTTAGGATTATCGGCCATCATTTTTGGATTATGCTCTTTTGTAACTTTGATGGCATGTGCTCCTTATGCAATTTGTGATTCCATGTTGTATTTTGTACTCGTATTTGAACTTGATTTATGGATTGCCCAATCCTTATTTGCATATAGTATTGTCTCTACTTAATTTTCCATGTCGTGCTATGCTTTTCGTGTGACATCTCATGATTCCGCCATGTTGGGGTGTTACAGAATGGTATCAGAGCCGTGGTTGTAGAGAATTAGGTGGTTTGACCTAGCCTATAACCATTGCACCCATATCTTCATAATTAGCATGCATGATAGGAAACTATGTGTGCAACGTGAATTGTGTGAAGCATGAGACTTGTGTAAACGGAGTTCGTAGGTTTTCCTTGATTGCTGACTTAATTGTTATGTGATGACTTGATTGATGCATGTATGAGTGTCGGGATACACCGTGACTTACCGAATGAACGTTGATGAATATTCTTGAACTTTTGTTGTTAACCCTAGCAAAGTGAAACGATGGCATTAACGGAGTATGACACTCGGTAACCCTAGAGGCGCCTGATCAACAAATCTATGGTTACCCTATGTCATATAAAGTTAATGACCTCGTGGATTGCGCATTGTGGATGAAGTATAGTAGGTAACCCGGTATGCTTAATGAGTGTTGGTTGGGTGGAGGGTTAGCCGATGGTACACCCTGTATACATACCCGGCCAATACTTAGAGAGTATAACGGAACCGAGTCTTGACATCCATTCAATATATTAACGGTGTGGAGGGTTAGCCGATGGTACACCCTGTATACAAACACTTTTAATGTGTTAAATGTTGAAGTTAAGATTCGGACTATACTTCACCCACCTTGTTATGACTTGACCCTTTTTATATTGTGTTAATTGACTTGTGATTGTGATGTTGATTATGAATTGCATGAAACGATAATGCCTTAGCTTATTGCCATGATAATATCCCCATAGAATTATGTGTTCTTGTGACGGATTAGGAGAAATTAGGGATGTATTGTTTGTTATGTGACGGTCGATTTCGATTATTCGTGTGTGAAGTGTGAGAATTAACTTGCTAATCTAACACGTGTGTTCAGGAAAGGATGGTTAGACCAAAAAGAGTTATTCGCCGCCCTCGTGCTCAAGAAGAAGAAGAAGAATTTGTAGGTGGACGTGGAGGTAGGGGTGGACGTGGTGGTAGAGGGGGTCGTGGAGGCCGTGGTGGTCGTGGTGGCCGAGGTGGCCGGGGTGGTGCCAATCCCCCGGTAACCGCCGAGGCTATCACTCAAGATCTAAATGACCTCATGCCGGATCTTGTGGCCCGAATCCAAACGGCCATGGAAGCTAGAAATGAACAAGAAGAACCGGAAGATGAAGCGGTTCATGTTCAAAATGAAGATGAGGATGTGAATGCAAACGGTGATGATGGAGATGAAGGTTTTGTGCAACCAAGAGGACAATTTGCTTACCAACAAGGATGTTTGTTTAAAGACTTCAAACTTTGTGGAGCTCCGGAATTTAAGGGAGAAGGTGGTGCCACGGGTTGTTTGGAATGGTTGGAGACAATTGAATCAATCATTGTTCGGAGTGGTTGTGCTTATCACCAACGAATTTCTTATGTCACCGGCATGTTGAAAGGTGATGCTCTTGAATGGTGGAATGAGGAGGTTGAGGAATTGGGGATCGATGCGGCTAACAACCTTCCTTGGGGAGACTTCAAAAGAATGATAATTACTAAATATTGTCCGGCACACGAAATGAGGAATTTGCAAGAAGAATTCTCTAAGCTTGCCATGAAGGGTGGAGACTATGAGAGTTACACTCGCCGTTTTGGCCAACTCTCTAGACTCATTCCCCATTATGTGAGACCTAATGATGTGAAAATTGAGAAGTATGTTGCGGGGTTGCCTCATGAAGTGAGGATGCTTGTTTCTCACCCCACCATGCCTTTGACATACAAAGAGGCAACCACCCGCACCGCTAGCGTGACATTGGAACTTATTAGGGGCGGCAAGTTGAGCAAAAGTGATGGCAAGAGAAAAGAAGTAGCCGAGTCTAGTGGTACCAAGAAGGTGGAGAGGTATCACAACAAGAAACCAACTAGAGGTGGGAAGGTGTTTGCGGCGACTATGCCGGTTAAAGAAGGTTATGCCGGGACGGCTCCTTTGTGCCCTAGGTGTAACCGTCACCATAGGCCCTCAATATCGTTGCAAAGCGTGTTTCTATTGCAATCAACCGGGCCATATGGCCAAGATGTGCCCCACTAATCCTAGGGGTGCACCATTGAATGTTGTTCCTCTTAATGCTCGTTTTCTGGCTCGGGGCAATTGCTATGAATGTGGTAGTCAAGAGCACTACCGAAACACATGTCCAAATCTCATCGGCCAACAAGTTCAAGTGACCGTGCACCCGAATCAACTACAAATTGCCGGTCCAAATCAAAACCGGGGACTTCAAGGCCAACAACAACAACTTCCTCAAGCTCCTCGTCAACAATTGGCCCCCCGTGGTAGAGCTTTTGCCGTGAATGCGGCCGAGGCTCATGTTGATCCAAACGTTGTGGCAGGTACTTTTCTTCTCAATGACCAATATGCCACCGTGTTATTTGATTCCGGAGCCGATTTTAGCCTCATATCCAATGATTTTATTCCGTTGATTAATGCTAGTCTTAGCCCGTTGACGTATTATTTTGAACTCGAAATGGTAAATGGTGGTTTGTCTAGAGTTAGTCAAGTTGCACGTGATTGTATCTTAGATTTGAACGACCACCCATTTTACATAGATTTGGTCCCTTTTGATATTGGTAGTTTTGACGTGATCGTTGGTATGGATTGGATGTCGTCCGTTAACGCGGTAATTGATTGTGGTAATAAAATAGTTAGAATACCGTTAGAGAATGGTGAGGAATTAGTGGTTCAAGGTGAAAGGTCTGAGTCTTGGGAAAGTAAAGTGTATAATGTTAACGTCACCAAGGTTGAATTGAAGACCGTGCCTGTAGTCAACGGGTTTGCGGATGTCTTTCCGGATGATTTACCGGGTTTGCCTCCCTCTCGTCAACTCGATTTCCGTATTGATCTTGTTCCTAACGCTTCCCCCGTGGCCAAGGCACCGTATCGCCTAGCCATGACCGAAATGCAAGAGTTGGCTACCCAACTCAAAGAACTAAAAGAAAAGGGTTTCATCCGCCCTAGTCAATCACCGTGGGGAGCACCGGTCTTATTTGTCAAAAAGAAAGACGGGTCTTTCCGAATGTGCATCGATTATAGAGAATTGAATAAACTAACGGTGAAAAATCGCTATCCTCTTCCTAGAATTGATGATTTGTTTGACCAACTCCAAGGCGCTAAATATTTCTCAAAGATTGACTTGCGGTCGGGTTACCATCAATTGCGGGTACATGAAGATGATATTCCAAAAACGGCCTTCCGAACCCGATATGGGCACTTTGAATTCACGGTCATGCCCTTCGGCCTAACTAATGCACCGGCGGTGTTCATGGACTTGATGAACCGGGTGTGTGATCCATATTTGGATAAGTTTGTCATTGTTTTCATTGATGACATACTTATCTATTCTAAGACGAAGGAAGATCACGCGGAGCATTTGAAGCTAGTCTTGGAGTTACTTCGAAAGGAAAAGTTATATGCCAAGTTTTCCAAGTGTGAATTTTGGTTAGAAGAAGTCCACTTCCTTGGACATGTGGTGAGCAAGGAGGGTATACACGTCGATCCTAGTAAGATTGAAGCGGTAAAGAATTGGAGAAGGCCCGAGACGCCCACCGAGATTCGTCAATTTCTTGGTTTGGCGGGCTATTATAGAAGATTCATCGAGGGCTTCTCAAAAATCGCCCAACCTTTAACCTTGTTGACTCAAAGAGAAAGGAGGTTTGATTGGGGCGAAAAACAAGAACAAGCATTCCAATTGTTAAAAGACAAGTTGTGTGATGCACCCATCTTAAGCTTGCCCGATGGAGCCGATGATTTTGTTGTTTATTGTGATGCATCCGGGAAAGGATTGGGTTGTGTCTTAATGCAACGGGGTAAGGTGATTGCTTATGCATCTAGGCAACTAAAGGTGCATGAGAAGAATTACCCGACCCATGACTTGGAATTGGGAGCGGTCGTGTTTGCTTTTAAATGTTGGAGGCACTACTTGTATGGTACCAAGAGCGTGATCTATACCGATCACAAAAGCCTTCAACACATTTTTGACCAAAGTGAACTAAATATGAGGCAACGAAGATGGTTGGAGCTCTTTAGCGACTATGATTGTGTTATTCGTTACCATCCGGGTAAAGCCAACGTGGTAGCCGATGCATTGAGTCGAAAGGAACGTGTGAAACCGAGGCGAGTTAGAGCCATGAGCCTTACCGTACAAAGGAGTGTTCGTGACTCTATCATTGAGGCACAAAGATTGGCAACTAGGCCGGAAAACTTCATCAACGAAGCTTTACATGGCTTAGAGGAACAATTTGATAGAAAAGAAGACGATGGGTTATATTTTGTTGAACGGTTATGGATCCCCGTTTTGGGTGGGCTTCGGATGAAATTAATGAATGAAGCTCATAAGTCGGCCTACTCGGTTCACCCGGGTTCCGACAAGATGTATTTCGGGTTGAGAGATTTGTATTGGTGGCCGGGAATGAATAGAGATATTGCTAGATACGTTAGTGAATGCATCACATGCTTGCAAGTAAAGGCCGATCACAAGAAACCACCCGGTTTGCTAGTTCAACCGAGAACACCGGTGTGGAAGTGGGAAGAAATTGCTATGGACTTCATAACGAAGTTGCCAAGGACGAGTAGTGGGAAGGACACCATTTGGGTGATTATTGACCGGTTGACTAAGTCGGCTCACTTCTTGGCCATCCGGGAGGACGACAAATTTAAAACCATGGCACGCTTGTACATCAAAGAAGTGATATCCAAACATGGAATGCCAATTTCCATAATATCCGATCAGGATGCCCGATTTACTTCAAAGTTTTGGAAGGCGTTTCAAAAAGCGATGGGTACTCGACTTGACATGAGTACGGCGTTCCATCCACAAACCGATGGTCAAAGTGAAAGGACAATTCAAACGTTAGAAGATATGTTAAGAGCTTGTGCCATAGATTTCGGTGGCAATTGGGATGTGCATCTCCCTTTGGTCGAATTCTCCTATAACAATAGCTATCATGCTAGCATACAAATGGCCCCATTTAAGGCTTTGTATGGGAGAGATTGTCGATAACCTGTAGCTTGGGCGGAAGTTGGTGAAAGCCAACTCATTGGACCCAAGATTGTTGTGGAAACGACTAAAGTGATTTCTCAAATCAAGGAGAAGTTGAGAGTGGCCCGAGAACGACAACTAAAGTATGTCAATGTTAGACGACGACCTCTCGAATTCGAAGTTGGTGATTTTGTGTTACTCAAAGTGTCTCCGTGGAAGGGAGTGGTCTGTTTTGTGAAACGTGGTAAGTTGGGTCCAAGATATATTGGCCCATTTAAGGCTTTGTATGGGAGAGATTGTCGATAACCTGTAGCTTGGGCGGAAGTTGGTGAAAGCCAACTCATTGGACCCAAGATTGTTGTGGAAACGACTAAAGTGATTTCTCAAATCAAGGAGAAGTTGAGAGTGGCCCGAGAACGACAACTAAAGTATGTCAATGTTAGACGACGACCTCTCGAATTCGAAGTTGGTGATTTTGTGTTACTCAAAGTGTCTCCGTGGAAGGGAGTGGTCTGTTTTGTGAAACGTGGTAAGTTGGGTCCAAGATATATTGGCCCATTTAAGATTTTGGAACGAATTGGCCCGGTAGCGTATCGTTTGGAACTTCCTCAAGACTTGAGTGGAGTCCACAATGTTTTTCATGTTTGTAACCTTAGGAAGTGTTTGGCCAACCCAACGCTTCATGTGCCCCTAGATGAAGTCCGAGTCGATAAAGCGTTGAAATTTGTGGAGGAACCGGTAGAAATCTTAGATCGACAAACTAAGAAGTTAAAGAATACACGATATACGATTGTTAAAGTTAGATGGCAAGCAAGACGTGGACCCGAGGTTACTTGGGAACGGGAAGATTCGATGAAAGCTAAGTATCCCCACTTGTTTAGCGAGTCTAGTTAACTTAGAATTTCGGGACGAAATTCCTTTAACGGGGGAATAATGTAACATTCGTGACTTTTGACTTGGTTTGACTTTTGATTGAATGTAATAAAATGTGAACGATTACGTGAATTTATATGAATTATCGAACGTTTGATCGTGTTTTAATATAACGTTGAATTTATTTGTAATTACGGATTTGTTTTAGAGAATAAATGGATAACGTATAGCTATTTGTCGAATTTAGCGGAGAAGGGCCTCATAATTGAGACCCCTTGACCGGCCCCTCTCACCCTCACATCCATCCATCCATTCATTTTTACTTCACCAAAAATCTTATCCTCCCTCTCTCCCCTCATTGTGCCCTTTTCTTCCTTCCATCTACCAAAGCCATATCTCATTAAATTCTCACTTAAAACCCTAAAATTTACGATGTTGTGTATGAATTAACAAGATCTAGTAATAATAGGGTTAAATATCCCGGAGTGTAAGTAACTTTGCAACTTTTCCTATTGTGTGTATGCATCAAAAATTTGGAACATTGTATGTAAGTATCTCGCTAAATTGAACGCTTAATGTAAAAATGTATACGTGGCAACCATATGAGTTGTCCACGTATAAGTTTTTGATTGGTCAACGTAATAATTTTACATTAAGTGTTCAATTTAGCGAGATATTTACATACAATGTACAAAATTTTTGATAATTACATACATTAGAAACTAGGGTTTGCTAGGGTTTTGTTTTAGGTTAATAATGAATTTAAGAGTGTTTATGTGTTTTGATTGAAGGTTTTGAGATGGGTTGTGTTAAACTTTGCTTGGTTATGTTCAATGAGGTGTTTCCAAGTCCCCCAAACTGATTTTTGAGTCAAATTAGTGTTTCCAAGTCGAAATGGGTCGTTTTTCAAGTTCTTAGCTGCTGCAGGTCGGGCTGGTGCAGGTGGAGCGTAACTTACGCCCATTATGGGCGTAGCTTACGCTGGTTGAATATTAGGGGGCGTAGGTTACGGTCAAGAGGTCGTAGGTTACGCCTATCTCCAAGTGTCGATTTTACTTTACGCCCAAAACCTTCTGTTTACGCCCAAAAATGGAGTTCCAGACGCCAAAAAGTGATGTTTCTAGCTAGGCGTAGCTTACGCTAGGAAGGGCGTAACCTACGCTAGGGCTTTTGTGACCCACCGTAACCTACGCTAGAATTGCACATACCTTACGCTCGTTAATATTGAACCACCGTAAATTACGGTAGTTTTGCACCGTAGCTTACGCTAGGAAGGGCGTAACCTACGCTAGGGCTTTTGTGACCCACCGTAACCTACGCTAGAATTGCACGTACCTTACGCTCGTTAATATTGAACCACCGTAAATTACGGTGGCCATAGCCGTAATTTACGGCCTTCCCCTTTTGGCAATTTCCTGTTTTTGTAAGCTTGGGTTTCCATCTTCTTGGATCGAGTCTAGCTTTCAATCAAATCATGTCTAGGCTTCTCTAATGTCTTGTGTGAGTCCAGGTAGTCGTCTAAAGTCGAACACCACCTTTTGAACTCAAGTAAGGTATTAATAGTGAATGTATATTGTATGATTGTTAGGTGGTGAACGTGTGGCGAATCTTGGGCGTATATAACTTATCATTTACTTATCTTGCTCGGCAAAGGTGAGTTTTGTAGCCCCGTTTTCTCTTATATTTGGGGTGAAAAGTGTACTTGTTTTACGTAAACGCTTTAACGATTTATTGGAAATGATTTGATATAAAACGATGATTCGTGAACGTAAATGTTTTGCTTTCCGTAAACGTATGTATGAATGCTTGTTGTGATGAATAATTGTGATAATGAGTAAGTCCACGATTAGTGGCATAACGTAATGAGTAAGTCCACGGTTAGTGGCATAACGTAATGAGTAAGTCCACGATAGTGGCATAACGAGTAAGTCTACATTTGTGGCATAACGTTGTTGTTAACGATATCGTTTAATGTGTGGATTGTGTATGAACGTCTAGTTGTAACGTAACGTTGATATAATGAATTGTAAACGTATGGATGATGATGTAAGTGTCCTCATCCTTGAATACCCTCAACGGTTGTTATCCCGACACTATGATTTTAACGTTTAAACCTACGAACTCACCAACTTTATGTTGACCCGTTTTAGTACACTTTTCAGGTAACCAAGCTAATCAAGGACGTAATGGGTGATTGCATGACTTTACTAGGATTTGGGCTTGACTTTTGGATCCGCGATTCATCGTTTTCCCTTGACGGGTTGTGCTTAAGATTATCGGCCATCATTTTTGGATTATGCTCTTTTGTAACTTTGATGGCATGTGCTCCTTATGCAATTTGTGATTCCATGTTGTATTTTGTACTCGTATTTGAACTTGATTTATGGATTGCCCAATCCTTATTTGCATATAGTATTGTCTCCACTTAATTTTCCATGTCGTGCTATGCTTTTCGTGTGACATCCCATGATTCCGCCATGTTGGGGTGTTACAGAAATCCCCTGATCCCATGTACCATTTGGTACCCACTAATCCTCCAGCCAGGCTAGTGTATTCTCAACCACTTAATAATTCTCTGATTATCTCAAGTTTTCCTTTGGCAAGAACTCGAACTCAAGACCTCCCCTGAAAAGTGGCGGCTGGTGGCCACTGTGCTATTACCCAATGGTTACAAGCTCTTATAAAATACAGTTATACTTTTCCAATTGTTTTACTAAATAGTCATAAAACTAAACTTTTTATGACTGATTTATATGACAATTATAAAAATATTGTACCAAATATTTTGTCTGTTATTTGAAGAGTTTTTTTTTCTTTATTTTTTTTATGTAGGATATTTGCTTTAAAAAAACAAAGTAAAACTAACCGGCCAAAATGAAAGTAATTAAAGATAATTCAAACAAGTTACGAGCCTAATGCTACTTATTCTCCACTGAAGATTTGTTATGCCAAGCTAGCTCTCTTTTATATATACAAAAGAAAGTTATAACATTACAGTTAGATAAATTATCTGGAATATAATGCTTAACTTAATCACCAGATGGAACTAGTAATGGGTTAGGTTTACATTTATTACAACTAATGCAAATATAAAAAATCAAGAATTTACATTTAAAAGTTATGCACTAACAAGAACAAATGTCTTCACAGGGTTGCCTTTTATAGGAGAGGAAGGGAACAGTCTTCAAGATTTGATGCTGATGTGATGGTGGTTGTCAACATTTCATTGGTGAAACACTTTGACATTTAATGCTTCTGAAATGTCTTTTTGTTATTTTGCCATTTTAGGTGAAAGAAAAACCTAGTAGGAACCTGCATAGACTTGGATTTATTCCCAAAAGGGATAAAGTAAGTCACGTGGCCTATTCATGTTAGTCATGTGACCCTTTGGGTCCATCCCCCCATCTTTGACTTACAAAAAATGATGAGTCATCGAACTTATCTTGAGTTTCAACTTCAAAATGACTCGCTAGTTGTCTTCACCGGTGCTCCCTGATGACTACTAACATCAGCGACAAGACATCTTAGTGAAATTCTTTACCAACAATCGCTCCCAATTCGCTGATAGTGACTCGTTGGGAAGTCTTCTTGAACTTGCAAGGTAAAGGTAATGCACACACTTTGGAAAGTAGTTGCTGATGTATATATATCATTTAGACAATTTACAAATGAGAAGGCAAGCTACATATTTACCAAACTGGCTAACTATTCCTACATGGCCTCAACAACTCTTGATCAGTCATCATGGTAAAATTCATCATTGTTGGTATTCTTTATGCACCACTTTTGAATCTTGATCAAGACACCTTTTCTTTTTTCTTTTTTCAGCTTTCCCTCTTTTTTTCTTTCTTTTCTGATTCCATCATTGATTTATTTTATTTCAAAATTGTTCTAAACACTTATATTCAAATTTAAATAAAAAACACAGTTTGTACTTCTTTTTTTAGAGCGACAAACCATCAGACTTTATTCCTAAACTACATGCACCGGTATGGAACTCGGGGCATTCAAAACCGCCTAAATATCCACTCTTACAAATGTGAAAAATAAGACTTGAATCCGAATGGAATACTCCAAGATCAAAAACCTTAGATGTGAAAATTAAAAAATGTGATTTTCACATCGTTGAATTTATCTCATGGTATGGTGACCATTAACTGTATACAATCTGGGTGGAGGTTAGGTTCTCCATTCCAACTCCACATCAAGTTGAATATCCCATTTAAGCTTGTATGTAGAGATGATCCGTCTTTCGTTAACAACATCCAGAAGAGGTATATCAATGCATCCCCAAGAATCCTGATAAAGAAAAAAAGACATCATGCCTTCGAAAACCCAATGAGGTGTTTGTTTTGAGAGATTCGATGATATATTGTGGGTTTGAGAATGAATAAAAATGAGGTATTAATCTCGTGCTTTGCCACAGTAGTAAACTGTTAACGACTTAAAGTTTTTATTTTATTTAAATTTATTAACAAAATAATTTCATGTCAAATTTTAAAACTAAATGATAATTGTGTATCAGTTAAATAACAAAACATATATAACTACAACTATATTTATATTGGTAATTACACTTTTCATACGATTATAAAATGTGGTAATAAAACTTTCATTGCGACATAATATGTAGTGATAATAATAATAATAAAAAAATATATGACAACAAAAAAACAACACACAACATGTAGCAATACTAAGTTACAGGGCTCTCCCCGAAGATTTATATATGTAGGCCGAGAGCAAAAATAAGGACTCATAAGCTAAACGCAACAAATTATGTTATATAAATTAATCTCTAAAAATGACAATAAATGTTATATCGATAAATGAAATATAAAGCCCAAAGATAAATAAAATTTCAATAGATTTAGAACAACATAGAAAGACCTAAAGAAATGACAAACAACAAACAACTATGTCATTGTTTTTTAAATAACAATAATGATTTATATATCATTTAATAATATTATATTATTTATATGCATACATATTACAATAAATAATATACAAAAGTAAATACTTGTCATGTCAAATAAATGAAAAGTGGAACAATGAAAGATTGAAAAGGCGCTGCTTGATCCGTTCCGAGTTTCCAATAAGTAATGATAACTCTTTTTTTAATCCAATAAAAGGTATATACGTGGGCTTTTTATGGGTTAAATTATATGTTTTGGTTTTTAGATAATTGTTAGAGTTTATAATAGACTTAAATAATTACACACGTATAAATATAACAATAAAACTAGAAAAAATCGGGCCTCCTAAAAAATCGGGTCTCGGCCCGTCGGCCACTTTGGCCACCCTCTAAACCGCCCCTGCTAAGTTAATATATGAAAATTAAATATTACTGTATTAAAATACAAACAACTTCGATAAAAATAATATAATGTGTTACGTATATATAACATGTGCGTTAACAAGAGATAACATACGAAGATAATATGATTAAAAACAAAGTATAAAACAAATAACTCAAAGCTTAATTAAAGAATTTTATTTTTTGTTACTTTTATCAAAAGAAGAAATTAGGCGGTTCATTAAAAAATGAATATGATAAAAATAACATACCCACATGATAATAATAAAATAGAAGGTATAACAAAAAAAATACTACTTTAGTTAAAAGTATAACCAAAAAACAATATATTTGACTTTATGTATTATTCAAAAAAATCTTTACGAGAAGATAAATTTATTTATAATACGATCTTTTTTTTTTTTGTTCTTTTGCCATCGAACCTATTTCCATTGCTAAAACCATGTATAAACCAAAAACACCCAAAAAACTTGATACTAAAAGTTGAAGTCCTATTATATCATACCTCTCGTTCAAAGGACCATGATGGAGCATTAATGACTTCCAAGCGCAATGTTTCGTCCTCTGGTGCCTGCTCTAGCATATATGTAAACTTTTCTCGCCATTCTGGATAGCGGTTGCTCTTTATAATCTGCAAAAATGCGAATCAAATACTCCGAAGTTGTAACTTAGACAGTTGTACATTGTGCAATAACATACATGTATTTGTTGTAGATAGACAGAAATTTGTGGTGGATTTATAATTGTATTTAATTAGTTTAATCATAGTAGAATTTTGTAAGCTAGTTACTATACAAAGCACATTACAATTCAGAACAAACCTGTGTTTTTCTTAATTCACCTTGGAAAAGCAAGGTAACAAATGGATTGTAGTGAGATTTAGTACTATAGAGATGTTTAGCTTCATGAATCATAACTACAAGCAATCCTCCACCTTCAGGAGTCCCAATAGGAGCCTTTGGTATTACACTTATTATGCTTTCATTATCAGACAATATTTGATCATATGTGAACGGCTTGTACACTGTTTCAACCTCGAGGTGGCAAACACGGAAAGAATTCAAATTCGAGATGACCAGAAGCTTATGAGTCTTCGGATATCCAGGATTAAGATCTTTCGATTTCAGAGAAGTCACTCCTAGATGATCATGCTTCTCAACCTACAAACAATCATGCTTTTTAATTCAAGTCCTACCAGTAAATTGCAGTTAGTGATGTTACATTTGTTAGTATATGATCACGTAGAAATGAACGTATGTCCAGAAATGATTTAAGCCTACGGGGTCACACGTCTCGACACAAATGTATTTAATATTAATTAATATATTGAATGTATTTAATTAATATGATCACGATTTCAATTAACGAATGGTCGTTAAAAACTAACGGTTACTAGCTAACGGCGTTAGTTAAGGAGGACTTAATTGTAATTTGATAATTAAATTAAGTATTCTAGATTATTCTAGAATTAGGGGGCCGGTTTTTTGTAATGAGTTTTAACTCATTAACTTAACTTGTTTTCCTAATTTATATCAAATACTAATCCTAATTTGTATCAAATACGAAAAGGGTTTTAGAGGTATTATAAAAAGGGAAAAACAAAGGCCCTCCTCACTTCTTCTTCCCCCCTCTCTTCTTGTTTCGGCCGAACCTCCCAAAAACCAAAGGGATTTTCGGTTTTAGTTGTTAGACAAATCAAAGAGAGAAAGCAAAGTGTTTGCGGTTCGTGATCAAGTACTAGCATACGTACATCCGCGTGTCGTGTGTGCAAACGTAGAGGGATTTACTTCAAATCCTTATAAAGTTTCTTACTTTATTTTTCTTCAATCAAAGGTACATGTATTCTACTCTTGGTTAATTAATTAATTACATAGATTGATTTTCCGCTGCGTGCTTTGTGATTTAATTTGATAATTGTTATATAACCCAACAGTGGTATCACGAGCCTACTATGTGATGATTAATTACCAAAAAGATCAAAATTTGAAGGGGGGTTAGGGTTTTATATTTTTTAGAATTTTATGTAATTCTTATGATTATTTTATTAATTAATTTGATTAATTGTAATAAAATAATGAAAAAAAATATATATAATTTTTTTTTAATTTCGAAATCAGATCTGACCAAAAAAAAAAAAAAAAAAATTTAAACCCTAATTCCAAGTTTTGATCTTTAAGCATTATTATATGATAATTGCATGCGTTTATGATGTACCTTTTAATTATTTAATTGTTAAAAAGAAGTAAAAATCATGAATTTTTCATGCAAATTATTCATGATTATTACTTAGATATATTGATATGAAATCTTGATCATTAGGGTTAATTATGCTAGATAATTGAATAATTAATTGTGTGACAATGTGATTATGTTTTGTGAAAGTTTCTGTTTGACACCAGTTTACTAAAAAAATCATAACTAATTAACCGTAAGGAGTTGGAAGCTGAAATCTTTACAGTAGATGCTTGACTCATAGGGCTACAACTTTTATGTTTTGTGTTAAGCCCAGTTCGGCCTTCTTCAGGGCCAGATTTGGTCGTGAAGCTGCTGGATTTTCCAGATCAGCATCTTAAATTTATGGTAGATAATTTGTTATAGAAATTTTGGCTTACGCAATCAAGGCAACTTGATGTATGTGGTCTCTTTCCATATGAAAGAGGAGCCAATCTTATACCATAGTGACCAAATTAGGTTGATTACCTTAATTGTTAAGTTGTAAATTTAGTAAGTTTAATTTTGCCTTTTTATGAAAATTGTGTGCAAAATTGTTTTTGGAAAAATAAACTTGACTAAATATATCGAAATAAGATTTTGTTTATAAAATTGGTGCCCTAAAATCAAAAGATACACCGGCTCACCCATTTGAACAAACTCTAAGAGAGGTATAAGTCGGAGTGCGCTAGCCTCCTAAAAGGGCGGGTTTTTAAATCGCGTTTATCGCATACCTTTGCCCTTGCGCTTCTTTGTGCGTTCGAATGGAGCTACCGAGCTCTTTTGTATTTAAAGGCAATAAAAATGAGTTTTATAAACATATTATGTTTAGAAGATATGCATGAATCTTCAAACATAACTTTTTGATCACACATCAAATTGATTGACCCAATAAACTTAAGTCATTGCCACCCAACTCGTAAAGGACACTTGTGGCTGTTGTTTTACTCACTGGTACACAGTGGTGAAATGGCAGTTGCATGGCAAATTCCACTCACTGGTACACAGTGGTGGACAAATTTGCGCGTTCTTGGTTGGACGACTTAAAGCGAGTTAAGCGGTGAGACCTTGACCCGTGGCAAAAGATGGGACAAAACATGACTACAAATCACTTGAAGAGTCAAGTGTCATTTGTAGGTCCCATTCTTACTAGGAATTGCACATGAAATGCAATTACTGCTCGTCACTTACCTTTTGAGTACAATCATTTCTAGCAGATCAACTGATGAAATGATTGTATGTCAATTGGATCCTAGCCTTAATGAAATTAATTGTTTATTTAGATAAACATTGGGTAATTGATTTCTTAAGGATTTATTATCGAAAATACTGATTTTTGAACTTAATCTGTTTTGTAGATGGCAATGAATCCTTCCACAAACACCAATGCTTTTCGGCAAATGTTTGAAAGAGAAAAGCTTAATGGATCAAATTTCAATGACTGGTATCGTCAACTGAGAATTGTTCTAAGAGTTGAGGAACGCATGGATGTCATTGAAAGGCAATGGCCAACCGAACCAAGTGCTGAATCCACAGCAGCTGAAAAAGCTGAATATAGGATTCAGTACACTAGATTCAATGAAGTTTGTTGTTTGATGCTTGCGAGCATGTCTCCCGAGCTTCAAAAACAATTCGAGCTCTACACTCCATATGATATGATCACAGAACTTAAATCCTTGTATGAAAAACAAGCTGGAGTGGAACTGTTCGACTTAGTCGTGGAACTCCATGACATGAAACTTGAATCTGGAAAATTGGTTAGCAGTCATGTGCTCAAGATGAAGAGCATTTTTGACAAATTGGATTCGATGGAGTACGCTTATCATAAAGAGGTAAAAGTTGGCATGATTCTCAAATCCCTTACGAAGGAATATGAGGGTTTTGTGCAAAACTATACCATGCACTCTATGAAAAAGAGCGTCACTGAACTTCATGCTATGCTCATTGAATATGAGAAGACGATTCCAAAGAAGGCCAATGACCCAAATGTCCTTATGATAAAAGGGGGTCGGATCCAGAAAGCTAAGAAATCGCACCAAGCTAAAGGCAAGTTTGATGGTAAAGGCAAGGGTAAGCAAGCTGCTAATCCCCCCAAGCCAAAGAAAACCCCTCCGGCTAAGAAAAAGCATCCGGCTAAAGACCAGACCTGTCATCATTGTAATGAAGTCGGGCACTGGAAGAGGAACTGTCCCAAGTATCTTGCCGAGTTGAATGTGAAGAAGAAGCAAGCAAGCGTTGCTAGTACTTCAGGTATCTTCACTATTGAATTATTTTCCTTTACTAAGCGTAAATCATGGGTTTATGACACTGGCTGTGGAACTCATATCTGTAATGAATTACAGGCACTTAGGAAAAGGAGGAAGCTGAAGCCCGGAGCTTTGCAGCTGTTCGTGGGCAATGGTCTACCAGCACCTGTTGAAGCTATTGGAGAATATCATTTAGTTCTTCCTTCCGGTTTAATTATTGTTTTAGACAATTGTCATTATGCACCTTCTATTACTAGAGGTGTAGTTTCAGTTTCTTTGTTGAAAGACAACGGATTCATTAATGTTTTTAATGATTATGGTATTTCAGTTTCTAAAAATAATGTTCATTATTTTGATGCTATTGCTTGTGATGGTATTTATGAAATTGATATGCGTGGTTGTGATTCAAATAATTCAATGTATAATGTTAGCAAAAGAGCCAAGACTAACTTGGACTCTACTTATCTGTGGCACTGTCGTCTTGGACACATTGGCAAAAATCGCATTGAAAGACTTCAACGTGAAGGGATTTTACAATTAAATGATGAATCATTTGATAAATGCGAGTCATGTGTTTCCGGCAAAATGACGAGAAAACCTTTTTCGCATAAACCGGAGAGGGCTAAAGATCTTCTTGGACTCATTCATACCGATGTTTGCGGCCCATTTAAACATGTGTCAAGAAAAAGGAGCTAGCTACTTCATAACTTTTACGGATGATTTCAGTCGTTATGGTTATGTTTACTTGCTTAAACATAAACATGAAGTGTTTGAAACATTCAAAGAGTTCAAAAATGAAGTAGAAAATCAACTCGGCAAAACCATCAAGATTCTTCGTTCGGATCGAGGTGGTGAATACTTAAGCCAAGAGTTTAAGGATTATCTGAAAGCATGTGGAATTGTCCAACAGCTTACTCCTCCATACACTCCTCAACATAATGGAGTGTCTGAAAGGAGAAATCGAACCTTGCTAGACATGGTGAGATCTATGATGAGCCTTACGACTCTCCCATTTTCGTTTTGGGATTATGCTCTTGAGACTGCTGTACGCATTCTCAATATGGTTCCAACCAAGAAGGTTGACAAGACACCATATGAATTATGGCATGGAAATGTTCCTAATTTGTCTTACTTAAGAGTCTGGGGATGTGAGGCACTTGTGAAGCGCGATACGCCTGACAAACTTGAACCCAGAACTACTAAGTGCATCTTTGTCGGATACCCTAAGGAAACGATGGGTTACGACTTCTATGATCCCGTCAAAAACACTGTTCGCGTTGCTCGATATGCTGAATTCTTTGAAAAGAAATTAGTTCCAGAGAACAGTGGGAGGATTGTAGAACTTGATGAGATTCAAGAGGAAGATGTGTCACCTTCTGAAGCTCCTAGCAATCATCAACTTGGGGGGGAAATGTTCAAAGTGATGAACCTCAAGTCGATGATGATGAAGCGATTCCACTTCGTAGGTCCGAAAGGACAAGACGTCCTACTGACAGATTATGTCTGATGGTAGAAGAAAACGTTTTAGGAGATCTCGATGAGCCTCCGAATTTCAAAGCTGCATTATCAGATCCGGAATCTAAAAAATGGCTTGAAGCTACGAAGGTGGAAATGAAATCCATGAAAGACAATCAAGTCTGGAACTTGGTTGATCTTCCACCAAATGCTCAAACTGTTGGGTGTAAGTGGATCTTCAAGAAGAAGACGGACATGGATGGAAATATACACACCTATAAAGCTCGTCTCGTGGCGAAAGGTTATACTCAACGTTTCGGTGTTGACTATGATGAGACCTTTTCTCCAGTTGCGGACATTAGAGCTATTAGGATTCTCTTAGCCATAGCTGCGTACTATGACTTTGAGATATGGCAAATGGATGTTAAGACTGCCTTCCTAAATGGTTACTTGGATGAAGAAGTCTATATGGATCAACCTGAAGGTTTTATTGATCCAAAACATCCCAACAAAGTATGCAAGCTTCAAAGGTCCATTTATGGACTAAAGCAAGCATCAAGAAGTTGGAACAAGCGGTTTGATGAAGAAATCAAAAAGTTTGGTTTCGTTCAAAATCCCGATGAGCCATGTGTATATCGCAAAGCTAGTGGGAGTAATGTTACTTTCCTTGTCTTGTATGTTGATGACATATTGATCATAGGAAAACACATTCCAATGTTGCAAGATGTTAAATTCCATCTTGGAAAGTGTTTTGCCATGAAAGATTTAGGAGAAGCGGCATTTATTCTTGGAATCAAGATCTACCGAGATAGATCAAAGCGATTAATTGGACTAAAGCAAGCATCAAGAAGTTGGAACAAGCGGTTTGATGAAGAAATCAAAAAGTTTGGTTTCGTTCAAAATCCCGATGAGCCATGTGTATATCGCAAAGCTAGTGGGAGTAATGTTACTTTCCTTGTCTTGTATGTTGATGACATATTGATCATAGGAAAACACATTCCAATGTTGCAAGATGTTAAATTCCATCTTGGAAAGTGTTTTGCCATGAAAGATTTAGGAGAAGCGGCATTTATTCTTGGAATCAAGATCTACCGAGATAGATCAAAGCGATTAATTGGACTAAGTCAAAGTGCTTATATTGATAAGGTCTTGAAGCGATTCAAGATGGAGAATTCTAAGCGTGGGTTTACACCTATGCAAGAAGGACTTAGTTTATCTGTCAAACAGGGTGCTACTACACCTAATGAGGTGGAGCGTATGCGAAGAGTCCCTTATGCTTCGGCTGTGGGATCTATTATGTATGCGGTTAGGTGCACTAGACCCGATGTGGCGTTCGCGCAAAACATCGTTAGCCGATATCAACAGAATCCAGGTGAAAGTCACTGGACTGCTGTTAAGAGCATTCTGAAGTACCTACGGGCTACTAAAGATATGTTTTTGGTGTATGGAGGAAATCCAGATTTAGAGCTCAAAGTGACCGGATACTGTGATGCTGGATTTCAAACTGATAAAGATGACACGAAGTCTCAGTCAGGATTCGTCTTCGTTCTTAACGGAGGTGCTGTGGATTGGAAAAGCAAGAAGCAAACTACAGTTGCCATGTCTGCAACAGAGTCTGAGTACATTGTCGCCTCAGAAGCTGCAATGGAAGCAGTCTGGATAAGGAAGTTCATTAGCGGGCTTGACGTGATCCCCTCAAGTGACTTACCCACTGATATGTACTGTGATAATACTGGTGCATTAATCATTGCCAACGAACCCGGAGTTCAGAAAGGTGCCAGACATTATGCTAGACGATATCACTATGTTCGTGAGCAAATCGAACTAGGGGAGATCAAATTACTCAAAGTTCACACAGATTTTAACTTAGCTGATCCTTTCACAAAAGCTTTGTTTAGGCCCAAGCTTGAAAGGCATGCCGAGGGCATAGGACTTAAATTAGCTAGTTATTTCATGTAAATCTGTTGTTTCGGTATTTGGATAAGGGATGTTAAACAATTTATATTTTTCATAATGAAATAAAGTACTTGATATGTTTGATTTCATTTAATATTAATTGTATCCTATATTTGCATGTTTAATCCTTGAATATTTTAATAAATATTCTAAATTGTCCATTGTCGATTAATTATATGGAATATAATTAAACTAAGACAAATCTGAGCGATTGGTTATATTCTTGGAATATATAATGGATGGTCCCACCAAACTCACATGATATCCATAGTTGATGCATATCGGACTACCCCACTAACGAATTCATCACTTTATGGATCAGCGTCATTAAGTGAAATTCGTAAATGGTTACTTTATTGATCCTTTGACTTGAGATACAAGCAGGTCAGCATGTATGGATTGCACTTACTTGATATAGTTCTAACTCTCCTGAATAAGGGAGTACATAAATGGCTATTTTCAGAAAGTGTATTGAAGTATGATGACTGACACGTGTAGTCAATACAGGATTTGTTCCTCCAATTGATAGTTGGAGAATGATACCACTGGGCCCCTCATTAGGACTAATTAAGATGTTTGCATGGCCGTGCCCAAATAAATCCAGATGGTTCTCGATTATATTTGGTAATCATTAATTAGTTATGGAATGAGAAACAGAATCGTTAAATCATGAAATGACGTTGATCCATATTCATGTTTAACACGGTATCTGAACAAAGGGATAATAAATGCCTCAACAATTTAAATATACTTTAAGAAACTATACTTAAATATTTCTGGGAGCATTGGCGTGTTGCTAGACGCTAACCAATGTTATTACCTTCATTTATTACGAGCTCAAGTGGGAGCTGTAAGTATATGATCACGTAGAAATGAACGTATGTCCAGAAATGATTTAAGCCTACGGGGTCACACGTCTCGACACAAATGTATTTAATATTAATTAATATATTGAATGTATTTAATTAATATGATCACGATTTCAATTAACGAATGGTCGTTAAAAACTAACGGTTACTAGCTAACGGCGTTAGTTAAGGAGGACTTAATTGTAATTTGATAATTAAATTAAGTATTCTAGATTATTCTAGAATTAGGGGGCCGGTTTTTTGTTAATGAGTTTTAACTCATTAACTTAACTTGTTTTCCTAATTTATATCAAATACTAATCCTAATTTGTATCAAATACGAAAAGGGTTTTAGAGGTATTATAAAAAGGGAAAAACAAAGGCCCTCCTCACTTCTTCTTCCCCCCTCTCTTCTTGTTTCGGCCGAACCTACCAAAAACCAAAGGGATTTTCGGTTTTAGTTGTTAGACAAATCAAAGAGAGAAAGCAAAGTGTTTGCGGTTCGTGATCAAGTACTAGCATACGTACATCCGCGTGTCGTGTGTGCAAACGTAGAGGGATTTACTTCAAATCCTTATAAAGTTTCTTACTTTATTTTTCTTCAATCAAAGGTACATGTATTCTACTCTTGGTTAATTAATTAATTACATAGATTGATTTTCCGCTGCGTGCTTTGTGATTTAATTTGATAATTGTTATATAACCCAACACATATATCGTATGCTTAGAAGGATTATTAGGTTCATCATTTAGAATGATGTATCATTACTCCTTAAAAGGACGCTTTTTTTTTGAATGACAAATGTACTATACTACTAATTACAACAAATAACACTAATTAAAAAATTCATTGCCAAGGACTGAACCTTGGTCTTCACCTCAAGAGGCAAGAGCTTCTATCAAGTGGGCTAATTCTACTTTGACAAAATCCTAATTAAATAAATAAAAATACAAACTATGTTTTCCTAAAAGTTTACGATTTGGCATGGTGGATAATGTTGATTATCGACCTTTATTATGCTTATAACTATAATCCTTTAAAAAGACAAGCAAATTGAGATTTTTAATTCTATACTATGAATTAAGATTACTAAAGTCAGTTACTCCATTTGGTTTTTGAAGACATACCGATTGTTCACTCTTAACTGAGAAGTGTAGAGTTTGGATATCAAAATTTTCGACGTATAGACTGAATTCTTCGTTCCATACCGGATAAGTCTTCTTGTGCTTCACAGTGGTTTTGTTCATTGGTGGAAGATTACTATGACTTAGTCTGAGTATCACGTAAGGATTACAAGCAGCGAACGGATTTGTTCTTCTAACATCTATTGCTCGCAAAACTTTCACATTCAGTATTCCAGCTCTTCTTCTTCTTCTTAAGCTTCTTCTTCTTCTTCTTCTTCTTAAGTTCATTTCTTTTAAAATATTTACATTCAGGATTCTTCCAGCTCTAGGTGGCTCTAGGCACTAAAAAAAACATAATTTACGTAATATATAGTTTTATGTTTATATAACCTCATCAATCAACTTGTAGTATTAGGGCGTTATGCAAATATGAAAGAAGAAACAATATTGATTAGATAGTTCAGACGATAAACCAAACTTACTTGATACTCGAGTACATATTCAAGAACTCTCACAATTTGGGTCATTAATGGACGTTCTTCACGGTTTCCATTCAAACATTGATAAGCTAGTTCTATAAATACCTTCAAAGAATCAGAATGTATTTCGTCCTTTATATTGCCAAAAATAAGCTCATCTATTCTGTTTTGGTCATAGTACTCTCGTACCAATCTTGTTAAAGGCCGCAACTTATTATTGTTGTTGCCAATACACAACCTCCCACATAATACCTCAAACAACACCACACCGAAAGAATAAACATCTGATTCTTTTGTCAAATAACCAGATTCTACATATAACGGATCACAATACCCAATTGTACCTACGGGATTGGATACTAGGTATGTGAATTGTTGGTTTGCAGGACCAAACTTAGAGAGACCGAAATCTGATATTTTGGCATTCCAGTTTTCGTCTAATAAGATATTGGAACTTTTAATATCCCGGTGTAACACCCTAAGCTGGGTATCAGTAGGACTATGAAGATATGCCAATCCTCGTGCCGCTCCAATGCATATCTTAAGACGTTGGACCCAATTTAAATCATCTTTGTCAAGATACAAATCGAGACTTTTTTTAGATACAAACTCATAAACAAGGATTTTCTCATCACAATCATCACAATAGCCTAAGAGAGAGACGATATTTTCATGCTTATAAAAGGAAAGCATCATGATTTCTTTCCAAAATTCGGGATCTCCTTGCCCAAAGGCACGATTTAAACGTTTCAAAGCGACCATGCTCTGGCCGTTGGAATGGATGATTTCTCCCTTGTAAACTTTTCCAAATCCACCATCACCGATGCACTTATCGTTAGCAAAGTTGTTGGTTGCTGATTTTATAGCTTCTAGTTGTATTTTCAGGTTTTCAAAGTGTTTAATGTGAGCCATTATTTTTTATGGTGTTAAGAGACTTAGAGGCTTAGAGATATGAAGTATTTACAAATGGAGAACTTGAAATGAGCTATCTGTATCCATATATATATGCTCTGCAAGTTGACTTTTGTCAACTTTTGACCAGCCACCTATATATCTATGTAGAAATTTTATATTCCAGCTGTAACAAATTGACCAATTAATCATCGATTATATTGATTAATAATGTATATTATAAGATATACTAGTTTGGCCGAGTTATTTTTTGTGTGTATGATCATATCTAACCATTGACCCGGTCACCTCTAAGTAATAATTTTCTTAAAATAGGATTCAAACATTAGCCTTCATCATAAAAGTCTTTGTCATTACACTAGTTGGTAATGTTTTGCCACACATAAAAATAAACGATCAACTTTTTTTCCCAATTAAAATTGGTTTTAATGACAATTTATTAATGGATGGCAGCCCTTTTGCATGTAGAGGTGGATCCAAAGTCTCTGTCTTCGTGTTTTTGGGGAGGATGAATCCATATATGCTTGATTCACTTTTATCAGATATAACTGCAATTGCAATAATCATTGATCACTGATCTAGAGCCCCCATTATATAGTGGCTTTACATTATTGATAGAATAAAAACAAACATTTGTTTGTTTATGGATAGCCACTTATATATATATATTTATAACACTCCCCCTTGGCTATCCATTAGAAAAATATGTCTCGTTTGAAGTTTCGCTTTGAACTACTGCCTCGTTAAAACCTTGTTAGAAAAAACCCAATGGGACAAAAAATAGCTAAGAAGGAAAAAGAGTGCAGCACGTGTTATCTCTTCTGATACTTCTGGATCGGTTATGATGCCTCGTTAAAACCTTATTAGATAAAAACCCAATGGGACAAAAAAATCTAATGAAGGAAAAAGAGTACATAACTCATTTGATACGCTTAGAGATATTGCCTCATTAAAAACCTTACCAGGAAAAACCCAATGGGACAAAAACCATAGTTAAGGAAAAAAGAGTGCAGCACGTGTTATCTCTTCTGATACTTCTGGATCGGTTATGTTGCCTCATTAAAACCTTATTAGATAAAAACCCAATGGGACAAAAAAATCTAATGAAGGAAAAAGAGTACATAACTCATTTGATACGCTTAGAGATATTGCCTCATTAAAAACCTTACCAGGAAAAACCCAATGGGACAAAAACCATGGTTAAGGGAAAAAGAGTGCAACGCGTATCATCTCCCCCTCATGATCACATTACTTAAATTCGTTTAAATTCGTTGGTTGACATAACCCAATATCGCAAACCAATATCTTTGACTTTATCATAGTAAGTGTCTAGATCAATTCGATTATAGCGTAAACAAACTTGCTATTTTTCTCCACATGTGATCCACATATCATACATCATATATTCCATTCGAGTATATACACATACTACATAAGTTACGCTTTACCAATAGCTTTAAGTGAAATGATGTATTATTTCATGACCAACATGGACTATCAATGTTTTAATGACACTTTTAAATCAATATTGTGATCATTATCTTTAGAAGTTGAGGAGGTCCCTTTAACATCATATTGTTTACTTCCTGAGGGAAGGTTTTATCATTCACTCCTTCCTGTGGGAAGGTTTCACTCCTTCCTGTGGGAAGGTTTTAATCTTTAAATCACGAGACATGCTTCATGCATTTTATATTCCTCATGGAATCTCAATATTAAACGAGCTCTATTCATATATTCTTTAGACGCAAATCAAATATCTTATCTTGCCAGACTTTCAATAGCTCAATAGTTGCTTCTACCATATGACATTTCTTACTCATAATCAATATAATGTATGTTCAACAATCTATGTGCCATACTACAATTCAATATTTGAACATAAACCGATTTACATCATATAATTTATGCACTTTCAAGTGTTTGGACTTCATGTCCCAAAATACTAGCGTCTTTTCATCTTTGGCCAATCATCCATATTCATATCATATCAATTTTATGTGCATGCATGCTTTCAAGATCCTCACATTATACATACTCTTAGCGCTATCATATTCAATTAATCTCGACGTCGTTTTTGTTTATTTTCGATTCCACAAGTCTATAGACATTTCACAATTTATTGAGATTTCAATATTCCAGGTACCCGGGGTTTCTCAAAAACCTTTGTCTAGTTTCTGATCATCAATCTCTATGGGGTCTTTATACCTCGACTCTGACCATATTAATTTAATGCTCCTTTTCATTCGAGGCTTTTTATTTTGGAATCGACTTTTCTATCACTTATTATCAATTGGAGCATAAGCAGCTTATTTTCAGTTAACATTGCTGGCAATTACTTAATGTTCTGAATGAATTATCTCACAAACTTTAAGTTTATATTCATTAATGTGAGGATCTTTGATAATTCATTTTAATCATTTCAACAGCTGCTTTCCATATTTCCCTAATGTTGGGAACATCTCCCCCTAATGTTGGTAAAACATATACATTTTACATGTTTCAACTCACACCCAAAACAGTCATACTACTGTCGATTAAGCTGACAGGTTCGAACTGAATCAAAGCATAAGCCTACGCATTTCTAGGGCACTTCATTTATCGATGTTTTTTCAACATTATATCCAACATTCTTTGTGGTCTCATCTTTGTGACCATAAACCAATTTCATTTTGGGGAGGAAATACAATAAATTATTGGCATGATGCGAATTCAAATTACTGCATGTTAAATAATAACATGGCCCCAAAACTACAAGTCTTTCGTTTTGCTCTCTAATGATCTTTGTAAAACTAATCATTATTGCCATTACAATATGGAACGTGCTCGCAATCTTATAAGATGAGCAATTAATAATGCAAACTTCATGTTGCGATTTTGATGACCCATTTAGACGATGCATCGATTTAAACACTAAATGGTCTTTTCGGACGATGTATAGGTCTACTTACATCTCCTTTGCATGTTCCATTAATTTAAGGAATTCAATCCTTATTATACTTGGCATATACTTTGTTATAGAGCATAAGTACAAATCCAATAATCAATTGAAGAACATCTTTGTTCTTTTACATATTTCGCATCATCATTGACTCGGGATGGTCCAACCGGTCATGCCATCATCATATTTTTCTATGACTGCCATATGTGCATGAGGCACATTTATATAATGCAAACCAAAATGGATCTTTGGCATTTCTTCAATATATGATTTTTCTTTACAATATGTAAATAATTATCACTTTCATCAGTCATTGACTGATTATCATAACTGATATATATATATATAAACTCAACAAATTTCTTGTTGATTTTGGGTAAAAATACCATCATAGAGAATTATGTAACAACCGAGATAGAAATGTTCTTATTAAGTTCTTATAGACGTACGTTTTCCATTAGATCGGCTAGCCAGTTCAATTTATCTAAGTTCTTGATGTACTTTAGACCTCCATTATGTGCTTATATGAAGGTCCATTTGATCTAAAGACTTGATAAATATATATGACGAGTTCATGATTTGTGCAATGAAATAATAAAGTTCGGTTCATAAACGTACATGTTCATTAAAATTCTAGTTCATAATGTCCACGACCCCTCCCTCACGTAGCATCTTGCTCAATCATCTGACCGGACCTCTCGGTCTGTCATCCCCTACTAGGGTCACCCCCTCCGCATTCCCCATCTCTGACCCTCTTTTCAGCCCCTTCCTTCCACACCACCGACTGTGTCATGTTTCGCATTCTTCCATCCGTCGTTTCTCCTCCCACGTTCCACTCCCCTCCTGTGGCGCTGTCTGAGTGTTCTTCTCCCTTTTTTGACCCTACTCCCTCTCTTGTCTTCTGTCTTCGGGGGTTCTCCAGTTTTTCTCTTTCTCCTACTTCGCCCTCCCCCCCCCGTCTTTGCTGCTTTTCCCTCCCCTCCCGGTTGGTTTTTAATGCTCCGTCAGTTCCCCCTCCCGCCCCTCCCCCCCCCCCTTCTTACACCCTTCTCCCCCTCCATTCATTTCTCTTCCCCCCTGCACAGACCTCCATCCTACCTCCTCCCTTTTCCTCCAACACCCCAATTCAGGCTTTTCCCTTCCCCACCCCCTCTTCCTTCCTCTGCCCTTCCCCCCTCCCACTCCCTCCTTCCTTCCCCCACCGTTTTACTTCACCCTCAATCTCCTTTCTCTCTTTTGCTTCCTCCCCCCACCCGCCCCGCCTCTCTCTCCCCCTCCTCTTTTCCACACCCCTTGTCCTGCGTCATCACCCTTTCCCATCCCCCCTTCTTCCCTCCCCCACGCTTGGCCTCACTCCGCTCTCCTCCCCCCCTCCGGAAGACCTGCCTCTGCCTCCCTCTAGCCCTCCCCGCTGAACCCCCTCCTTCGGCCCTTTTTCAGGATTTTCACCGGTCTTCGTTACCCCCCTTGCTGATCGGTGGACCTTCCCGTCTTGTCGGCGCCCCCTCTCTTTTTTTTCGGGCGCTTGGCCCCTCGTTTTATAATCCCCTCCACTCCCTCCCCCCTTGCTTATGCCCCCTGCTGTTCTCCCCAGGAATCCGTAGATTTTTCCACCGTTCCATTCCTGTACTTTCTTCATGCCCCTAATCCCCTGCCCCACTGCACGCTGATCCTCCCCCCGCCGCCCTCTCCGGCCGTGCTACCTCCCCCCCCCGAAGTTCGATGGGGCCCCTCGGGTAGACTTGCTTGTTCCGAGGGGTCCGTGACTACAGCCTGACCCGTATCCGCACCTATTTGCGACGCCGACTTACCTCACCCTTCCCCTGCCATAAACGCACGTACATGTTCATTAAAGTTCTAGTTCATAATGTCCGCGAATGGTCCTCGCATTTATGAAGTGTATTAAATATGGGCAAGGTATATAAAGGAAACCTAAAACCCTAAAAAAGGGATGCAGTCACTGTTCATCCTCTCCACACACACTAAAACACCTTGAAACACACACATAAGCAATCCTTTGATTTCGTGATTGTTAGATCGAATTCCTGGTATTATAAGCATCCTTGTGATAATCAAAACGTGTTTCTGAAATTAATTTTGAGGTAACAACAACATCTTATAAGTTTTGATCAAATTAAATATGAACTTTTTATAGACTTTATGTTCTTGATGATTTGGTCCATTTCGATGTGAAAATCGTGTTAAAAGTTAATGGGTTTGTGTCTAAATGTGTTTAATAACCGTTTTGTGATCAAATTTGGGTCTTAACATGTGTAATCTTCAAAAATCCGAATGTTCATCAAAACAGACCTTAAATTCGTTCTATTTGGCTCTCAAACGAAGATAGTCTACTGAAAACGAAGTTAACTGCTTTTGTACAAACACCTTACGAACATAAGCTATAAGTTCGTAACCTATACTCTATTTTCGTAAAAGACTACCTTAAGTTCGTTCTCTGCTGCTCACGAAGATCAAGTTCGTTCCATATAGTTCATACGAAGATAGTCTATTAAGTTCGTAAGAGTCCTCTCAAGTTCGTAAGGTTCAATATCTTCGTTCTGACCTTCAAACGAAGATTAACTTCGTTAGTTCTGTCCTTACGAATTTAACTTTAAGTTCGTAGGAAGTAACATAAATTCGTTTAGCACACTTGGTCGTTAATGCACACTTGAACCCTAATCGTACAATTGGTCCATAACAACGTTAGCACTTGATTAAATACATTTGAGGCTGTTCATTACTACTTAAGCTAGATCCCGGTTCGATCTAAATCGAAGTACAAAGTGCAAACCCTAATTAAAGTATCAATAAGACACGTTCTAGTTCGATCATCAGAGTACGAGTTCTATAATCAATCAAACTAAGTTCTAAAGACTTAAGTTCATTAATTAAGACATGTTCAACTCTTTTAACACGATAAGTACTTAATTATGAGTTCAAAGACGTTCAGTTCAAGTCCAGTTCACGTACTTAAAGTTCATTTAAAACCCCTTTTGAGTCAAAACGTTCAAAGATCTTCAAAGGACCAAATCATCAGTTCATCGAGGACATTTTGTGATTGAATAATCACATGTGCTAATATATGTACTTCTTTATGATCATTATGTGCTTAGGAATCCATCAAGGCGTACTTGGATTTCGATAGATATACGTATCTATCTCTGTGCTTGTTCTTTGTGCTATTACTATTTGTGCTTGTACCAGATCACTGTGAGTTCACTTATCCCCCTTTCGTACATTTTGTTCAAAGTTCTTTATCGGGGACTGAAAAGCATGAAAACTATTTTGTACTAAGTACTTATGTTCTTGAACTATTTTATGTACTACAATATGATCTTGAACTACTTATCATGAATTAACTATTTAAAAGTGTATTTAAGTCTTGAATGGGCAGGATCTTAAATACATTATAATCCCTAAACTATTGAAACAGTATTTAAGTCTTGAATGGGCAGGACCTTAAATACATGTATACGATTGTACTTGATCTTTACTATGTTCCAGTTCGTACATGTACTTGTTCAGTTCTTGTTCACTGCTATCAATTCATATCCCACAGTTCAGGGATTGAACCGTAGGTAATTATGGACAGCGCTGTTAGGGTAGGCCCACCCTCATTCTCCACAGTTCAGGAGATTGCATATTACTTGTTCTTGTTCTTGTCACTGTTCTGACATAGATCTTATTTGAAGTGCTTGAATTATATGAGCAGGTTATCACATTACAGATCAGTTCTGACCAATCGGTTTAGCAGTGTCAACTTATTTCTAAAGTTCATTATACGTTCTTGTCCTGTTCATAATATTACAAAGTACCTTGGATTAACGTACAAAACTTACGATCTTGTTCTTATTGTACATATATATTTATATGTAAACTATAAAGTACTTTATGTGAATCTCACCAACTACTTTTGTAGTTGACCTTTGAACTTACATGCTTTTCAGGCTAGGTTAAGTAGACCGGGTTAGCATAGGAGTCTTCCTTCCTAAGTTCATCCTTTTGGCGATTGTTCGAGCGTACGAGAACAGGAGCTGTGAAGACTCTTCTTGCCATTTCAAGTTTTAGTTCTGTTCTTTAAAGACAATTGTTCTGTCTTATGAATACTGATCATTCTGAGTACATTTTATGTTCTGTAATAACTATCGTACTTTGTTCTTTATTAATGTTATTGGCTGTGTTGGAACTTGTACTATGTGCTTTCGTGCTTGTCTGTGCATCCCGTATATTCCGCTTTAGCGGGGTGTTACAATTAGCTTTTCCCTTATTTATATTTCACATCATCATTCATTCGGTGTGATTTAACTAGGCATGCCAATTTATTAAATGGCCATGATCAATAAACTTTTATCTAGTTTATGATTGTATATTATTTACTTGCATTTATGTTTGTTTAATACGAGAGAATAATGTATTGTTATCTCAAACATAACACCTTGTTCATATTTATTCTCGTATATTCATTCCCTTAGTGTGCCACTTATTGTAGTCAATTTCATTATTAACATAGTCGATTTCATTATAATATGAGCTTCATTATAATTTCCTTTGGTTAAGTATATAATTTACATAGATCATTACATCATCATATCTACTTCAAGAAAATTGATTAAGGCTACACATCTTTCATTGTGATCGTTTCAAATCTTATATTATTTAATAATACTGCTACTTCAGGATCATAGGTTTGACAAATGGAAACTATTTCAATATTTTCTTATGAATAATCTTCTCATCTAATCTAATTATATATAAGCCGAGAAGTAGTTATATAAACAAGTCAATAAGTATATATTATCATTGTGATGATAATATATTTGATGATGCATTCAAAGTTATTTCTTATATTACCAGTCTTTCTTTAGTCTTTTCTCCCCCTAAGACTGGGAATATTTTCTCATCAAACTTATATTAATTGATGGTTTTAATAATTGAATGGGAAGTAAGATCAATATGTATATATATATATATATACTTGGTCTAAATATCACATGTATAAAATATGACAATTGAGGTCAATAGTTTTTCATTTGTTTTGTAACAACCTCTCATTCACACACACATACTTCTTCCTCTCAAAATCCGAAAATCTTCACATATATATATGGGTCAGATTTGATTCCATATTATTCACATTTTAGTATAGTCTAAATAAGTGGAGTTGGTTTCTATGTTTGTCCGGTTCTTGTGATGTTATTAGAATATAGAGAAGCCTTAAGTAAAATTACGGTTTAAACAGTGTCGGTGGCACAATGTCGGTGGATAAACATATGGCTAGTGACTACTAATATCTATCATGTTGATAAAATAATAATAATAATAACCGATTAAT
Source organism: Erigeron breviscapus (assembly GCA_034093135.1). Lineage (NCBI taxonomy): Eukaryota > Viridiplantae > Streptophyta > Magnoliopsida > Asterales > Asteraceae > Erigeron > Erigeron breviscapus. Next base: position 38,330,453 of record CM067170.1, on the reverse strand, counting down.
GATTGAGGGACAATGAAACGTGAATAATTTGACACATATGGAATAAAACTACAAAGAATTGTGAAGCTATAATTATATCCGTGACTCATCTGTTTCCTTTTCTTTTGGCTTTTTGCCTATCTAATTACGTTGTCTCTATCTTTCTCAATTAAGCAATTAATCAATCTATATATATTATATATATATAGCTGCACACCCACTAGACTCACCCACTCACTCACATATATATACTAACACTTGAGTCACCCTATATACAATCATTCATATATATATATATATATATATATATATATATATAATAAAATATAATAATATAGTAACAAGTTGTTACTAACAACCATATATGACAAAGTAAATAATTAATGTAATATACTTATATTCTCTCAATAATAAATATCAATTTTCATTTTTTTATTATTTAAAATGGACTGCCGAGCTAGCCGACGCCTTAATTTTATTAAAAGATCGAAAGTGTGATATGTAATTCCATAACTTTAACTTCTTGATTGAAAAAGTAGTAATCAAAATGGACCACTTGGAAAAGTCTAAGACCAAGATCATGGAACCAAAATTGAAAAATCTAACAAAATAAGATAGTGTTATAATATAACTAGAAAATAAAGAGAGAGATTTGCAGAGAGAATTTCTTTATTCTTCTATTTAAATGAGTGGTTGCGACCACTAAAATGATTCATGTCAAAATTGTTTTGACCATGTCCACGGCCTCGTCCACGGCCTTGTTATTATTATAAGCAATATTTGCTTCTGGTATTTTCAATGATCCTGTGGGACGATCTTGATGTTTTTTTCATTAATAGCTCGTTATTTTTCTCTTGAATAATGAGAATCATATTCTGGTATTATCAATGATCTGTGGGACGAGCTTGATGGTTTTTCATTAATAGCTCGTTATTTTTCTCTTGAATAATGAGAATCATATTCTGGTATTATCAATGATCTGTGGGACGAGCTTGATGGTTTTTCATTAATAGCTCGTTATTTTTCTCTTGAATAATGAGAATCATATTCAACTCAGAATATGTTTTAAGCTTTTTCAATTTTGCCATAAAACACTTAGATCATCATAATTAAAGTATTCCAACTGTAGTATTTCATCGATGTGTTTATGGATAAAGACAGCAGTTGTTGCTTTGTCTTGCTCATCACACGTTAGTAAACATAATTAAATATTATATTACATAAATAAGAATTACTTGACATAAATGTAAAAGTTAGGTGCATAAATAAATGTTAGATGCGTAAATAAATGTTAGATGCGTAAATAAAATGTTAGATGCATAAATAAAATGTTAGATATTAGTAGTCCTATCAATGTTATGTCCATAGCATAGGTCCCCTGTACTGATTTTAATTTATCATAGAAATGAAACAAATAATAAGATAAATATTATTATATATATATATATATATATATATATTTATATATGATATATATATATTATATGAAATTCTTACCTTGAATATGGTGACTTTGATTCGTTGATCTTCTGAGCACTCTCGTGCTGATAACGTGTTATAAATTGCTGCAGGATATAGTACATTACAAAGAATACTGTTATGATGCCGGATTAATGGCTGCAAGCCTTGAAAGCCGATTAGTGAGGAAAGTCTCTGTCTTCGTGTCTTTTGGGGAGGATGAATCCATATATGCTTGATTCACTTTTATCAGTATATCACAATTGTTGCACTCTAGAGCCCCCATTATATAGTGGCTTTACATTATTGATAGAATAAAAACAAACATTTGTTTGTTTATGGATAGCCACTTATATATATATATTTATAACACGTCACTTTTTTTCCCAATTAAAATTGGTTTTAATGACAATTTACATTTTTAATCATAAAAGGGTTACATGAATTAGTTTTTTTTATTTTATTTCATTGTAATAATGTTTGACTTCCAACTTATCAATTAGTTACTCGTATATCGCAGGATTCGCAGCTAACTTTGCAATTGACTAATTAATTTTAAGCATACTCGTAGGTGATGTGGAAACAAACAAGTAGCCATATGCAATCCAATCCATCCTTTAAAAGATATCTTAATTTATTATTTTTCATAATTCTGTGTCTCTATTGTGGTGGGGCTCAATTTGTTATTTTGTGTACAGAAAATCTACGCTAAGCTAAATTGTGGAAACATATCTAGCATCCTTTTCTCTTTTTAACTACAGTAAGTCAAAGTTATTTAGTCAATGTTCACATTTCATAAATAACAATTACACAGTAATACTGTTAGAATATATCATATATATATAATCACGAGTAAGCGCAACGGAAGAAATATCAAACATATATGCAATCATATTAATCAACAAAGAATAGAACTGAGTTGTGTACCTTTTGCAAAGCTCCAATAAAAATATAATAACAATAATATTATTATCAAGTAGGGTTTAAAACAAAACCCCTCTACGATCGCACACTAGACACCCCGTATAATGTATGCTAGTACCCCGATCACTTAGCCGAACAACCCTTTGTTCTAAAACTTTAATCTTCAAAGAAGTAATTCCCCTTAATAAAAAAGAGAATCGGCACTTCAAAGAATTGTTCTAAAACCTTAATCTTCAAAGAAGTAATTCCCCTTAATAAAAAAGGGAATCGGCACTTCAAAGAAAAGGGAGCAAAAGGAGAGGAAAAGTAATGTGAAATTATGTGTGTGAAAAACCAAGAATTAAGCCTCTATTTATAGGACTTAATTAGGTTTGGTGGAATTTGACCACTTGGTGGAATTTGACCACTTTCACATTTTTAATCCTCCTTTTTAATTAATTAAATACAACTAACCCTTTAATTATATTTAATTAATCATTTCGTGATCAAACTAATTAATATATTACTTTAACATATCAATTATTATTATCGAGTTACCGTGTCTTTTTGTGTGACCCCGTAGGCTTAAACTATTCCCGGACATGCGATTTATAATAAAATGATCACACTCCAACAGCTCCCACTTGAGCATGTTATTATAAAGGCAATAACATTGGTTGGCGTCTAGCAACACTCCAATGCTCCCGGAAATATTTAAGAATAGATTCTTAAATTGCCAAGTTGAAATGATTTAGTCTTTAATATCCCTTTGTTCAGATACCCTTGTTAATTATGAATATGGATCAATGTCATTTCATAACTTAACGATCATGTTTCTCATTTCTACAATTAATTAAGATTACCAAATTAGTCAAGACAACTTCTTGAGCTCATTTGGGTGTGGCCACACAAACATCTTCAATTAATTAATGAGGGCGCCAAATGGTATCATACTTCAGTTGCAAATTGAAGGAACAAATCCTGTATTGACTACAAGTGTCTGGCCATGTCGTTTCTTAACATTTCTGAAAATAGCCCTTTATTACTGCCTTGTTCAGGACAGTTAGAACTACAATCAAGAAATGCAATCCACACAAGCATAACTCACTTGTATCTCAAGTCAAAGGATAAATAAAGTAACCATTTCACGAATTTCATTTAATGACGCCGATCCATAAAATGATAATTCGTTCTGTGGGGTAAGTCCAATATTCACCTTTTGAATATCATGTGAGTTTGGTACATCCACCATCTTCAAAATATTCCCTTAAATATTTTAACCAATCTCTCACATTTGTCTTAGTTTAACTATATTCCCATATAATTAATCGACAATAGACATTTAGAATATTCACCTAATATTCATGGATTAAACATGCAAATATAGGACACAATTATTATAGAAATGAAACCACTTATACCGCGTATAAAAATTCATTTATTAAAAATAACAATTGTTAACATCCCATTATCCAAATACTAATCACAGATTTACATGATATAACTTAGCAATATTTAAGACCTAAGCCTTCTGCATGCTTATTGAGCTTTCCCTTCGACAATGCCTTTGTAAAAGGATCCGCCAAGTTATTATCTGTGTGAACTTTGAGTAAATTTGATTTCACGTGATTCGATTTGCTCACGAACGTAGTGATATCTTCTTTGGTAATGTCTGGCACCTTTTTGAACCCCATGTTCATTGGCAATGACAATTGCTCCAGAATTGTCACAGTACAGATCCATAGGTGTGTTATTTGATGGCATCACATCAAGTCCAGAAATAAACTTTCTGATCCAGACAGCTTCCATTGCTGCATCCGAAGCAGCTATATACTCAGACTCTGTAGCAGACATAGCAACGGTAGATTGCTTCTTGCTTTTCCAATCTACTGCTCCTCCATTCAAAATGAAGACATACCCTGACTGAGACTTGGTATCATCCTTATCAGTCTGAAATCCAGCATCACAGTATCCAGTGACTTTAAGCTCTTGATCCGGATTTCCTCCATACACCAAAAACAATTCTTTAGTAGCACGCATGTACTTAAGAATGTTTTTCACAGCAGTCCAATGATCCTTTCCGGGATTTTGCTGATATCGGCTTACTATATTTTTCGCGAACGCAACATCAGGTCTAGTGCATCTTACCGCATACATGATAGATCCCACCGCAGAAGCATAAGGGATTCTCTTCATACGCTCCACCTCTTCAGGTGTAGAAGCACCATTCTTGTTGGATAAATCTAAGTCCTTCTTGCATAGGCAAGTTCCCGCGCTTAGAATTTTCCATCTTGAATCTTTTCAAGATCTTATCTATATACGCACTTTGACTTAATCCGATCAACCTCTACTTCTATCTCTATAGATTTTGATTCCAAGTATGAATGCTGCTTCACCCAAGTCTTTCATAGCGAAACACTTTCCAAGATAAGATTTAACGTCTTTCAACATTGGAATGTGATTTCCTATTATCAATATGTCATCTACATATAAGACAAGGAAAGTAACATTACTCCCACTAGCTTTGCGATATACACATGGCTCATCAAGATTCTGAACAAAATCAAACTTTTTGATCTCTTCATCAAACCTTTTATTCCAACTTCTTGATGCTTGCTTTAGTCCATAAATGGACCTTTGAAGTTTGCATACTTTGTTGGGATATTTTGGATCGACAAAACCTTCTGGTTGTACCATATAAACTTCCTTGTCAATAAGACCATTCAAGAAAGCGGTTTTGACATCCATTTGCCATATCTCAAAGTCATAGTACGCTGCTATGGCTAAGATGATCCTAATAGCTCTAATGTCCGCAACGGGAGAAAAGGTTTCCTCATAATCAACTCCAAAAGTTGAGTATAACCTTTCGCCACAAGACGAGCTTTATAGGTGTGTACATTTCCATCCATGTCGGTCTTCTTCTTGAAGATCCTTACACCCAACGGTTCTACCATTTGGTGGAAGATCAACCAAGCTCCAGACTTGATTGTCTTTCATGGAATTTATTTCCACATTCGCAGCTTCAAGCCATTTGTCAGATTCCGGATCTGATAATGCAGCATTGAAATTAGGAGGTTCACTCAAATCTCCTACTACGTGTTCTTCAGACTCAATCATAAGATTTAATCTATCACGAGCACGTATTGTCCTTGAGGACCTACGAAGTGAAATCGCTTCATCTTCAACTTGTAGTTCATTTTGAGATTCATCTCTTTGAACATTCTCCCCCCCAAGTTGAAGATTGCTAGTGTCTTTAGAAGTTGACACATCTTCTTGATGCTCATCAAGTTCAACAATCCTCCCACTGTCTTCTTGAGATATGAGTTTTTCTTCAAAGAACTCAGCATATCGTTTGACACTGACAGTGTTTTCCGTAGGAAAGTAGAAGTAGTAACCCATCGTTTCCTTTGGGTATCCTACAAAGATGCACTTAACAGATCTGGATTCAAGTTTGTCAGGCGTATCTCGTTTCACAAGTGCCTCACATCCCCAGACCTTTAAGTAAGACAAATTAGGGAACACTCCATGCCACAATTCATGCGGTGTCTTGTCAACCTTCTTGGTTGGAACCATATGCGAACAGCAGTCTCGAGGGCATAATCCCAAAACGAAAAAGGAAGAGTTGTATGATTCATCATTGATCGAACCATTTCCAACAATGTTCTATTCCTCCTCTCCGAAACACCATTGTGTTGAGGAGTATATGGAGGAGTAAGCTGTTGAACTATTCCACAAGCTTTAGATAATCTTTAAACTCTTGACTTAAGTATTCACCACCGCGATCCGAACGAAGGACCTTGATGGTTTTACTGAGTTGATTCTCCACTTCACTTTTAAATTCCTTGAATGTTTCAAAGACTTCATGTTTATGTTTAATCAAGTAAACATAACCATAACGACTGAAATCATCCGTAAAAGTGACGAAATAGTTAGCACCTCTCCTTGACACATGTCTAAATGGGCCACATACATCCGAATGTATTAGTCCAAGTAGCTCTTTAGCCCTTTCCGGTTTATTTTGAAAAGGTTTCCTTGTCATTTTGCCGGAAAAACAAGATACGCATTTTTTAAATGATTCATCATTTGTTTGTAAGACACCGTCCCTTTGAAGTCTTTCAATGCGTTTCTTGCCAACATGAGCAAGTCGACAATGCCAAAGATAATTCGAGTCCGAATTGGGCTTGACTCGTTTGCTAACATTATACATTGAATTATCCTTTGAATCACAACCACGCATATCAATTTCATAGATACCATCACAATCAATAGCATCAAAATAATGAACATTATTTCGAGAAACTGAAATACCAATATCATTAAAGACATTAACGAATCCGTTGTTTTTCAACAAAGAAACTGAAATAACACCTCTAGTAATAGAAGGTGCATAATGACAATTGTTCAAAACAATTATTAAACCACTAGGTAAAACCAAATGATAATCGCCGATCTCTTCTACAGCTGCAGGTAGGCCATTTCCCACGAACAGTTGTAAAGATCCCGGCTTCAGCTTTTTTCCCCTTCTAAGCCCCTGTAATGAATTACAGATATGAGTACCACACCCAGTGTCGTAAACCCATGAATTCCGCTTAGAAAATGAATATAATTCAATGGTGAAGAATATACCTGAAGTCCCGGACGAACCGGGCTGCTTCTTCTTCAACTCAGCGAGATACTTTGGACAATTCCGCTTCCAATGACCCACTTCATTACAATGGTAACAAGGTAGGTTCTTAGCGGGATGTTCCTTCTTCGCTGGAGGGGTCTTCTTAGGTTTAGGAGCAACAACTTGCTTTCCTTTACCTTCAACCTTGCCCTTTCCCTTCGGTTGTTTGCCTTTTTGGACCTTTCCCCCTTGATCATGAGAACTTGGGGAGTAGCAGTTTTCTTCGGAATCTTCTTTTCATACTCATTAGCCATGGCAAGAAGTTCCGTAACGGTTTTATTCATGCTATGCATAGTATAATTGCGTGCAAACTCTTCAAAATCCTTAGATAAGGACTTGAGAATCATACCAATTTGTACTGGCTTTGCATAAGCATAATCCAACCTTTCCAACTGCTCAAAATATCCTTTCATTTTAAGGATATGAGCACTCACCGGTGTTCCTTGTTCATGTCGCAAGTCATGAAGTACATCGATAAGATCGAACAACTCCACTCCAGCTTGCTTCTCGAACATAGACTTGAGTTCAGTAAGCATATCACATGGAAATGAATGCTCAAATTGCTTTTGTAGGTCAGCATTCATGCTTCCCAACATCAGACAAGCGACCTCATTATGTCTATCATATGCAGCCGCATATTCCGCTAGTGCTTCATTAGAAGCATTAGCATCAGGAGCAACGGGTCTTGGCTCTTCAAGGACTTGGTATTTCCTTTCAGCTCTCAAAACGATCCTGAGCTGACGATACCAATCATTGAAATTTGGCCCAGAAAGCTTTTCCCTTTCCAACATCGACCTAAATGCCGATTGGTGTATGTTTTGAGTGGTATTGTTTGTTGCCATCTACAAAACAGACAAAAGTTCAATTATCAGTATTCCGATAATTACCCTTAAGAAATGTAATTTTACCCTTGTTAAATTCATCTAACAAATTACTTTCACTAAGGCTAGGATCCAACTTGACATATAATCATTTCATCAGTTGATCTGCTAGAAATGACGATATTCAAAAGGTAATCGAAAATCGATAATTGCATTCATGCAACTCCTAGATTTATGGGACTTACAACAACACTGTAAAGGGGTATTAAGTGTTTTGTAAACATGTTTTGTCCCATCTTATGCCACGGGTTAAGGTCTCACCTCTTAACTCGTTTTAGTCGCCCAATTAAGAACATGTAGATAGTCCACCGCTGTCTCACAACGAGTGGTAATCTACCTTGAAGAGATACAATTCACCTACGTCTCACGTAGAGCAAAAAGCACTGGCAAGTGTTCTTAGCAAAGTGGGTGGCATTGACTTAACTTTAAATGGGTAATGCATTTGATATGAATCAAAAGTTTATGTTTGAAGACTCATGCATAATCTTCGAAACATAATATTTAATAAAATCATTTGTATAGTCTTGCAATTTTATTAATGAAATCTCTATTTCGATAGTTCTTAGTCAAGTTTATTTCCAAAACCAATTTTTTTGCATCACCTTTATACAACTTATAAATAATACAAAATTTAATAAACATGCTAATTCCGAACTACTTAATCAAGTAACAAGTTAAGGTAGGCCACCTAAACATGGTCACTATGGTTCATGCATATGTTTAATCCCGGCTCCCCCTTCCGAAGAAAGGACCACATACATCAAGTTTCCTTGATTGCGTAAGCCTTTAAACAAAATAACTAACATTTAGCACATAAACACATAAATACATGTTGTCTGGAGATTTCCAGTAGATTCACGACCAGTTTAAGCCTGTTTCTGGTCCGATTCAGCTTTCGACCAGAACTACAAAGTTGTAGCCCTATGAGTCGACAATCTACAGTTTAAATTTCGACTTCCAGCTCATTACCGATTAATTGTTATGAATTTTTTAGTAAACTGTCGCAGATCAGAAAATTTACACGAAAATTCACATTGTCACACAATTATCTTATAATTAACCCTACTTATTGGATCATTATTCTTTGCACAATATATCTCTATATATTCAGTAAAATCACAATTGATTTTGCATGAATTTCTTGTGATTTTACTATTATTTAACAACTTTAAATAATAAGATACACAACATGCAATTATATCACATAAATCATGTCAATTCATACAATTCAAAACTTGCTAGGGTTAACCCTATTGAATAAGGTTAAAATTTTAATTAAACAAAAAAGAAAAACCCTTATATTATTTAATTAAACAACCGATTTTAATTAATGAAAAATAAGAAAACAACCTTTAATTATTTAACAATTAATTAAAATCAACCAACCCTTAAACCCCCCTTCAAGTTTTGAACTTTGTAATTAATAGATCACATATGTGTCTCTGATACCACTGTTAGAATATATCATATATATAATCACGAGTAAGCGCAACGGAAGAAATATCAAACATATATGCAATCATATTAATCAACAAAGAATAGAACTGAGTTGTGTACCTTTTGCAAAGCTCCAATAAAATATAATAACAATAATATTATTATCAAGTAGGGTTTAAAACAAAACCCCTCTACGATCGCACACTAGACACCCCGTATAATGTATGCTAGTACCCCGATCACTTAACCGAACAACCCTTTGTTCTAAAACTTTAATCTTCAAAGAAGTAATTCCCCTTAATAAAAAAGAGAATCGACACTTCAAAGAATTGTTCTAAAACCTTAATCTTCAAAGAAGTAATTCCCCTTAATAAAAAAGGGAATCGGCACTTCAAAGAAAAAGGGAGCAAAAGGAGAGGAAAAGTAATGTGAAATTATGTGTGTGAAAAACCAAGAATTAAGCCTCTATTTATAGGACTTAATTAGGTTTGGTGGAATTTGACCACTTGGTGGAATTTGACCACTTCCACATTTTTAATCCTCCTTTTAATTAATTAAATACAACTAACCCTTTAATTATATTTAATTAATCATTTCGTGATCAAACTAATTAATATATTACTTTAACATATCAATTAATATTATCGAGTTACCGTGTCTTTTTGTGTGACCCCGTAGGCTTAAACTATTCCCGGACATGCGATTTATAATAAAATGATCACACTCCAACAATGACTTATTGTATGTGAGAGTTCGTTAATAAATCTAGAATTCCTATATTCTAGCCATGATCTAACTACATGGTTTGCATATATGGTTAATTACTTGTGCACTTTGAAGGTGTCAATTATCACTAGTGCCTTCCTTCAACGTCCCGGGAACATAAATAAATGATACTCCGTAGTACTTATAAAAATGTTTCTGAACCTAACATTACTCTTTAAAAAATACTTCTCTGTCCTATTTTAAATGTTTTGGTTTGATTTTTAAAGTCTTCTTTATGTAACTTTGATTGTAAAATTTTTTGTTTATATTACTATTTGTTGATAAAACTTATATCAATCCAAAATATATTAAAAATCCATCTCATTCGTATACTTTATATTAAATGTGATATATAACACAAACTAAAATATTTATAGTTAAAGTTAAAAGACAAAAACTTAAAAATACAAATTAGAATATTTAAAATGGGACCAAGAAATGAATCGAGAATGTGAGAACTGAGAAGTGCATCACATTTTGAGCCCATGATATGCACATTTTAGAAGAGAGGGCCCAAGCCCGTACTTCTCTTTCAATTCACAGCCACTCGATTTTGTTAATAAAATTATAAAAAGTTATAGTACAAAAATTATTCACAAGTATAAACACTACAAACTACAAAGACAATACAAGTCATCTAGTCTATCGAATATCAATCAATATTTAACATTAATCGACACTTAATTGCTTGATTAAATCCAACAAAGTAAAACAGTTGAAATAATTCGTTTTATCATGTTATCAAACACTAACAACTTTTAGTTATTCGAGATATTAGGCCCGTATTTTTTCACTTTTATTCACCACGAACCCCCTTAATACCTATATCATAAAGTGGGCAAAGGAATTCCATCTTCTTTGGCTTCGTTTTAAGTGGCAATGCTGAAGGTTTCCATTTTAACTTCATATCAAGCCGGCCCTCCGAAAGGTTGTATCTTTTGTTGATCTTTCTTTCTTTGACGACATCCGCAAGGCTTATTTTAAGATCACCCAAAATGTCCGAATGAAAGAAAAAACAAAGGACGTATGGGCCAAACAGGTTGTATCTTTTATCATTGAGGCCCATTAGATATAAATGGATTAATATAAGTCCATGAAGTTTAGTATATATCAAAAAAGGACGTATGGGCCAAACAGGCTCTTACTTTTCCGATTGTGCTTTCTCTGACTGATTTACTCATTTACATGACAATTATAAAAACAATGTACCCGAATATTTGTCTATTATTTTAAGAGAAAAATATTTTTAAGTACGATATATGATTAAAAAATAACAAGATTTATGAATACATAAGGTAGTTGGTTGGACCGGAAGCAAGTAAAACTGACCGGCCATGATGCAAGTAAAGATATATGAATAACTATGGTTGTTGGTTGGACCGGAAGGCTGTAGCTTTGCGTTAAGTTGAGTTGGAAATTTAATTACTCCATAGGTGGACATCTATGTATCGAAAATAAAACACAATTACCAATTCAATTATATATACATTATTATGATCTCGATCGTTTCATGAATCCGGGTAATAAAACATCTAAATATATCAGATATTGATTTTGAGGTCCGCGTGTTGGAAAGAAAAGGTCAGTTGCAAAACAAGCTCCTTCTTCTGATGCGAAACGATCGGAATCTCCCCGAGATACTGCGCCTTTCCCCATATTATAGGCCCACTCGACAATTCAAATGTCACATCTCATTTTACATATTTATATAAATCAACAAAATGTTTTCAACCTTCTCAAAAACAAGAAACAATTAACTTTATATAGAAATATTTCATTGAGTAGACCTACTTAATCTTGTATCATATCTAGCTACCTAATCCAAACTTAATTCATATAATGAAATATCTCTCTCTTTCTCTCCAAGACCTTAATTTACAAACACCAACACTTACATGTCATTAATCACAACATTCCAACTAATAATATCATCATGCAACACTAATTATACTTTCCCCATTGCTACTATTGAAGCTACCTGACATATCTTGATAAGTACCCACCATATTCCTGGTAGACGATGATGGTGATGATTGTTGGTCAGAAGATGTTGATGGTGTGGAGGTTGAGAGGTTTAGTGTTAAGGGAATCGGGGGGTCGAGGTGGTCATGATCTGTGGATGAGCTTAAAGTGAGCTTAGCCATTTTTGAGGATGGGGGTATAGGCGGCGGGATAGGAGGCATAAGATTATTTCCCATGGTCTTAGGTACTAGTTTAGTTGTTGTGGGTGCAAGTCCGAGTGTAAGGCTCTCAAGCCTCGTTGGAAAAGATGACATCGGGTACTTTTCTGGCTCATGTTTTAGATTTGGTGCTGGCTTTTGATCGTCATCCATTGTTGACTTCATATGCTGCAAGACCATGTAGTTAAGTAAATACAAAGTCTTAAAAAATCAATTATGTTAAACCAGCTTGTTACTAACACAGGATATATAGCTATATATGCCTATATGCAACAAAATGGGCAAAAGATCATGGACTAATTAATGTATTTTAATGGATTAGGATTTTCTCATGTTTTTATATTTTCTAAGTTTAAATTTGTGAATACAATTATACAAATGTTACTCCATTGCATAAAGTAACACGTTTTTAATGATATTATAGATGTATATATATCCTTTATATAACTAAAGGTGGTTGGTGACTAAATGTGCAATGAAGTTCGATAATTAGAGTAACAACTAATTAAATGATTATATAATGTACGTTGTATAGTATTTTTTTTGTTGATAAAAGTTGGAGAATTTTAATTTATGGTTTTATTTAACACAACTTTGTATTATAACCAAGGCTATCATAAATTAACAAAAAACCACCAAATACATGACCTATGAGCTAGATCACTAACTGATTTTTATTTTTTGTGGGTCATATCAAAGTATTCATCATTTCACTTTAGCAACACCACGATACATAATTTAAGAAATTCAACGAATTATACAATATATATTCCCATTAACACACCAATATAGTTTTCTGTCACATATTAAATTTGGTAGTATGATTACACGATCAAATATCGATCGAATGTTGACTGTCTTTATACATACTTTATGCATTGTTTTTATTGTTTTTTTAAGATTGCTTAATTGATTTGAGCCAACAGATTGAATATTGTGTGGAGCAACGTACTCCAATCCCACAAAGAAGTTGTGGGCGGTGATTATCTTAGTGGCCTTGAAGAATCCATCCATCCATATCAACTTTATATAACCAATGATAATAACCAATCATTTCACTTTTCCAAAAGATATGAAATCAGGGAATCCATATATATTTAAAAGACGATGATAAATCTTCTAAAGATTAGCCTAAAAATTTCCTTAAAATTATAAAATGGTGACATGTAGTATCCACTAATTTTCTTTTCTAATCTCGCCCCTGATTTTTCCAATATGTCATCATCTCAGTTTAAGAGGATTTTTTTTACTATTTAGTTAAAAGAATTAATCATTTCCCATATTTAAATTTGAGAATACCGAGACCAATAGATATAAAACTAAGATAATCTTACACTACCTTTATTTTATTTTTATATATGTTTTTCACTGAATTATATATTCATATAAGGATTCGGCTAATCATAGTTTCAATAATACATTGTACATCACGGTTGATTATTATTTTTGAGAAACATAATAATTTTCGACGTGTTAATTAGTTAACCATAGCCGGTTCTATAAAATCCTACTTTTAAAGGATTTAAAGAAGAAACACAATAAACATACAATTGTATGAACAAGCAAGCCTAATTGTTTAATTCACAAACTAATTATTAATTGTTTTCGTTATAAATTATCATTGGAGATATTCATTTAAACACGTTATCCAAAAACAAAGCAAACAGCATATCGTACAATATGCAAATGTATCTTTACTTTTTAATTATTATAGTTTGCTAAAGTACTGTGATTATCGAAATTCAACAATTATGTGTATTATTTATAATATAACTATATAACTAGGCAACTAGCTAGTTGCTGACACCATGTGCTAAATTGATTTTTAAAAGTAATGATTCTATATTATTATTGTATTAAAGTAGATAACTTAATTTTGGTACGAAAAGTTATACATATAGTACTAAATAAATGAATGAGGGATATCATTTTAAATTAATTTAGTTTTATGAATTACCTAAACATTTGGTCTAAGCTAGGTTCCACCATATTATTCGCTTGTGTTTGCTTAATTCTAAAGCGCTACTTTTTATATACATTAAGATCTAGTCAATTATAAGCATATCAAAGAAATAAGGGAAATGATTAAACAGGGCTATGTTTAATTTGTTCGGACATGTTTAAAAGTGTTGTACATTTAATCTAACCATCTCCTGAAAATATGCAAAAATCTCGGGGTACAACAATATTATGCATGTCCAAGCAAATTAAATATAGCCCCGGGGGTTATATTTATAATTTCCCAAGAAATAATTAATCACCATATGATAGATTAGATTAGATCACATATTATATGTGCAACTTAAATTCAACAAAAACTTTAACGAACAAATGATAATCATGCGTATCATTGACTTATAATAAGAAAATACAGTAAATGCAATATATATAAGAATTAGCTACGATCAGACATATATTTTTTTTTTAATATTCAGTCGTAATACGATATCAGGAAAATCAAATAAATTTTCTAACTAGGTAGATAGTAACTAAACACATTAATTAATTTTGTGAAATTAATTTAGTTTTATGAATTACCTAAACATTTGGTCTAAGCTAGGTTCCACCATATTATTCGCTTGTGTTTGCTTAATTCTAAAGCGCTACTTTTTATATACATTAAGATCTAGTCAATTATAAGCATATCAAAGAAATAAGGGAAATGATTAAACAGGGCTATGTTTAATTTGTTCGGACATGTTTAAAAGTGTTGTACATTTAATCTAACCATCTCCTGAAAATATGCAAAAATCTTGGGGTACAACAATATTATGCATGTCCAAGCAAATTAAATATAGCCCCGGGGGTTATATTTATAATTTCCCAAGAAATAATTAATCACCATATGATAGATTAGATTAGATCACATATTATATGTGCAACTTAAATTCAACAAAAACTTTAACGAACAAATGATAATCATGCGTATCATTGACTTATAATAAGAAAATACAGTAAATGCAATATATATAAGAATTAGCTACGATCAGACATATATTTTTTTTAATTATTATAGTTTGCTAAAGTACTGTGATTATCGAAATTCAACAATTATGTGTATTATTTATAATATAACTATATAACTAGGCAACTAGCTAGTTGCTGACACCATGTGCTAAATTGATTTTTAAAAGTAATGATTCTATATTATTATTGTATTAAAGTAGATAACTTAATTTTGGTACGAAAAGTTATACATATAGTACTAAATAAATGAATGAGGGATATCATTTTAAATTAATTTAGTTTTATGAATTACCTAAACATTTGGTCTAAGCTAGGTTCCACCATATTATTCGCTTGTGTTTGCTTAATTCTAAAGCGCTACTTTTTATATACATTAAGATCTAGTCAATTATAAGCATATCAAAGAAATAAGGGAAATGATTAAACAGGGCTATGTTTAATTTGTTCGGACATGTTTAAAAGTGTTGTACATTTAATCTAACCACCTCCTGAAAATATGTAAAAATCTCGGGGTACAACAATATTATGCATGTCCAAGCAAATTAAATATAGCCCCGGGGGTTATATTTATAATTTCCCAAGAAATAATTAATCACCATATGATAGATTAGATTAGATCACATATTATATGTGCAACTTAAATTCAACAAAAACTTTAACGAACAAATGATAATCATGCGTATCATTGACTTATAATAAGAAAATACAGTAAATGCAATATATATAAGAATTAGCTACGATCAGACATATATTTTTTTTAATTATTATAGTTTGCTAAAGTACTGTGATTATCGAAATTCAACAATTATGTGTATTATTTATAATATAACTATATAACTAGGCAACTAGCTAGTTGCTGACACCATGTGCTAAATTGATTTTTAAAAGTAATGATTCTATATTATTATTGTATTAAAGTAGATAACGAATTAAGATATTCAAATGTAAATACTGAATGCTAAATCATATCAAGATTGGATGGTGTCGCAGGGTTTCTTTTATACAAACTCTTTAAGAGAAGCAATATATTAACTTTGATTACACAATTGACCGAGTTCTCATTGATGTCTTGCAAAAAAGTATTTTTATTTTCGTTAGCCATAGTTTTTAAGAATAATAAAAGTAGCAGTTGGTTCATGGGTTTTCAATGATTTCGTGTGTTGTGATTTTATTTGTAGGGTTCAGTTTATATATGAAGAATCTGTATCCTAAATATAGTTTGATTCCAATTCCTAATAATAACAATGATTATCCTAATTATAGTTTGACTTACAATTAACAACAATATTAAATTAATAATTATTTTTAGTTTGAGTTAAAGTGTAAATTGGTGATGGAAAACCAAAAAAGTGTAATTTGGGTTAAAGTGTAAAATTAGTGATGGAAAACCAAAAAGTGTAAATTAATTTAGACATGTGTTGATTTAATTAGTTTTAAAAAATTGAGGTATGTGATTGGTCAATTGAGGTTAGGTCAGTTGCCTTTTATTATATATTAAGATTAAGATTAAGAAGATTTATTTATATTATTTTTAGGGTTTTTAAGAGTAGAAGAATACCAAAAGAAGATTGTAGTTTGATACGAGTAATAAGCATGACTTTTTAGAGGGAGGGAGCGCTGCTTAGATGTTACGCATGACCAATGGTTTACATGTCATCTTAATCTCCACCGTTCATATTGGTCTTACTTCTTTTACAATTACTTCCTAATTAATCTTTTTAGTTTCTTAATCTTTTATCTTTGGAAAATACTAAATGCATAAAAAAAAACTAAAAAGGTACCGCGCAATGCGGCAGTGTAATAGTAGCAGTGGTGGTGGCGGTGACAAGTCGTTGTGGCATGCAGTGGTAGTGGCGGCGGCGGTGGTGGGGCGGCCGACAATCAGGATGGACGGTGGTGGTGGTGATGTGTGTATGTGTGAAAAAGAGAGACGTAATTGTGTGTTTGATGTGTTAAGGGTGATTGGGGTTTTTTGAAATATTTAGAAAAGTACTTAATTTGCTTAAAATGAAGGGCTAGTTTGTTTTAATAGGGAATATAGAATTGTATCTTCCATACTTAAAGCTCAGCCTTTTAATTTTGTGGTAAATATATAAATATATATATATATATATATATATATATATATATATATATATATATATATATATATATATATATATATATATATATATATATATATATATATATATATATATATATATATATATATATATATATATATATATATATATATATATATATATATATATATATATATATATATATATATATATATATATATATATATATATATATATATATATATATATATATATATATATATATATATATATATATATATATATATATATATATATATATATATATATATATATATATATATATATATATATATATATATATATATATATATATATATATATATATATATATATATATATATATATATATATATATATATATATATATATATATATATATATATATATATATATATATATATATATATATATATATATATATATATATATATATATATATATATATATATATATATATATATATATATATATATATATATATATATATATATATATATATATATATATATATATATATATATATATATATATATATATATATATATATATATATATATATATATATATATATATATATATATATAT
The DNA here is from genome assembly GCA_034093135.1 of Erigeron breviscapus. Lineage (NCBI taxonomy): Eukaryota > Viridiplantae > Streptophyta > Magnoliopsida > Asterales > Asteraceae > Erigeron > Erigeron breviscapus. The sequence continues at coordinate 38,312,527 of CM067170.1, read as the reverse complement.
ATATATATATATATATATATATATATATATATATATATATATATATATATATATATATATATATATATATATATATATATATATATATATATATATATATATATATATATATATATATATATATATATATATATATATATATATATATATATATATATATATATATATATATATATATATATATATATATATATATATATATATATATATATATATATATATATATATATATATATATATATATATATATATATATATATATATATATATATATATATATATATATATATATATATATATATATATATATATATATATATATATATATATATATATATATATATATATATATATATATATATATATATATATATATATATATATATATATATATATATATATATATATATATATATATATATATATATATATATATATATATATATATATATATATATATATATATATATATATATATATATATATATATATATATATATATATATATATATATATATATATATATATAAATTAATGCATTTAAAACTTCATCTAATAACAAAATGATACAATATATATATATATATATATATATATATATATATATATATATATACACATCTGTATATATGTGTATATATACATCAAAATATCTCTATATATATATAAAAGGCTATCAGAAAGTGCTCACGTGGCACTCTCTGAGCCCGCCATGTCAGCAATTTCTTACGTGGCGTCACCAGAACGATTTGATTGACACGTCAGCAACCACGTAGGCAATTTATCTGCTGATGTGGAGTGTCCACCTAAGCAAATATAAGCCACAAATTAGCCTTTATTAAAAAAAAATGGGGGCTGGTTTCGAACTCGAGACCTCACAAATATCAGGAATGCGTCTTTACCAGTTAAACCAAGATTGGTTTTGTTTCTGATTAAGAAAGCCACAATTAATAAATCATCATTGCCTTGCTACACTAAATTAGGAAATAATTATCCCCAAATCATTCCCATCGGTGTATTTCCCTATTTCCTTCCTAAAGACAACTCAAATCCCTAAACTTGATTTAGAGTTTTATATTAAATGGCTTAATCAATTTATATACATACATACATACATATATATATATATATATATATATATATATTATATCAAATCCTGCAAAAATTTTAATTTTTTTTTGTACCGTCAAATACACACAGTCGATCCTTCATCCAGGTTAGATTTTCCGATCCTTTCACTGTTGAGTTTTGAAAAAATAAATCATATTTTGATTAAAATTGTGTTTTGGAGATATAAATCATATTTGATTTAAAATAGTGTTTTGGAGCTATAAATCGTTCCCACCAACAATATATAAAATTCGGGGTTTTTTTTATTGAATACCAAATCCAATAGTTGAAAAGGCAATAATTTTTGGGGGGGTCTGATCGTCTGCACAACCTGTGTTGGCCCAAATCAGATTTATCAAGTCTGCACAAGTTGTTCTTTTTACCATTTATATTGCGGGCTAATGCTTTCTGTCGATTGCTTTTCAAATATAGTGTGCGAGAAAGTTGAAAGCAAGGGAAGAACCACTTATAACGAGGTTAGAGGATTCAGTTTAATGTTTTTCCTCGCTGTATTAATCAACAATCTTTTTTTCTTGCGTCATTTCTTTTGGAGGGTGTATTATTATTTTAGAGTTGATTACATGAAATTACAACAGTTGGTTTTTGGTGATTAGATAAACAGTTTCTGCATCTAATTATCTGCTAGGGGTGACGTAGGTAGTCATAGAAAGTTGTTACATACTCTATCTGCAGATAAACCGCTACACGACTTTATTATCGATATTCTTTTTTATTTTATATCATCCATAACGCAAGATTATGAGCAACACATTTTTTAACCTATTCGTTTCTAATCCTTATCGTCATAATTTTCAGTTCTATATTGAGTACTGCTTTCACATCTTACTTTGTCCGGGTATTTATATATGGTTATTGGTTCAATTGTAACACAACACAGGTGCATTGTTCTTAATGTTAATGGTTTATGATTGTAATTCTTGAACTTACATCAATTACAGACAACCAGGTAGATATAGTAACAAATTGTAGGGTGGGCTGGGTGGTTTGGATTTTTGTGAATAAACAAATAAGTTGTGTCCTTTTGCATAAGTTATTATCTTAGTTATATATTTATATGCAACAATTATTTTTAGAGTTTATGGTTCATCTTTACAATTGTTGTATTAGGATGGCTGTTATATTGTTTGAATATGAAATTTTATAATTGAATATGATATTCAGGTTTTTATTTTTTTCAGGTTTTTATTTTTTCAGGATGGCAACAAGGCTTAACGATGTATCATCTAGGACACGGAATTGAACTGTAAGGGTTCGAGTCATACATTCTTGGTGGCATAATGCTAGCAGTAAGGATCCGATGTTGGAACTCATTAAAGGAAACAAACAGGTTTGTAACGAGTAACTATCAAATGAACTATGCCAATAAAAATGTTACTATATATAAGTATATCTCTTAACATTTGTTTGATTTAATTTGGCAGGAGGGTCGAATGCCTCTTCATTAAGAGGCAAGAAAAATATATTGCAGTGGCAAAATCTGTTGACAGATGGTGCAACGGTTTCCATAAAGGTATTTTATTTTATCCGAGGCATCGGAGATCACGAAACGGTTAAATGTTCATTCATGCTGTTCGGGTGTGGTGTTGGTGATTATAGTACCGAGTTTTATAAAGATTAATCGTTTTGGTGATATACCTAATAATATCTTGGCTTGTGCTGTGAAGAGTTAGCAAGGGGATGATCTTAGCGAAGATTGGGCGAACCTACTCGGTCCTAGCCCGTCTGATCACTACCCGGAGATGCTGCCGCTAGATAATGGCGTCGGTGGCGCCTCTGCGGATATTATTAGTTGTACTGTAAGTTTTATCACTGGATATATACATTGACTCTTGGAGATGGTTTTTACGTGTTATTGGTTTTAAGTTTTATACATTAGTACATAGTTGCTGAAAGGTTTTGACTTGTGCTACTTCATCAACCCGAAAGATAAATATGTTTGGATGGTATAGAGATTTTGACAAACTCAAAAAATAATAAAGTACTAAGTGCATATCTAAATTAAACATGTGGAATAGTAGGCTCAAACTCTTGTGAAAAGCACTGCCTGCATTATGTTTTGTGTCGTCAACTGTTGAGGATGATTAATAGGAAACACAAAAGCGACCCTTGATCTTTTTGTTTCAAAAAACAGAGGATGAGAGTTGTGGGAAGTTTCAAGTTCCACATTAGGCCTCAAATCAAAACTAGAATTTGGCAAGTAAAAGCACTCGATTGTCTTTTCCTAAATATGTTCAGATGTTATGTATAGGAATATATATCGTGTTGTTTATATTAGCTATATATCAATAATAGTCAACTGTGTTCTATACTATCTTCTTTTCTATGCTAGATGAGTCACTTAGTTCTTATAATTAGTAAATACATATGTTTGCTGGATGGCAGGCCCGGTGCTTAGCAAGTGCAACCGGTCGAATTGAGCAGGGCATAATATTATGTCGGACACCACTTATTGCTAAGCTTATAGGAAGTCTTTAGTCCATAGACCAATATATTATGTAAGTATATTGTAGTAATCGTTATAATATGTAGGTAAATTTTTAGTTGAAAATATATCTGATTATGCAAGTTTTATGCAAGTTGGCAAGCCGTTATAATGTGTAGTTAATATATAATATAGATTTACGTAAATCAATCAAACTTGATTAAACATTTGCTTTTGATGTTTCAATTTTCGGTAACCATATAAATATTTTATAATCTTTTTATTTTAGTTTGTTATTAAGTTTTTTTTTACGGTATAAATTATTAATTAAAACAATTTATAATTTTTTTGGCACAAAAACTACATGAGTTAAAAATTTTGGTTATAATTGCTTTGATAATTTTGTATGTACTTTCTATCTTTTTATTATTAATGGAAATTCCCTGCAGGGACTCTAAAATTCATGGGACGGGACATTTTTTCCTCAGAAACTGAAGGCTTATGAACCAAAATGTCCATGCAACTCACGGGTACCCCTTTATTGGTAGGTCAGGTTGTTAGATATTTTAATCATACTATCATAGTTGATAAACTAATTTGTTTACCAAGCAGAATATGAAAAATAGGTGTTACGACTGTTTTGCACCCAAACGTATGGACCATAGCTTATCCCCTACCCCAGCCTGACCCTTTTATGATCTTTAGTTTTTAGTTATGTGACAACTTACAGGTGACCTTATTTTGAAATTTTAATCTTCTGATACATAACATAACAGGCAATGAATAGCAAAATCATATATTAATACCGTGATGCACTCATGTTCATTTTATGTTTAAATACTAAGCATTTATAGATTACAGTTTTCCTTTTGCATTTCAAGACGATCAAAGCCCTGTTTTGTTACCTATTAAATCATTCAAAGATGTTTGGATCTGAAAGTAATTCTATGATGGCTAATAGAGAAAAGATTTTGGACAACCCTCATGTATATGCTATGGGCAATGCTGCCTACAATGATTTCTCATATGATGAGAGCTTAATGCTTAGTTTTGATTATTCAAGGAATAATTGATAAAAGAAAACGGTAAATATAAAGGTTTATAAGTTATTTTACTTCACTATTTGAGCTTTTTTTTTTGTTTTGGAATATTTGTAGTGCTTATGATCATGTTTGTCTTTTTGTTATTAATGTTAGGAAGAAATCGCAAATGATGATAATAGCGTAACCATAATTATAGAAAGGTCAACAAGTGATACACTTACAGGTATGGATTGTGTAACATCCGTGAATTTTGACCCGTTGACTTTTGTGTAATTTGACTAACAAACTTGTTGAATGAAATAATTGGGCCATTTGTGATTATATGACTATGTGGTACGTTGGTCGGGTCGTTGCATGTGCAGTCGGTATTTAAATGGGTAATTAATTGTATTGTGACTTGAGAGGAGAAACGGGTCGGCCCGTGGGTAGTCCATGACCCACCAGCCCCCCAAGACCCATTTCTCCCCCCTTATCCTTTCCTCCCCCTCTCATTTCTATCAATCTATCTATCTATCTTCTTTCTTTTTCTCTCAAGTAAAAGACCCCTTCCAATCTTCTTCACCATTCCTTACATCAAACTAGTAGTGGATCGATTATAACACTAGGATCATCACCATCTATACCACATTAACGCCATATCGAAGAATCAAGGTGGAAATCTTGCATCTTAACCATTTTGACCTAATTTCGGGTTTAAGCTCAAGAAGGTGTTTGTGTAAGTCTAATTCAACCCATTTACTTCTATTTATGCTTGTACTTATGTTTCTAGTCGTTTTTATGGGATTCCAAGACTTAAAAATGGTAAAAAATGGAAATTAGGGTTAGGGTTAGGGTTTGAAGAATTTGTGGGCGATTATGATGTTTTGGTCGGATTTGTGGATTGGGTTATGTTTATTTATGGTTAATGGTGTTTATTTATGCTCCACATTAAGTTACAAGTTCCTACAAATCGATTTGGGTTGGTTTGGGTCGAGTTTTTAAGGGTTTTGTTCTTGTTTTTCTGCTGGTGCTGCTGCTCTTCTGGTCCAGTATGGGGCCACTGCGGCGCAGTGGCTTAGGCTAGCCCACTGCGGCGCAGTGGCTAGGGCCACTGGTCAGTGGTTAGCTCTCTGCGGCGCAGTGAGCTTGGCAAAGGCTCACTGCGGCGCAGTGCCTTAGTACTGGTCCTGGTTCAGTTTAGCCACTGCGGCGCAGTGAGCTTAGTCCTGGCTCACTGCGACGCAGTGGATAGTTACTGTGATTAAATGCGTATCAATTTTCAAATGTTAATAACTTCTAATCCGTAACCCCAAACAAGTCGTATGACCTATCGTTGGAATCATAAGAGAGTCTATTTTCTTGTAGTAACACTCTTTTTGTATGAACCTTCTCCCATTTCTAAAAAGGTCAAGTCAAATGCGTCTCGTTCATACTCGTTTAAGTTGTGAATGTGTTTAGGGGCTTATGGCTTGACTTAATCGAGCTAAATCAACTTGTTTGAGAATGTATAGTTGACATTACGGTATTATGATGTATAATTATAGGTTGTGGACGTGTGGACCCCATTACTCGTTTGTAATCACATACTAGCTTCTTTGCCGGACAAGGTGAGTTTCGTATCTCCCTACTCGCTTGAGATCCGGGCTGAAAAGTGTAAACCTGGCGTGTTTACTTGCATTTATTGACTTATTGATTGGTTGACTTGATCGTTGGATTTGATAGGATAGTTCGTTTCGTTTAATTGACTTGGACTATGTTTTAGTTAAGTATTACTTTTATATTAGGATAGAACGTACATACATGGAAGTCGGTTATGCCTTCATTGGGTTCTAGATGTGGTGGGAAGGCTGCGGGTGACCCTATATATAAGCATCTGGGACTTGAAGAAAGTAGAATCCTCTGAAGTATATGTACGTATAGTCGGTTAAATTGTGATTAGTGGCTTATGTTGTTGATTATTGATTGTTGGCGTATGATGGTTGTATATTGGTTGTTGGGTTATGTTTGTTGAATAGTGATTGTTGGCGCAGGTTTATCGTATATTGATTGTTGGTTCACGATTTATGCATTTACATTCGATTGTAAGCATTGCATACATTGTTGATGACCCTCGGCAGGGGATTGCCGACATCCTGGTGCATAGATGTATGCACCCATTTTGGATGTAGACCTGACTCTGAGTATATAGACATATATATCTCGATGATTTTGAGATACAGCCTTGTTCATTGCGATGACAGAAGGGTATCGTTGCATTGGTGACTTGAGCTCACGCACAGGATAGGCATATTGGCTTATTCATGCATTCCGGCATTTGCATTGATATTCATATCATTTATGCATTTCTCATTTCACGCGTTGCGCTTGTGTAATCTTGTTGTTGGACATTATTGTGTTTTGTAGAGGCTCACTGTATGTCAGGGTTAGCCTCCTTTCGTGCTTATGATTTTGTCTATGGTTCCTTGTGGGCCATTACTACGAACTCACCAACCTTGTGTTGACTATGCTTAGTACACTTTTCAGGTAATCAGGTTCTCCCAGGGCGTGGAGTTTAGTTGCTTGCTTGTTGTAAACCCGGACTATGGACTTCATGGATCAAGGATTCATTGGCCTGCCTTTTGCATTATACTTAGGATCGTCTGCCATCCTTGGATGTTATTATGTAAACTTTGAAGGCTAATTGCTCCTGTTGTATTTTGATACTTGCTTCGTTATGTTTTGGATTCACCGAACCTATATTTGCATTTAGATTGTTCTATTGTAATTCCACCTGGTGCTATGTGTTTTCCGTGATATTCCGAGCCTCGGCTTGGGGTGTTACAGATTGGCCTACTCCTATTTTCTCATTCCCAATCCTTTTTACTGAATAATTATCTTTTTGAGTTCTCTTACAGGTAGTGCTTATTAAGACGTTGATGAAATCATGAGGTAGTAAAGATGTGCATGTGATCATTGATATTGTTAGATTCAGTTATAGTAGGCTTTTTGTTGTTATTTCATATCTTTGCTCGAGCTATTCATAATCCTTAATTTAAATTTGTGTTATGGTTTCTTTTGAGTCTGTTTGTAGCCAATGTGTAAAAATTTACATTAATTGTCATATTATAACTTTGTTGATTGTCTTTATCACTTTTATTCATATTCTATGATTGTTTATTTAGTCTTTATTTAATTCCAATAAGTTGTTATTGTTTAATCTATATTAATATTTATTTTATTATATATAAGATTGCTTTTATTGTATGTTGTTTACAATAAATCAGCTAGAAAGTAAACTAGACCGGTGCAACGCACGGGTTTCACCTAGTGATATATATGAATCATTAACTTATCTTTACATTTACTAATAACCATAGATTTATAATCATAGATTTTAGGTTCATGTTTTCTATAATAGTATAAATTTAACGGGAATTGAACTTCGATTATTTAATGACAGGATAAAACTGATAATGTTTATAACAGGAAAATTTACCTATATGTCTATATGGCTTATTAATGCATTAATACATACCATTACTACTAGTTTTAGTATCGTGTCAAATATATTTTTTGTGGAGGTATATTTAAAATAATTTATTTATTAATAATAATCAAAAGTTAAAAAATGTTAATTAATGAAACTTTTCCAATAACTATTAATATAGTTTGATAATTGAAAACAAAACTCAAGTTAAAAAATCATGAGTTGTGATTGGTCGATAAATCATTATATAAAACTAGAGGTGGTCAAAACGGGTTCGGGTCAAAACGGGTTCGGGTCAAAACGGGTTCGGGTCAAAACGGGTTCGGGTCAAAACGGGTTCGGGTCAAAACGGGTTCGGGTCAAAACGGGTTCGGGTCAAAACGGGTTCGGGTCAAAACGGGTTCGGGTCAAAACGGGTTCGGGTCAAAACGGGTTCGGGTCAAAACGGGTTCGGGTCAAAACGGGTTCGGGTCAAAACGGGTTCGGGTCAAAACGGGTTCGGGTCAAAACGGGTTCGGGTCAAAACGGGTTCGGGTCAAAACGGGTTCGGGTCAAAACGGGTTCGGGTCAAAACGGGTTCGGGTCAAAACGGGTTCGGGTCAAAACGGGTTCGGGTCAAAACGGGTTCGGGTCAAAACGGGTTCGGGTCAAAACGGGTTCGGGTCAAAACGGGTTCGGGTCAAAACGGGTTCGGGTCAAAACGGGTTCGGGTCAAAACGGGTTCGGGTCAAAACGGGTTCGGGTCAAAACGGGTTCGGGTCAAAACGGGTTCGGGTCAAAACGGGTTCGGGTCAAAACGGGTTCGGGTCAAAACGGGTTCGGGTCAAAACGGGTTCGGGTCAAAACGGGTTCGGGTCAAAACGGGTTCGGGTCAAAACGGGTTCGGGTCAAAACGGGTTCGGGTCAAAACGGGTTCGGGTCAAAACGGGTTCGGGTCAAAACGGGTTCGGGTCAAAACGGGTTCGGGTCAAAACGGGTTCGGGTCAAAACGGGTTCGGGTCAAAACGGGTTCGGGTCAAAACGGGTTCGGGTCAAAACGGGTTCGGGTCAAAACGGGTTCGGGTCAAAACGGGTTCGGGTCAAAACGGGTTCGGGTCAAAACGGGTTCGGGTCAAAACGGGTTCGGGTCAAAACGGGTTCGGGTCAAAACGGGTTCGGGTCAAAACGGGTTCGGGTCAAAACGGGTTCGGGTCAAAACGGGTTCGGGTCAAAACGGGTTCGGGTCAAAACGGGTTCGGGTCAAAACGGGTTCGGGTCAAAACGGGTTCGGGTCAAAACGGGTTCGGGTCAAAACGGGTTCGGGTCAAAACGGGTTCGGGTCAAAACGGGTTCGGGTCAAAACGGGTTCGGGTCAAAACGGGTTCGGGTCAAAACGGGTTCGGGTCAAAACGGGTTCGGGTCAAAACGGGTTCGGGTCAAAACGGGTTCGGGTCAAAACGGGTTCGGGTCAAAACGGGTTCGGGTCAAAACGGGTTCGGGTCAAAACGGGTTCGGGTCAAAACGGGTTCGGGTCAAAACGGGTTCGGGTCAAAACGGGTTCGGGTCAAAACGGGTTCGGGTCAAAACGGGTTCGGGTCAAAACGGGTTCGGGTCAAAACGGGTTCGGGTCAAAACGGGTTCGGGTCAAAACGGGTTCGGGTCAAAACGGGTTCGGGTCAAAACGGGTTCGGGTCAAAACGGGTTCGGGTCAAAACGGGTTCGGGTCAAAACGGGTTCGGGTCAAAACGGGTTCGGGTCAAAACGGGTTCGGGTCAAAACGGGTTCGGGTCAAAACGGGTTCGGGTCAAAACGGGTTCGGGTCAAAACGGGTTCGGGTCAAAACGGGTTCGGGTCAAAACGGGTTCGGGTCAAAACGGGTTCGGGTCAAAACGGGTTCGGGTCAAAACGGGTTCGGGTCAAAACGGGTTCGGGTCAAAACGGGTTCGGGTCAAAACGGGTTCGGGTCAAAACGGGTTCGGGTCAAAACGGGTTCGGGTCAAAACGGGTTCGGGTCAAAACGGGTTCGGGTCAAAACGGGTTCGGGTCAAAACGGGTTCGGGTCAAAACGGGTTCGGGTCAAAACGGGTTCGGGTCAAAACGGGTTCGGGTCAAAACGGGTTCGGGTCAAAACGGGTTCGGGTCAAAACGGGTTCGGGTCAAAACGGGTTCGGGTCAAAACGGGTTCGGGTCAAAACGGGTTCGGGTCAAAACGGGTTCGGGTCAAAACGGGTTCGGGTCAAAACGGGTTCGGGTCAAAACGGGTTCCGGGTCAAAACGGGTCATTTCAAAAATGAGCTAAATTATATGTTTTTTGTTCTTTTTGGAATTCAATATAGTTGATGGTTTGTAAATTAATTAAAAATAGTAAAAAAAAAATTACATTCATAAAACGTTGAAAAGATTTGTCTTTCTTAATAAGAATATAGGTGAATTTTAATGTGAATTGAATTGATAAAATACAATATAAAAATTGGAAGGTATGGAAGTTTTATAAAAAGAATATAACGATTTTAGAGTAAACGGCGGAAATCGTCCTTGTGGTTTACCCTAATAATCAAGTTTCGTCCTTAACTATTGGAAATGACACTGGCAGTCCTTTTGGGAAGGATAAGGATCACATCCAGTCCTTTATGCAAACGGATGTTTTCTCTCATCTGTTAAATCACTCACGTGTCTTTCACATGAGGGTATTTGTGTCTTTTTACACCTTTAAAGGACCAATATTGATAATCTTTTTACTTCTATCTTCCATCTTGCATACCAAAACCCAGATAAAAATATGTATATCTGATATCTATATTTATGTCTGTGTAATCAAAATCTATATTTGACAATTCAAGAATTTAATCAAACCCAAACATATACATATATACATATAGATATAGATTTGAAAACAAAATGAATCTGAAAACCAAACAACACAATAGATCTGTAATCATACATATATACACACCTTCAATGTTATTACAACTAGAGAAACCAACAACAATAAAGAAAATGAATTTGCTTGTAATCTTCAAGAAATAAATAAATAGGCCAAGTTAAAAAATAAATATAAAAAAACTCAAAAGAAAGAAAGGGCATTGACCTGAGCAAAAACTCAGTGGGTTCAACATTCTTGTCCTTTTGGATCTTCTTCATCGAGGTATGCATCTTCAACATCCGGTTCATAAAAACCCATCATTTAATAACAAATGAACACTAATTATCAAACACAATACCGAAAATACTAATGTAACATTACTAAAACGAAACGAAACAAAGAAGAAGAAAACGAAAAGTACGCTGGAAAAAGAGAGGATGACTATGGCTGGATCGTTCCTGCGGTTGTGGTGGCCGGATGTTTTAGCGGCTGGTGGTGTGGGCCGTGAAAGGGAATCCATAACAAGCATGAAATCGTCCACCAAGTTTCAGATAAACAAAGAAGAAGAAGAAAAGTACATCGGAAGAAAACGAGAAGCAGTGGTGGCCGGATCTTAATGGCGGTGGCCAGATCTTAATGGCAGTGGTCGGATCTTGATGGCGGTGTCGGATCTTAATGGTGGTGACTGGATCTTGATGGTGGTGGCCCGATTTTGGTGTTGGCGGCCATATCTCCATGATTTGAGTATATACACCACTGGTTCAGCGGGAATCATATGTTTGTGGTGGTTGTATTTTGGGAATCATATTTTTGGGCTTCCATTGGTTCAGCGGGTTATACACCAATAGCCATCAATTTAGAGGATGATTTTCACTTTTCTTGTTCTAAAAAAATGCCCAAGAATGTGAAAACTTGAGCTTGTAAATAAATATATATGGTTGGATTATTTTTTTTTGTCTTTATTTATTGTACCAATTATTTTGAAGTGGTGGTGATGGGATTATATGTTTTTTTTTGTGAGAGTGATATATGAAGATTTGATGGATCTGGGTTTTTTATTTAAGGTAGATGAAGAAGCAAAGTAAAAATATCAAGTATGTTCCTTTAAAGGCAGAAAAAGACATAAATACCCTCACATGGATATTTTGCGTGAGAGTTAACGGATGAGAGAAAACGTCCGTTTGCATAAAAGACTGAATGTGAACCTTATCCTTCCCAAAAGGACTGCCAGTGTCATTTCCAATAGTTAAGGATGAAACTTGATTATTAGGGTAAACCACAAGGACGATTTCGACCGTTTACTCATGATTTTTTATATATATAAATAAAACTTAGCATGCGCTGAGTGACTGAGCGTTATGGAAGTTTACAAATTACAATCCAACAAAAAGATATATAAACATGAAAATAAAAATAACTAAAAGGAATTTTACAGTATAAAAAAATTGTATATATAAACTTCAAATGAAATCTGATGTAACTGAATGTAAATTAAATCAAACACCTAGTGGGTGGAGGGTCCGACATGGGTTAATGAATTCAATGAAACGAATATTGGGAAAAAAATATTGCCGCTTAACCATGTGTACAAAACGCATATATAATAGTACAATGGCTTTGGGGTTTTCAGTTGGTAAAATGACAGACCACTACATCCAGACATCCAGTCATCCATAATCGTTCATTCATTCCTGCCCAAATTAACCCGTAATCATTTCTTAGTCTGTCCAAAGTAACCCGGTTTCTAAGCGAGGGATTGTTTTTGTGGTCCATATGGACCCGCGTGAAACTTGTATGTAGTCCAATGAGATCCATTCTTTTCTATAAAACAGCCCAGGTTGATCCAAATTGATATATCCGGGTTCAATTTGCCAGCTCTATATAAAACTATTTTTAAACATATAAAAAAAATGAATAACTTAACATATATATATATATATAGGGGGACAATCAAATAAGAACAGTCTTAAAATAAGAACACGGTGAGAACACTTAAAAACGACATTTTGATGCATTAAAAGTCCATAAAACTAACATAGTGCATAACTAATTATCATTATTTAAGTGTTTAACAACACATTGATCCGTCAAAATAAAAAAAATCACGTTTTTTGTTGGATGCATCATTTTGATGAATATGCATCCAAGATGGATGCACAAAACAAAAAACGTGATTTTTTCGATTTTGACGGATCAATGTGTTGTTAAACACTTAAATAATGATAATTAGTTATACACTATGTTAGTTTAATGGACTTTTAATGCATAAAAATGATGTTTTTAAGTGTTCTCACCGTTCTTATTTTAAGACTGTTCTTACCGGAGTGTTACCCTTGTATACTGTATATAAATATATTATGTAACATTATGTAGAATATAATATACTAACTAACATATATAATCTTGATATTTATTTCATGTAATATATATACATGTTACTTAGATATCACATGTTGATAAAAAATTATTTCTATTTTCTTTTCCTATGTCGACAAAAATATGATAAAACAATATTTGTGTAATTGTGCCTAATTAAAGACAAATTATTTGTTAGGCTATCTCCAATGCTAAGGACGTTCTTAGGCGTCATTGAGCTGTCACGTCATATCCTTACAAATCCTTAAAATCCTTCACATCCTTAAAATCTTTTAGTTTTACCTTCAACCAAACAAACATTCTTACATATCCTTACAATACAAACAAAAAAATAGTATTTGAGATAGCCTAAAGGCATGCCCTTAAGTAAGGACATACATAAAAAAAAAATTTAGTTTTGGACAAGCTTCAATGGCAAGGATATCCATGGACAAATAAGAACACCCAAAAACACCCCATTGGCAATAGTCTTATAACTGGTTTGGTTTTTTGCTTACAAGGTGAGGTCATTTTCAAAAAATAAACTATTTTTATATAAAAAAAATAAACATTATCGTCTACAGTATTTATTCAATAAAAAAACATGTCATAAAGAAAGGGCATGAAACAAAATGGGCAACTCTACACCGTAAATTTGGAATATTCCAATATCCTGTTCCTTTTGAAGAAAATGGGGATTCTTTATTGCTAAGATACGAGAGCTCAGTCACATAGTCATATACCTAAAAGTGTAATGATATATCTATGATAAGTTGATAACTTGGTTATACATTACCGTATAAATTTTTTATATTAGAGTAAACAGCCGAAATCGTCCTTGTAGTTTACCCTAATAGTCAAGTTTCGTCCTTAACTATTCGAAATGACACTGACAGTCCTTTTGGGAGGATAAGGATCACATCCAGTCCTTTATGCAAACAGACGTTTTCTCCAATCCGTTAACTCCCTCACGTGTTTTCCACGTGAGGGTATTTGTGTCTTTTTACCTATAAAGGACCAATACTGATAATTTTTTTACTTCTATCTCCTACCTTGTATACCAAAACCCAGATCCCCAAATTTGTATATATATATATATATATATCTATATAGTTGATATTGTGAGAACCTTAGAAATGTCGAGAACTGTGAGAACCAATATCAACCTTTGATCTTATTAATCAACGGTTTGAATAAATAGTGGTAGTTTCATTATTAAATTGAATTTGATGAAAATCATTAAAAGAGTAAAAGGGCAGAAACGGAACAACATCACAAATTAACCACTTGTTCCACAAATTACGTTTCACAAAACTGGAAAAATATGTCCAAGACTCCACGTGCATTAAGCATTTGACTCCACAAATTATGTTCCTTTCCTCTATTGTTTTTTAATAGATTAAAATTCACATCAACAAAGTTAATTCTGTTTAAATTCAATTTAGTTCATTTGTTCTAATAATTATACTAATACTATTAAAAAAAATTGATACTAATAGTATACTAATATATGAACACATAAATTATCGTACACATGTGTACTTATGTAATTTCATTCGTACACGTGTGTACTTATGTAATTTATTGCACATATGTGTATATATATATATATATATATATATATATATATATATATATATATATATATATATATATATATATATATATATATATATATATATATATATATATATATATATATATATATATATATATATATATATATATATATATATATATATATATATATATATATATATATATATATATATATATATATATATATATATATATATATATATATATATATATATATATATATATATATATATATATATATATATATATATATATATATATATATATATATATATATATATATATATATATATATATATATATATATATATATATATATATATATATATATATATATATATATATATATATATATATATATATATATATATATATATATATATATATATATATATATATATATATATATATATATATATATATATATATATATATATATATATATATATATATATATATATATATATATATATATATATATATATATATATATATATATATATATATATATATATATATATATATATATATATATATATATATATATATATATATATATATATATATATATATATATATATATATATATATATATATATATATATATATATATATATATATATATATATATATATATATATATATATATATATATATATATATATATATACTATTATATATATATATATATATATAATATATATATATATTAATATGTATATCTAATATCTATATATATCAAAATCATATACAATTCAAGAATTCAATCAAAACCCAAATATATACATATATATATGTATGTAATCCCTTTGTTACCAGAAGCCACTTTCTATTTCAATTTCATTTGTGTTTGTTAATCACTATCACCATACATTCATTTCTAGCCGTGAACTATAACTTCACATTTCCGTTTTCATTTTTTTTAAGAACTTGTTGGTTATTGGTTACCAAAAGCCCATCATCGATTCCATTTTCTTCTCTTGCGTGGTCTAATGAGAAAAAAAGGAAAAGCCCAATTATTGTTAGTTTTGTCTACAAATACAGATGGATGTGACTGATGGATAAATTTCGAAGGTACGTATGTAATTTTAAAGACTTGCCATAAGTTTACAGATTTCTTGGAGCAGAGATCGAGTTTTGACCACCACCACCAACATTCGGCCACCACCATCAAC
>CM067170.1:38197546-38295515 GCA_034093135.1 Erigeron breviscapus | reverse complement strand
GAAATGATGAAATGATTATAAATGCATGAAATGATGAAATGATTATGTATGCATGAGAATGATGAAATGATTATAAATGCATGAAATGATGAAATGATTATGTATGTATGAAATGATGAAATGATTATATATGCATGAGATGATGAAATGATTATAAATGCATGAAATGATGAAATGATTATAAATGCATGAAATGATGAAATGATTATGTATGTATGAAATGATGAAATGATATGATATATGCTTGCATGTGTGGCTTGATCACCTAGTCACTAGTCCTTGATTAGGATTTCCATGTTCACGTGCACGTTAAGGGCCCTAAAGTAAAAGATGATATGTGATTAGATTAGGTGAAAGAGTAGCCTAAACTAATTAAGCGATTAAAGTCTCGAGCATTATGTAAAGTCTTGTGTTAAGCTTAACTCGTGCTAGCTCTTCGGGGCTGGTGCGTACGTGGTCACTTGAGTTGCTCCTTGTGGCATAGTTACGTTTGAGTATTCCGGGTGGAGTAACTAATCACCAATGCATAAAGGCATAAACGGTTTATTCAGTTGGATTGACTTTGTCATTCCTTAACGACGCCGATGGAACACCTTATGGTTTACCCATCATGTCGGGTGTGAGGACTCCATGTATGGTCTATGACCGCCTACACACAACCCCACATCCCTATGTAAGTGGCATAAGTCACTTAGCCTACGTCTTGGCAAAGAAATAAGGAAAGAAAGATGAAGAAAGAAAGTATAGGCACACTTTAGGACATGTTGAACCTAATGTGTATCTTATGATGTTATGTATGCGTGTGATATTAACTTAAAATGCGGATTTTGTTAATATTTGAAATTGGCAAACGTTTTCAAGTTATGTTATCTTACTTAGCTAATTTTATTAGCTAACACTTGTTCTTTGAAAATGTTGTGCCTTCAGGATAATCAAGTTTGAGATAGGCAAGGATTAGCTTGGTGAGACTTGGGTAGACGAATAAAGAAGCTTAGCAAAGACATTAAACACTTAGACTTCCTTTAGCCTTATGTTTGGCTATTTCATTTATGATTAAAGACTTGTAATAATGTGGCATTTATGTTGGTGCCAAAGCTTGGATTTACTTTATTGTTTTGATGATGCTAGTAGTAACACCAAATTTTAAAGGTACCATCCGTTACGGATGGGGCAGATTTTGAAAGTGATCATTTTCGCTTATTTTAAACGCCGTTTGGCAAAGTTTTGAAAAAATCCAAGTTTTTAAACGACGGGTGTTACAAGACTCCATTTGGTGTAGGCTTATCTTCTCCCTCAAGTTCTTTCTTAACTTCAAGTAAAATTGCTCCTTGAGCAAATGATCTTTTTCCAAAAATTCTGGACAAAATTGTGCTTTATCCAAGAATTGTGAACGAAACTCATTCACGCTAAGATTCCCTTGACAATCATTGAGAAATTCACTTCTTAATTTGGTCACCTCAGCCTCCGATCTAAACTCTTTGAAGAACATATCTTTAAATTCGGGCCACCCTACATGAGCCAACGTTCCTTCACCCTTTACCGTCAATAAACCATCCCACCATCTTTTTGCACTATCGCGAAGCATGCTCACGGCGAACACAACTTTAAGATCAAAATGACATTGGCTAGTACGGAAAGCCCCTTCAATTTCTGAGACCCATCTTGTGCAAACAATGGGGTCACGGTTACCATCATACACGGGAGGATGACAGATATCAAAGTCTTTGTATGAAAACTTTTTCTTAAGTGGCTTCTCTCCTAACACCTCAACATTGCTAGTTTAATTACCCAAGCCGGTACCACCAATGCCTAGACAACCTTACCAACAATTAGTTTGATTGACTATCAGATTACCAATTGTGCCTATGTGAAAATAACGTGGTACCACCAACCGTTACAAAACACGTTGACAAAATGATTCCTTTTATTAAAATGACATTCACTATCATACCATGAACTAGTGATAATTGCTCATAGACAAGCAACCGTTTGAAAATCACATATGTATTCAACTAGTACCACTAACGAAAAACACACATGCCACCAATATCATAATAATAACATAAAGGAATTAAATCATCAAGATCTCGACACAATGATAATTGAAATCAACTCTTTGAATTAAAACATATAGCAATCACATCATTCGTCTAGTTTCATCAAGGTGGGTGATTAAAAGATTAGCCACTCATGATTAAATTGAAATAACAATCAAAATAAAGGAAGAACATGATGTACCAATCGTTTGAGAAATAGAAATGCAAGACAATAAAATAGATACGATCTAAGTGGGTGCACGTGAATCTTCAATGAATCGGAAGACGATCAAATCTTGATTTGATCCTTGAAGGTGTTCCTTGTAGTGCAGCTCTTAGAAAGAAGACTTGATAATTTGGAATTAGGTTTGTAAACTATTTATATCTCCCTTTAATCTGAAGCAAAAGCTGCCCAAAACCTTTCAGCCCCGTACTCTCACTGCGGCGCAGTGGGCGAGTGATGCCCCCACTGCGGCGCAGTGCTTATACACTGCCCTTTTGTGCTCGTTTGTCAAGGCTGACTGCGGCGCAGTGGGCACACGCACATCCCACTGCGGCGCAGTGTAATATTACTGGTTGAATTCTCCTTTTTCCACTAGCTGACTGCGGCGCAGTGGGCCTGTTCACCACCACTGCGTCGCAGTATAAATATACTGGTCTCGATGCTCATTTCCATTAGATGACTGCGGCGCAGTGGGCCTGTTCACCACCACTGCGTCGCAGTATAAATATACTGGTCCGAATAACACTTCTTCAAAAATAAGAACTTGCATAAATTTTCTATCTCTTTTCGCCTTAACAACTCTCGAACTCTCCAATCAACTTCATGACCTCAAAATTACTCGAAATTGCACCAAACGGACACGTCACCTGTTTAGAACCTGAAACCACTAACAAAACCCATAAACGCGCCAAATGCCAGCAAAATCAACTAAAAACATATAATAAAAAAGCCAATAACGATGTGGGCGATGGGTATAAATTGGTCACATCAATATTCTATGAACCATTAGCCGAAACCTACAACTTTATACTAGACCATTCCAAAGTTTGATGCGGTTGGATTATAAAGATGTTCGTACTTCAACCACAATAATGCCGGCCTTATTGTGCTTTAATACTAACAAGTTTATAAGCTAACACTCCATCAAACACTCTTTCGGGTCCCATATAAAATTATCGAACACCTAAGGTCAAGTCATGTCTAAGGTTTAAGTCTAGGCATTCACTAAACAAGGGAATACCTAAATCCCTTAAACCTCGGCTCTGATACCACTTGAAACGACACGACTCGATAAGTGAAATAAATAAGAATTTTTAATTTTTTTTTGTGTTGGCCGTAAATTTACGGCCAGCACAAAAAAAAATTCTTATTTATTTCACTTATCGTGTCGTGTCGTTTCAATTACCATCATTATTATTGATCTTACCAGCCATATTTGCCATACGCAGATTGTTGCCCTCTGTTTTCAAGTCATTCACACTAAAGTGTTTCATGAGGGCTTCGTATTGTGCGTCTGTGAGTCCGGCTAGGGCAGGTTCGGTCTCCACATGTGCCACCTTAACGTTAGGTTTGTAATTCCTTTTCTTTCCTGGCTACCATTCACGATATCTAATGATTTCAAAGCAATTTTCCCGCTTATGACCCTCCTTCTTGCATTCGCTACAATGGTCAGTCTTCTCTTCCATGTTTCGCCTAAAATCTCTCGAACTCCCTTTATAATTGCGCTGAAAATTCGATGTCTTATCGCGCCATCCTTGCGCCTTGAAGGCAGTCGGCTCCACAATTGCTCGTTTACTTGATGTGATCAGTTTTTGTTCTTCTTCTTCGGAGGCGAGACGATAGGCCTCTCCAAGAGTGGGTGTCGTTTTCATTGAAAGAACATGGGTTCTTATGGTCAAAAAATCGGCATCTAATCCCATTAGAAACTCGTACAACTGTTCCTTTTCTTTGAATTCATTCAACCTTTTTCCAATATCGCATGAACAATTCCCACATGTGCATTGTGGGATTGGTAAGACAGAACGTATTTCATCCCATATACTGCGAAGCTTGGTATAATAAGATGAAACAGAGGCTCCATCCTGATGCGAACAAGAAAGTAGTTGCTTCAATTCATAGGCGCGGGGTGCACTTTCTTTACCGAATCGCTCTTTTAAATCCTTCCATATCTCGGAAGACGTATTGGCGTATCGAACACTTGCTCTAATGTCCTTGTCCATTGCCGTCGTGAACCATCCAATGATCATAGCATCACAACACATCCATTGCATATATTCATCGGAGGTGTTTTATGGTTTCGGGATTGTCCCATCAACGAATCCCATTTTATTTTTCGCAAACAGAAAAATGGCCATCTCCTTGGCCCAATCGTTGTAGTTTCCATCAGTCAAGACATCGTTTACGTGAAGTTGTTTTGGTAGATCGGATGGGTGTGTGTAGTAAGGGGAATTAGCGTCAATGGTATTGCTCTTGCCACTGCCGCTCGGTTTTTCTCCGGTTGGTTTTTCTCCGGCCATGTCGGCTTATGAAAGGCGGTTCCTGATGACCCGCTCTGATACCATGAAAAAACTGATATTGAGTAATTGATTTTATTTTCTTCTGTATCATTCAATCAAAGGATACAAGAGTTTATATAGAACGCCCTTTACTTGGGAAACAACCTAGAACTCCTAAACTTTAGGAACAAGATTTATATAAAAGAAACTAAATATGATATGGTAACTAAATCTTCACGATAGTAAGATGCACCTATAATTGAATGTAGATGCACCTTATTGTGATGCACCTATAATTCAATATAGATGCACCTTAACTCTTTAATAATTGAATGAGACCATATGTTATGTGTATTTGATTTTAAGGTATGTTGGGTTTTGAGTGAGTTTTCTATTGATCTCTATGTGATAGAGGTTTCCCATCGAGTGTTTTAAATTAAGAGATCTAATTTGTGATGAAGATCTCTAAGACGAACCCGATTAAAACCACATATATAGGACCTTCCGTCATTCGTAAGTAATTCACACCTTTAAAAAAAAACTTCTACTGATTCATTACTTTTTACTATTTTTACTTTTATAGTTTTATAAAGGGATTATTACCTATAGATGTAACTAACTATGACAAAATGTCTATGTTATGTAAAGATCTCGTAAAATGTTTATGTAATGTAATAAACTTTCAAATCCTGGTTATTGGATGTACCCGGGTATATGTGGCAACCATATAATCTGTCAAGTGTAAGTTTTTGATTGGTCAGGTACATCCAATAATCGAGATTTGAAAGTTCATTACATGACATAGGCATTTTACAAAATCTTTACATGACATAGACATTTGGTCATAGTTAGTTACATCCATAGGTAATAATCCCTTTTATAAATATATAGTTTAGCGGGAAAAAAATTATTTAGTTTATTCGGATAAAACCTATAGGTGTTTTTAAACAAGTAAAATTCAAACCTAAAAACTTTTAAAGAAAACAATGTTATCCACTAGTTCACCTTTATAAGCATAGAGATATAATCACAAATACTAATACGAGACTACTTAGATAAACAATTAGATTTTCTTTCTAAAACAATTTCAAAGTTGGATAGATCTTTAACTCTTGAATCAAAATCAAAAGTTAAGATTTAAAAAGTTATTATTAAATTTTAACCCTTAATTTTGATCCAAAAATCAATATCTCTCCAACTTTACTATTAAATTACTATCAGTTATAGAGGATCTCAATCCAACAATTTAACAAAGTTATAAACGCTCAAATATCGTTAAGCTTCTTTCAGCCTATTTGATTTAACTCATAGCAAATTTTTGATATTTAAAATCGAGTTTGGATAAAGTTATAATCAAATTAATTAAGTCGTCTTTAAAATAGTTTAATAACATTAATTTGTGGTTGGTTTTCTGAAAAAGGATTCTTTATGGATTTCTTTTCTCTAATTTGTTTATTTGTATATATGACATTTGGTGGGTGGGTGTAAATTGTGACTTGTGAGTTGTGAGGATAAGGGCCATGATAACCCCACCAGGCCACCATACAACCCCAAACATAGTTGATAAACTCTTACGAGTCACGAGTCGAGTCGATTTACACCAAAAACGAGTCGACTCGTTAGGTGACTCGTTTTTGTTCCAGACTCTTACGAGTCGCTGTGTAAACTTGGACCGAGTCACGAGTCGTAAAATTATAACTATTGTAGTTTGACACTATGGTTATATATTATATATTATACTTAATTTGTTACATTATTTTGTGTGTTATCTATGTAGTTTTGATCATTTTAATGCGAATTTGAAGATAAATTGTAAGTTTATGTCTCAAAACTATTGAATATGTAATATTTTATAAATTTATTAAGATAACGAACTTATATTTTGCTTTTAAAGACGTCATATATATATATATATATATATATATATATATAATATATATATATATTATATATATATATAATATATATATATGTATATAATTACACTATATTATGTAGTATTTAAAAATGTCATGACTCTTACGAGTCGAGTCACGGGTCAAAAAATCATGTTTTCGAGTCGAGTCAAAAGTTACGAGTCGACAACTATGCAAATATCCGCCATATTCTTTTTCATTATTAAAAAAAAATTCACCTTTCAAAAAAAATTTTAATTTTCCATATTTGGTTATTATATATATACTAAAATGAGTGCAACGTTTTTTGTGCCATGGCATCTTTGTAATTTATATCTAACCATAGGGGCAAATACAAAAATTTATCCGTGTTCATTTTTTACTTTCCCCACCTGACTTTCCATTAAATATGTAGCCCCACGTGACTTTTTTTTTACGGTTTACAACAATAACTTTTACTGCTCAACAATTTCAGACCCCCTACAACGAAAAATCCGTTAGGTTACAAATTTACAATGTTCTTTTGTAGTTGTTAATCCTACTATCCGTGAGGGAAAACTCACTGGTCACCATATTTTCTGTAGGCTCTGTTTGTTTTCCATTCTGCTTGATCATAGATTTCCATTTGGCCATAGCTTTTTCTGCTATTTCTTCTGCGTTCCTCCATTCGTAGAATTTCTCCATCAGTTCTGGGTAATTCCTTGGTTTACTGAGGCACAAGTGTCGTATCAGGTCTCCTGATCGGAGGCCATGGATGGCTCCAGATATTTTTTCTTCTTCTGATATGTTTACTAAATTTCGAGTGCTATCTCCATACCACTTCAGAAAATCTTCTATCTCTTCCTCCTCTTCCTGCTTGATATATTGTGGGCCCGTAAGTGAGAGCCAAATTCCTTCTTCAATTCTGAATTGAAGTCTTTGTCATTATGGATACTTTCTTCAGGCAGGTCTTCGAGCCACACCCTTGCCTTTCCATGCAAGAGGTAGAGGATGGCGTGGCAAATTGTCGGATCGCTCCATCCTTCCGCTTTGGCTACTTCGTCGACGTTTCTCAAGAATTCATCAACATCGGAGGTACCGTCATCCAATTTAACTCTTGGATTCCCGGTATCTTTACCGGAGGTACGTATTGGCGCAGATCCTTGGTAAATTGTGCACATGACCCCTTGTATTTAGGCTCCGATTCCTTTTGCTCCACCTTGTCTTTTTCGACTCTGGTGGTTGGATTCGCCTTAATCGTGCACGCTGGGTATTGTGGGGTCATGATGCTATACGGGTAGTACCACGGGGTCTGCATGTGCTCCGAATAACTTCCACCGAAGTGTGGTGTCCCCAGGTACTGGATAAACGATCCTCCGTAAGGATAAAAATATCCCTTGGAATGGTATGATGGATATGCACTCGACGCCTGGTACATGCCTAGCCCAGGTGTTGTTTGCACAACGTTCACCGGTGGTACCCCGGTTAGGGTTCCTTGACAAAGCGGGTATGGTGGGCATACTGGTATCGGGCTTCTTATTGTTTTAGAGTTATCTTTATTTTTATTTTCCGTTTCCTTCATCTTGTTCGGATCTCCTTTGGTCAGCTGCTGACGGGTCCTTCATGTTACTGTTGAGTCGCCTTCTGCTTCTTGGGTCTGATCCCTATCTTCTTTTCCGCGTTCACGCACTGCTAGCGACAAATTAATTTGCGCCTTGCACTTGGTGTGTGACGCAGTGTCTACCTCTGGAGCCCAAACTACATCTCTTTTGACGCTACTCTCCTTTATGTCGAGATCGCCGCCTGTTACCTTGCCTCGGTCCATTATCTGGCAGATCTTTTGACCTATTGTTTGGCCGGCTGACGGCTGTCGACCCTCTCCGGTTTTTTGTTCTTCTGGGGGGTTGCGTTCTTCGACCGGGAGAGTCTTGCCATCACATGCCTCATAATTGTGGGCAGTGTTTGACATGGGTTGTTCCAAAGGAATGTTTTTTGATCGTGTGGATTCGAACTTGAGAGCAAATGTCCCACGGATGGCGCCAATTTGTTTGATCAAATAATCGCACTATGACTCAACCGGAGGTGTGAGTGGTTGGGGTGTTTTGTTGGCGATTCCCTTCGGTCAGAGGGTCGACCGAAGACCGCTTTCCAGGGGGCCCCCCCCCCCGACCCCCCGCTCACACCAGTCCCTGGGGGGGCGAGGGGGAAAAAAAAGAAAAGCCCGAAACCCACCTGATCAGTGATATCTATACACGCCGTCCAAGCGGATACCGGTCTCCAGCTGCTCCAGTTTTTTTGATTTGTCCAGAAATATATTGAAGTCCAGTGGCCAGTGTACAGTTGATGCCACTTGGAGACTTCACTCCAGTTGAGATCTGACCAAAACATGAAGATATTCTAGAAAAGTGTAGATGCACGTTTCGTGCATGACTTATTGTCCGTCGCAATGCAATTCTAAGGGCTTTTGTGTGATGATGAGAAGATGTCATCAAGGTCGTGATGACGTCATCACGAAGACAAGTTCGTGTGAAGATGTGCGCAGCCCACGAATTTGTAGGAAGCCCAGCCCATTTAGCAGCCTATAAATATAAGAATTAGGTTATAGTTTTCGTTTGATGATTTGAGTTGCAACAGATTTCGTCCAACGTGCACGGGGTAGAGATCTATACCCCGTGCCAAACAAATGTAATTCATTATTATTGTCGTCTCTTTGATTGTAATCCGTAATCATTGAGATGTTTTCCATAAGGATTTATCAATGTATTGTAATCGAGATGACTGATTAATAAAGGAATTCGTTTTATATCTCTTGTTCTTCATTCAATTCGTGTATTTTATGTCCATTAATTTTCAGAATCCTCAAAGGCGATTACAATTGGATTCCGCACTTTTGTAGTCGAATTGATCGTGATTTGATCGATCCTAACCGCACTTTCAATTGGTATCAGAGCGGGGGGAACGATTTTGTTCTCAATCGCGATCTGAATTGAGGATTTTCTGCCGAATTCGTGTGTTAATTCGTGAAGATGATGAAATTCACGCAACTTCGTGCTTACGTCAGCACGAAGAGAGTTTTGCCTCGTGCTTACATCAGCACGAACTGGCTATTATTCGCATGATTATTTCGTTTGACTTCGTGCTTACGTCAGCACGAAGTGGATCAAGTTCACAGTGACATCACCACGAGTTCATGGACAAGTTATCACGAATTACTGATTAAGTTGGTGTATATGTCACCACGAAGAGGACTTTACCTCGTGTTGACATCATCACCACGAAGATAATCACATATTTATAATCAAGTTCGTGCTTACGTCATGCCTTAGTATCCTTTACTTCGCGCTGACGTCATGCTGAAGATGATATATCGATCTGAAACAAGTTCGTGCTTATGTCATCACGTAGAGGTTTGTCCCCCGTGCTTGCATTATCACGAAGATGTTTACTTCCTTGTTTCAAGTCTATAACAAGAAGAAGATCGAACAAAGAGGTTCCAAGTTGTGTGCATACATATTCTTTGAAGCACACAAGACAGGGTAGTGGATAAAAAAAAGTATTTTGGCGGGAAAAATAAATTTTCTCCATAGTCTTAAAACGGCATGATTCATGGAGATTTGAAGTTTGGTAGTGTTCGAAAATTTTCGGTCCGTTTTTGTGCGTTTTCGACACGTTTTGGATGAAAATTTTCGGCAAATATCAAAATTTTCCTACAGCCTTAGAAATAAAAATTTACGTGAATACCAATGTTTCACGTAAATGTGTTTTCCCAGAAATTTGGAGGGAAAACGGGTAAACCCTGTTGTTGGCAAAGAGCTGTAACGGTCATGAGCTCTAAGCCATTTGGAAAACCTCAAGAATGAGAGATACTTATAACCTAGACAAGGCTGCAAGGTTGTAGAGTTTGCAGAGAAAAGGGGGGAATAAAATTTCAAGGTTGTTCTTCGGTTTTCTCAGCAAAACTCTGATATACTCGAGACTAATTGGTGATCAAAGTGTTATTCTGTTAGAATTAACAATTGACGGTAAATGCTCGAGTAATGAAGATCATAGTGTTTTCAGTTTTGATGGACACTTTTCAAGAAATGATCTTCTATATAGCAGTTATGGAAACTTTTGTCGAAATATTGGAACAATGAAGTTGATTACTTGTGGTTGAAGTACATGCAGACTGTACCTTTGCGAGGTCTCATATAGAAAAGACTTCGAGTGATTGATAGAATTGTGAAGATACTAGACTTAGTTGAAACTTTGTTGAAGTATTGAAATGATGAAGCTGGTTATTTGGTGTTGAGTACTTGAAGATTGAACCTATCTATATTCCATAATGTAAGGATGATAGTCAGGCAATTTGTAAGTTATATTGCGAGATTAAGATCTTTATGTGATTGGCGGTTTATATAATTGAAGGGGAGATCTGATAAGAAAGACTTCAGGTGATTAGTAGAGTTGTGGAGATACAAGACGGAGTTAGATGCTGCTATTTGAGACAGGGTCTATGGTATTACATTTTGTGATTCAGGTTGTAGAGTTTCTTATCTTTGTGATAGCCAATTGAATTGATGTTGATTGTTGGAAATTCAACTTCTCTATTATATGCCGATTAGGCAAGACGTGATTAATTTCTCGGGCGACGATCCTAAGTGGAAGGTTGCAATGCTTAATTCGGAGGTGGTTAATTGTTGAGGGGGAGAACTACAATGAGATGTGTTGGGTTAGTTGGTTGTCATAGAGGGACATGGACTTTGCAGTTTGAAGATCGGGATGTGATGTCAGAAGATCGAGTTTCAACAAGAAGACTCGATATCATATGTTAAGGGAGAGCCAGTGGATTCAGGTTTTTCGATAGCTATTGATTATCGGAGTTTATCTAGAATTGATTGCAACGGAAAAGGGGGAGTCTGTAGATGCACGTTTCGTGCATGACTTATTGTCCGTCGCAATGCAATTCTAAGGGCTTTTGTGTGATGATGAGAAGATGTCATCAAGGTCGTGATGACGTCATCACGAAGACAAGTTCGTGTGAAGATGTGCGCAGCCCACGAATTTGTAGGAAGCCCATCCCATTTAGCAGCCTATAAATATAAGAATTAGGTTATAGTTTTCGTTTGATGATTTGAGTTGCAACAGATTTCGTCCAACGTGCACGGGGTAGAGATCTATACCCCGTGCCAAACAAATGTAATTCATTATTATTGTCGTCTCTTTGATTGTAATCCGTAATCATTGAGATGTTTTCCATACGGATTTATCAATGTATTGTAATCGAGATGACTGATTAATAAAGGAATTCGTTTTATATCTCTTGTTCTTCATTCAATTCGTGTATTTTATGTCCATTAATTTTCAGAATCCTCAAAGGCGATTACAATTGGATTCCGCACTTTTGTAGTCGAATTGATCGTGATTTGATCGATCCTAACCGCACTTTCACGAAGACATCAAATGGAAGAAAGAGAATGACCATGGCAGCGAAGCCCAGTGGACATTCTACCCAGATCAAGAATGGAGAGCATTAGTGTAAAGTACTTACAAAGTTTTACACTGGTTACTTATCCTCCTGTAATATTGTATCTGAGTGGGGTTCTTCCATCTTGGTATGGTTCTCCTAAAACCTAGAACATTGTTCTCTTGACGAGCCGGTCTTGATATGTACAAAATTGAAAAGTATGTGGGTGATACACATCAATATTGAAGTTTAACGGGCAACCATGCAGTGGCGGATCTAGAAATCTGTCAGTGGGTATGCACTTTTTAATAATAAAAAAAAAATTTGCTAAATATATTATCCAAAAATTTTAGGCAAAAATTTTTTTGGGTAATTTTTTTTTTTGCCTTCTCAAATAATTTGAACAAGAAAATATTACTCTTCATTTATATAATTTTTCTATAAGCATTAACAAAAAAATATAAAATCTTCTACATCATATGTACGATGTATATAAAGAGTAAATCTTAATCAAGCCCTTTTCAATAAGACCTCTTCTTCAGCTCTTCCTTATATCTTTCTCAATTTTTTATTTTCATTTTATATTTACCCAAAATTAAATAAACTTACTACTTTTATAAAAATAAAACATACATTAATAACAAAACCATAATTTGTTTAAATCAATTAAATTGTTTTTTTTTTAAATCATAACTTTAAAACTATTTTACATAAAACTTAGAATCTACAGGGACCAAAGATGTAAAAATTCATAGCTGTTGTCTTCTCCAAATTGGAACCTGCAAAAAAACGAAAAAACATTATATACATATACATAGTGTATATATATCTATATATACAGACATTACATACAGATATATACACATATGAAAGAAAAGAAAAGGAAAAAAGGAAAACATTATCGAAAACCATCACTCCTGAAAAGAAGGTATGCACCATGTTTTTCAAGGATATGCACCATATGTATTTTGTGTATAAGAAAACTTACAACTCAATTTTTTATTTTCATTTTATATTTACCCAAAATTAAATAAACTTACTACTTTTATAAAAATAAAACATACATTAATAACAAAACCATAATTTGTTTAAATCAATTAAATTGTTTTTTTTTTAAATCATAACTTTAAAACTGTTTTATATACATGTAAATACTTCAGGGGTTAAACAGAAACTTTAAAACTATTTTACATAAAACTTAGAATCTACAGGGACCAAAGATGTAAAAATTCATAGCTGTTGTCTTCTCCAAATTGGAACCTGCAAAAAAACGAAAAAACATTATATACATATACATAGTGTATATATATCTATATATACAGACATTACATACAGATATATACACATATGAAAGAAAAGAAAAGGAAAAAAGGAAAACATTATCGAAAACCATCACTCCTGAAAAGAAGGTATGCACCATGTTTTTCAAGGATATGCACCATATGTATTTTGTGTATAAGAAAACTTACAACTCAATTTTTTTCCATTGGTTCGGAGTTCCATAGGGTATGCATTTGCATACCCTGTTGTCCATGTGCGTCCGCCCCTGCAACCATGTACATGAGTGGAAGTACATTGGTCATACAATGATTAAACCCTAAAATATATGGACAGATTGAGCTTTAAAAGTACTTTTCATCGATATAACTTTCATTAGGTATTATATTATACAAATAAAAATAATTACAGTCAAAAAAAACTAGAAAGTCAAATTTAGATATTTAAATTGAAACGGATGGAATATTATATTTAGCGTATCATGATATATAGAAGATGACCCTATTGAAGTATTTAAATATCGTGCATGTAGGCTTTCCATATAAAGGCTAATTGAATTTTTCGTAAAATTTCTCAACTTCAAATCTTACTTCATAAATTTTTTAAGATGATAATTTTTTTAAACGATCACATAAATATACATCAGTTATATCACATACATTTAAATAAAAGACTCACTCTTTATTTTATTTTTTTGTGAGAATTTTTTTCGTATGTTTACATATAGTTTAGACATAGATCATAAAAGCAATAGTTTTTATATGTTAAATAGAGTTAATGACATAAATCGTCCCTGTGCTTTTCTAAATAGTCACCTTTCGTCCTTTAAAATCAAAAACCTCAAGGACAGTCCTTTATAGGAGGATAAGGTTCACGTTTGGTCCTTTGACTATTTGACCGTCAACTTCTCTTCGTTAAACCCCTCACGTGCCTCCCACGTGAGGGTATTCTAGTCATTTCCACTCTAAAGGACGATACGTGACTATTTAGGTAAACCACATGGATGATTTATGTCATTAACTCTTTACAAAAACCTGATAATTTTTCATCTTTTTGTTTCACTTACTTAAAGCTTAGATATTCTAAAATTAAATACATTTATACACATACATAAACACAATAATACATATATCTCTATTTGAAGATCAATCTATCCAATTTCATTCATCCATTCAAATGAAATGGTTGCCATTAATCAAAGGCAGAGAACACAACAAAAAAAGAATGAATGAAGATGGAGATACCACCACTTTCCTGCCAACCACCGTTGGGCTTTTTCAGGCCATAAGTCCGTCGAATCTTTCAGGCCATCTGCTATATATATCTAAATGGTGACGACGGAGATGGGGAGGCCGTCGTGATGGTGATCGGATTTTATAGATATTGGTATAGATCTGGATATAAATATCGATCGGAGGTGGGGTGCGGTGGTCGGATTAGATATATATGGATCCAGATATAAATGGTGACAACAGATTTTATAGATTTAGATACAGGCCGGCGGTGTGGTGCCCGACGAATATGCGAGCACAACAACATGTGGGTCTCCGTTTGCGGCTGCCAGATGTGGTGTGGAGGGTCGAGTGGGGGTGACGTTGGTGGTGGTGATGAATGGGTCTGACGGAGTTGGTGATGAGCAGGGCTGACGGCGGCGGTGAATTGTGAGGTGCCGACGGTTTTTGGTGGTGTGGTGATTAGCGGTGGCGGTAGTGTGGGTCTTATATGGCAGGTGGTTTTCTGATGGGGTGATGGAGGTGTGGGGTAGGTGTTGTTGATGTTGATGTCCAGCGTGTGGTTTTCCGGTGAGGTAGCTGAAAACTCCAAAAACAGTTTCAGAAAAAGGTACAAACTGTAACTTAGAGAGAGAGAGAATGATAGAGAGAGAGGGTGACAAAATGAGATATATGAAAAATTTAGAGATATATGTATAGATTTATACTTAGAAAGAGATAGATGCAGATGTATAGATATATCCATGTATATGTATAAGAAGATGTGTTATAAAGGTTTAAAGGGATCCTGGAAAAGAAGATGATGATTTTTTTTTTGTTATTATTAAAAGAATTAATTACACCTTTTGGTTTTTGTAAAGAGTTAATGACATAAATGGTCCCTGTGGTTTACCTAAATAGTCACGTATCGTCCTTTATAGTGGAAATGACTAGAATACCCCTCACGTGGGAGGCACGTGAGGGGTTTAACGGAGAGAAGTTGACGGTCAAATAGTCAAAGGACCAAACGTGAACCTTATCCTCCTATAAAGGACTGTCCTTGAGGTTTTTGATTTTAAAACTCCAAAAACAGTTTTAGAAAAAGGTACAAACTGTAACTTAGAGAGAGAGAGAGGGTGACAGAATGAGATATATGAAAAATTTAGAGATATATGTATAGATTTATACTTAGAAAGAGATAGATGCAGATGTATAGATATATCCATGTATATGTATAAGAAGATGTGTTATAAAGGTTTAAAGGGATCCTGGAAAAGAAGATGATGATTTTTTTTTTGTTATTATTAAAAGAATTAATTACACCTTTTGGTTTTTGTAAAGAGTTAATGACATAAATGGTCCCTGTGGTTTACCTAAATAGTCACGTATCGTCCTTTAGAGTGGAAATGACTAGAATACCCCTCACGTGGGAGGCACGTGAGGGGTTTAACGGAGAGAAGTTGACGGTCAAATAGTCAAAGGACCAAACGTGAACCTTATCCTCCTATAAAGGACTGTCCTTGAGGTTTTTGATTTTAAAGGACGAAACGTGACTATTTAGGTAAACCACAGGGACGATTTGTGTCATTAACTCTTAATATATAAAAAGATGATTCTTCTTTGCCAATTTTATCCATCACTTTACTATATTACACATCAAATCAAAAACCACAACAAAAGCACACCCCTCTTTCCTTGCACCTAACAATCAATTACGGAGATTCATGACAATTTTGTTTTGATTTCTGATATCTATGACGATTTTTATGTTTTAATACGAGTATTAGCTAACTTAGTAAATGGTGATTCGTTGGCCAAGCACAGGTACTTTGTCAAAAATTTGCGTCAAAACATAGTAAACTTTAACATATTTACTTATTAAATCCTTTTTTTATCTTCTAATAATCCTTTCGACCTCGAGCATTCTAATTTTTCTTTTATTTCTATATTAAAATAGACGTATGAAAACCTACAAGTCATATGCCGCATGATACGGCAGGATGATGGTGGTAGCGACGACAGGTGATGGTTGATAAACTGTTAAAAACTATATAACCTAATTAGTTTATGTAAGGATATTTTATTGACGGTCTTAAAAGTTGTTAGTTTAAATTATTTCAATGTATTAAAATTTATATTTTATCGTTCAAAGATTTACACAGTAACTTTAATATATAAAGTATTATTTTTTTATGTATTTAATTAATAATATACTAACACGGTACTCGCGTAATGCGGCGGTATTCATGGCGACAGTGTGGTGGTGGGGGACGACTGTTGGTGGTAGATGTGGCGTCGAGTGATGCAGATAATTGATGTAAAAGGTTAATTGAGATATTCTAAAAGATAAATGATTAATAGTGTAATATAATCATTAAAGTTATTTTAAACATTTTACCCATATAACTTTCAACATGAGGTTATTCTTTTTAGGAAAATAATAGATACTGTAAAATTGTACCTATCATAGATACGACATTTATAAAAATAAAAATAAAAGTTACAAAATCGACCTTCATGTATTATAAATATCCATGAATGCCCCCTGAAAATAAGCTTTGCAGTACTCAAAATTTGTACAGCCTGCGGTACACATGTTCCCCATTTTTTTATTTTTTATTTTTTTGAATATCCCCAATTTTTTTTTAAGATAGATGAATGAAATTTTTTTCTTTTAACTTATTATTATGCAGCTACTATTTCAAACTTTCAACTCTATAAATTAAAGTGAGAAACGGATATTTTGCTACCAAATTAGCAAAATACTACTTCGACTATATTAATACTAGAGGGGTACCCGCGCAATGCAGCGACGATGACGAAAACGGGTGGTGGTAGCGGCGTTGGAGGTGGAAGTGTGGTTATTAGTATAAAAGTTATTGGTGTAAAGTAATAGTGTAGTTATTTTAAGGGTTGAAAGATGTATGTTATAATTAATTTCATTAAGGTTATTATAGGTATATTAGGTGAATATATTAATTTATATCCAAAAGAAAGTAAGGTCATATATTTAATGGAAGGAAATTTACCAAACCAACAATAGTTAGTGGAGTGGTAAGATTGGTGTTTTAAAAGCCATATATCTCATGTTTGAGTCTTGCCCACGACAACAGAAAATGATTTTTCAACATTTTAATAAATCTGAGGGTATTTTTGGCTTTTCAAAGGCTGAAAAGTTAAAAGGGGAAAAAGGCTATTTGCTTTATAAGGGATTAAAAATAGTTATCTATAATACCTAATAAAGTAAATCCCCTTTTTTTTTCTTATTAAACTTTAAGCCTTTGATATGACTAAAACACTCCTAAATAAAACAAAACATCTTCACACATATCTCATATTTCACAACTTCTCCTTTTCATTAACTATATTATCTTTTTACGTCAATTACTTTTTACATTAATAACCACACCTTTAATGCCATCATCACTCATCATCGCCGCCCTGCCGTCGCATTGCGCGGGTACCCCTCTCGTAAGAGATAAGATAAGATGATGGTAGAATTTTTTTTATTTTTCATCTATTTGGAATTTTAAAGTTATCTCTATATTTTAGTGGCGTTCGGACATCACGCAATACACAGACAATATATCAGTTGAATAATATTATTTTTATAATACTCATAGTAAAGAACTCCTGGCGGCAAATGCTAGCTCCAATTAAAAACCTCACTAAACTATTGTTACCTTTAAATTTTGATGGATGGATTCGAAAATGGACTAAGTGCATTGTATCTTGATTCTCACGTGTCACTAAGAGAGCAGATTATATATATAAAAACCTACAGTTTTTAGTAGTATTTAGTAGTATTCTTTAATATTCATTTGGTTATCTATATTGTTTAGCAACATTCATTACTTGTGCTTTTTTGAAGTGAAATATTATCAAAAGTTCAAAACATTAGGGCAGTGGTTAATTGACAAGGACTTGTGCATCTCAATGTAAAAGTCAAAAATTCTAAATTTGATATAACTAGTTATGTTATTCAGGCAATGTCCCGGTATATGTAACGTTGCTTCCAGAATCCTTATACAAGCAGGAGATACATTGGTTTGTTTCTTATTTAACGTGTGTCTGAAAATGTATTATTTGTGCACAAACATAAGATATAACAATCATTTACATGATCAATTGTATAAATAGTTGAAGAAATAAAAAACGAATGTTAATCATGTAACAACTATATATGATTAAAATGAAAAAAGAATAAACAAATAAAAATGTGACAGAGCAGGAAAAAAAAAGTGAAAACGAACTAATACAAATCATTGTAGAAAATAAATGATAGATGAACACGGATACCATATTAACTTTGTACAATAATTCTAAAAAAACAGAAATGACTGAAAAATGACAATTTTAATTAAAAGTTAAGACAAAAATAAAAACGTAAAATAAATAAACAAACTTATTCCTTTTCGTTAAATTGGACGAACGATGGACAATACCGATTTAACACAAATATTATTTACTTCAATGTTAGTTAGAGAAATAGACCTGACTTGCAACAACTTTTGTAACTCTCGTTAGACACTCAAACAGCATATAACATTCGTTAACACCCTATAGGGAAAATGACCTAACTCTATGTTAGAGAAAAGGACGTGATTTGCGGTCGTTATTGTAACTCCCATTAAACACCCAAACAGAAGTTAACATTCGTTAGTGCTTGTTGGAGTTTTTTAATTTATTTTAACGTTGAGGACCATTGTTGTAAGAGTATTTAACAGCAGGGACTATATTCGCCATAAAAAATATGCGCACGGAAACTGATGCACACATTTTGTATATATATACGAGGTTTGTACCCAGGCGTTGCCCCGGGAGACGTTACATATATTCATTATATTGTGTGAGGTTATATGTAAACTTTAACCTACGTTCACCTCTGTAACATATAATGTTGTTGTTCATAAACGGCATGTACCTTTGAGGCAGGTCGAACCTCCTAGCCAAATACTACTTTTAAACAATTAAATTAGGCGACCGGTAGACAGTATTAAGTTGAAACAATTACTATATACTCCTACGCCCGTTAAAAAAATGTACTCAATTTGGCGAAGATTTTGTAACTCCCATTAGACACTCAAATAGCATTTAACGATTTTTAATGGACGTTAGACAAAGGGACGTAACTCTCTGTTAGGGAAAAGGACTTGATGTACAACAGTTTTTTCAACTCTCGTTAAACACCCATACAGAACTTAATGATCGTTAATGACTGTTAGCTTTTGCAATATTTTTTAACGGAAAGGACCATTATTGCAACAGTTTTAACAAAAGTGACTAATGTTCCGAAAAAGATTAAAAGAATAAAATATTTTGGCACGCAGTCCCGTACTTTTAGTTTTAGTATATGTAGTAATAAACGTCATATATAGTTGACTGAAAGTTCACCCGCTATGAATCTAAACTTGCAAAGCAAATTACTTTAAAGTTAGTTTGTTTACAAATTAAAAACAAATGAAATCATCTAAGATCGTACGAAGTAAGGATGAGCAAAAATCAAGTAGCAAAATCAAAAATCAAATAAACTGAATGAAAAAACCGAACCAAAGTGATTGGTGTGGTTTTGGTTTTTAAAAATCGAACAGATTGGTTCAGGTGTCGGTCATATAGAAAACCAATCGACACACCCCTATCGAACCGAAACCACATATATTTAAATTTATATCATCTATATCATTTTATATTTATCACCATTACTAGTTTAATTCCTTTCATTAGTGGTGTTTTAACTTTTTACATTATGTATAACTCGTAGCAGTAAGTTTAGTCAAAACGAGTACTTAGATAATACGAAGTCTGAAAATGGATATTTAGCTTGTTGCAACAGATTATGCTTTCGGCATTCCTTATTAGCCACCAACAAATGTTTGGATGTTAAAAGTTTTTAGAAAGAATCAAAGTTTTTAGAAAGTTCTTGCAACATATATATCACTTAACAAAAAACAACAAAGTCAATTAAAGTCTCTAAAAGACTCAATTATCTCATCAAAATCTTGGTACGATAACATTTTTAATGGACGTTAGACAAAGGGACGTAACTCTCTGTTAGGGAAAAGGACTTGATGTACAACAGTTTTTTCAACTCTCGTTAAACACCCATACAGAACTTAATGATCGTTAATGACTGTTAGCTTTTGCAATATTTTTTAACGGACGTTAGACAAAGGGACGTAACTCTCTGTTAGGGAAAAGGACTTGATGTACAACAGTTTTTTCAACTCTCGTTAAACACCCATACAGAACTTAATGATCGTTAATGACTGTTAGCTTTTGCAATATTTTTTAATGGACGTTAGACAAAGGGACGTAACTCTCTGTTAGGGAAAAGGACTTGATGTACAACAGTTTTTTCAACTCTCGTTAAACACCCATACAGAACTTAATGATCGTTAATGACTGTTAGCTTTTGCAATATTTTTTAATGGACGTTAGACAAAGGGACGTAACTCTCTGTTAGGGAAAAGGACTTGATGTACAACAGTTTTTTCAACTCTCGTTAAACACCCATACAGAACTTAATGATCGTTAATGACTGTTAGCTTTTGCAATATTTTTTAATGGACGTTAGACAAAGGGACGTAACTCTCTGTTAGGGAAAAGGACTTGATGTACAACAGTTTTTTCAACTCTCGTTAAACACCCATACAGAACTTAATGATCGTTAATGACTGTTAGCTTTTGCAATATTTTTTAACGGAAAGGACCATTATTGCAACAGTTTTAACAAAAGTGACTAATGTTCCGAAAAAGATTAAAAGAATAAAATATTTTGGCACGCAGTCCCGTACTTTTAGTTTTAGTATATGTAGTAATAAACGTCATATATAGTTGACTGAAAGTTCACCCGCTATGAATCTAAACTTGCAAAGCAAATTACTTTAAAGTTAGTTTGTTTACAAATTAAAAACAAATGAAATCATCTAAGATCGTACGAAGTAAGGATGAGCAAAAATCAAGTAGCAAAATCAAAAATCAAATAAACGAACCAAAAAACCGAACTGAGCCAAAACCAAATCCTATGGTTTATAGGCTTTAAAAACCAAAATGTTCGATTCAGTTTTCGGTTATAGTTAAAACCGACCAAAACCAAACCATGTTCACCAAGGAAAAAAATACGCAATGCTAACGAATTGTGTATTTTAATCATTTAATGTCAAAATCTCACGAGTCATGCGTCAATGGGCTTTATCACGTATTAAACTTGAGCCAGGCCTAGAAACCACCCCCATTGTATGGGCTACTTATCTATTGGGTATTTGGGTACACACACCATTATATATTTATGTATATGCACTTATACAGTACAGAAGTTAAATTATAAGTTAGGTTCAAACACAAAGATAAACAAAATTTAATATTACAATTTCAGAGAATTTTGAAAAAATTTACTCATTATGCATAATCTTCAAAAACTTAAGATAGATTTTGTCAATTAATATCAATTTTTTCTATATCTATAAACATTAGAAAAAGGATATCTTGAAGTTTTGGCTCGTGTGATATGTGTGATAATTATAAGTTGCGAGTTCAAGTCTCATTATGAATGCTTTGTAAATATGTGTGGAATTTTATGAAACATATAGAGTTTCATGTAAATTAGGGAACCAATTTAATGAATCAATACCTTCTAATATTTTTCCACCAATTTAATGAATCAATTTAATAAAGGAAAATGATTAATCCTCCTAAAAGAATAGCCTAAAAATCCTCCTAAACTATTAGATGGTAACATGTGAAATCCACTAATTTCCTTTCCTAATCTTGCCCCCTAATTTTCCCACATGTCTCCATCTAATAGTTAGGAGGATTTTTAGGCTATTCTTTTAGAAGGATTAATCATTTCCCTTTAATAAAACCTCTCCTAAAAGGTCAGCATCTCTCTATATAACTAAGGCCTAAGCCAACGGCCCCTTCGTGGGCTCTTCCTCAAAGCCATCGATGAGGACACCATTGGCAGCAAGGTGTTCGTGGGGCTCTTCCTCAAATCCCTTCGTTGGAAGGAATCGTGACGACGGGGAAAGGTGGGTCCAGTTTTGTTTAAATTATATGTATGTGTGTGTGGTTTTTTA
Organism: Erigeron breviscapus; assembly: GCA_034093135.1. Lineage (NCBI taxonomy): Eukaryota > Viridiplantae > Streptophyta > Magnoliopsida > Asterales > Asteraceae > Erigeron > Erigeron breviscapus. Next base: position 38,273,096 of record CM067170.1, on the reverse strand, counting down.
TAGATTATATTATATATATTTGAGGAAGAGGTGAGGAAGAGGTGGGGTTGGTAGTGAGTGAGGAAGAGGTGGGGTTTTTTTTTTTTTTTTTTTTTTTTTTTTTTTTTTTTTTTTTTTTTTTTTTTTTTTTTTTTTTTTTTTTTTTTTTTTTTTTTTTTTTTTTTTTTTTTTTTTTTTTTTTTTTTTTTTTTTTTTTTTTTTTTTTTTTTTTTTTTTTTTTTTTTTTTTTTTTTTTTTTTTTTTTTTTTTTTTTTTTTTTTTTTTTTTTTTTTTTTTTTTTTTTTTTTTTTTTTTTTTTTTTTTTTTTTTTTTTTTTTTTTTTTTTTTTTTTTTTTTTTTTTTTTTTTTTTTTTTTTTTTTTTTTTTTTTTTTTTTTTTTTTTTTTTTTTTTTTTTTTTTTTTTTTTTTTTTTTTTTTTTTTTTTTTTTTTTTTTTTTTTTTTTTTTTTTTTTTTTTTTTTTTTTTTTTTTTTTTTTTTTTTTTTTTTTTTTTTTTTTTTTTTTTTTTTTTTTTTTTTTTTTTTTTTTTTTTTTTTTTTTTTTTTTTTTTTTTTTTTTTTTTTTTTTTTTTTTTTTTTTTATATCTCTTTAAACTTAATATAGATATGAATTTCTTCTTTTCAAAGTTACGTATCTTGAATCAAATCAAAATCAAACTAATGTTATCATTATCATTGTTATATCTATTCTCATATGATATGTTTTTTCCTATGTGACATTTTTAGTTTTTTATCACATAGGATTTTTAATGAGTTGTCATTTTATCCATTTAAATTGTTATATTTATGTTGACATGTATGATATTAATCATCAATTCTAATCTTAATCATCTTTTTTCAAATGAGATTGTTTATTATATTATGTTTATTTTTTGAAAAGTATTTATTATATTATATTTAATAAATATATTTTTATGATTTTCAAATATTTATGTTTCATTAGTCATACTTTAACATATTTTACGTATATCATATATTTAAACTATAATTTTATTGTATGCATCAGTCGTAATCTAACAGTTTTTTATATTATCATAAATTATGAATAATAATGTAACTATCAGTTATTGTATTTTTATTTATGTTTCAGTCCAGCACAACGTGCGGGTTTAATCTAGTAAATAGATATATTTTGTTATGCTTCCTAATCATTCCCATCTTATTCTATCTTGGTTGCAACATATAAATGATAAAAAGTCATTCACTCTGATAAAATTATTTGTCAGGTTTTATGCATCAATATGCGCTTTGGCCCTCCAGCATGTTAAAACTTTACTTCTTAACAGTATTATGGATTGGAAACGCATTTAACTGTAACTGAAGGCTTAAGTAAATGAGTTGGAAGTATGACTTCCAAGTGTAGAAATGAAAATCAGAAAAGACATTAGAAATCAATCGAATTTGATTCATGTAACTTACCTGACTAGATAAGCAATTGAAAAAGTGCAACAAACGTAACAATGGGGTAGAGTTTCACTTCTCATCAACACATTGTCACAATGGCAATGGAAGCAGAACCCCATAAACAATAGTATAAACGTATCTTTGTGAACACCTAAATCATGTACACAATAGACAAAAGCTGTGTGTATGGAAAAAAGGGGCTTTTCTGTACATAATCTATCTCAGTGGCCATGCTCGACGGAACCTAGTATATAACATGCGTGATCTTGTGAAGTGCTGATACGTTTGGGCGATGAAGAAATAATCTTCTAGCAGCTTTAAACAGATCTGTGATGATCGAATAAACAACATGAAGAAGTCAGATTTCATCATTACTTATAGATTGTTTATTGTTAATAACAACCTTAGTCTAAATACATTCCCACTCTTGAAAACTTGAAACTAACATTATGCAAATGTTTTAGACTAAATAACAAAGGGTTTGAGGAGACTATATGTACCCAACGTTTGCTACGGGCGGCAATTAGGACAGAATTTGGGTTGGTTGGTTAGTATCACCCAACCTGTATACGAGCCGATTAACCTTTCTAACGGGTCAAACAGGTTTGTAGGTTAAGTGAATTATAACGGGTTGGTAACATAAAAGGATTTGACAGGTTGAAATTATCATCTATAATTCCTATATTCTTTCAAGTCTAATGTTTTACGTGTTACTAGTTGATCCATAACCCAACTCGAACAAGACAAACTGATTAAACAGGATATGTGGAGTGACCCAATAATGACCCGGCCCTTTTGGAGCCAACCTAACCTGAAAATGTTCATGTCAGATCTCTACCTATGAAATAGAATATACACTAAACTTCTTGCCAATCAAAGTAGAAGATATGCAATTTACAGATTATTTAATACACTAAAAGCGGTCTTTCTTAACTACGGCTTCCTGGCCCAAAGGGAATAATAGGAAATAAAGGGTACTAGTACAAAAACTTGTAGCACCTAGTCTACTAGGGATATTTAAATACCTGATTTGATGTTGCACTGTCGTATGCAATTGGCCTAAGAGCCGCCATCAGATCTGTCAAAGTGATGGTTATGTACTTGTGCAACTTTCTTTTTTCGAACATTCATTAATGACTCTAAACTTCTCCCTGGACTTCCAAATCCACATTCTGGCGTGTTTGGAGAAACTCCCCCTCTAGGGCTCCCTAGCTTAGTAAAGTCGGGATTAAAGTCTTTACTTGGTATATACCTATCAGATGGTGATTGGTGACTCCCACGGAAAGGTGACTTTGGACTATGATATGACCCCTCTGCTTTCCACCAATATTTAGGACTCAGAAATTCAGTACTCATGCAACAAGAATCAGCACTTGAAATTCTTCCATTTGATACTGCCAAATCATATGATATTTCATCCAATGTCTTCTCTAGCCCGTTTACTCGTGTCTCCAAAGAATTCATTCCACTACGAGAACTTCCAATGAATTTCTAAAATAATATGACAAATAGAGTTAGTTAAGAATCAAAACTCTTCATTACAAAACAAAAAATAAACGATTATCATGAAAAACACTAATGCACCTGTAACATATTCAAGAGATTTGACTGCTGCTTTTCAATCTGAACAAGCTGTTTTTGTATCCGAGACATATCCTCAACCTCTTTCTGGTTTCCATAAGAATATGCTACTTCATGTCCATTTATGTCTATGTCCATCTCAGAGTCATCGATTAGAGGAACCACACGAGAACCAAATCTTGTTCTATTAGAAATGACTCTTTTTTCTGTTTCTGAAATGATGATACTTTTGACAGTATCCACTGTATCAGGAACCACCGTTTTTTCACTCATAGTTTTACCTGCAGATTCAGACTTGGGTACAGAAACTTTAACTTTTGAATCCAGTTCTTTCTCAAAATCCGTCTTTCTAGACATTGAACCATTCTGTTTCCTGTAGTTACTCTTTGGAGGGCTTCTACTTGGTGTCGCAGTTGGAGATGAACGTTGAATTGGAGAATGCTTGCTACTTGGATTTGTTTCCTTTGATGGAGTCTCCAAAACGGTTTTATGTGCTATAATTAGGAATCATTTAGGCGACGATTAGGTCATATTTAAAGTGGTCCAGCATAAACGTGCTACAAAAGTACACAAGTAATACATGCTACCAATAAAGTCACCAAACAAAATAAAACATTATGAATCATGCCATCAATTTAATCATCAAGAAGTGTAACCATTACCCACCAATATATATAAATCGTATCTATGAATATACCAAAAACTCCCAACATAATGATGTTAAATCATACAGAACTAACAACAATTGTCATGCTACCAACAAAGTGACCAAATATTATCAAACATGGAATACATCATGCCATCTACTTAATCATCAAAAAGTGTCACCATTGCTATACAATATATCTAATTATCTAAAAACAACCTAATCACAATTTTAAAAAATAAATTATGTCCCATGTTCCAACTTTAATCGTTTTTCTTTAATATTAGAGTTATATTTTTTTTTTGAAAGTTATATAATTAACTATCTTTCCTTCCACCTAAACCTTTTACCAGAAAACCAACTACTTAAAATCCACAACTATTCTATGCCCGAAACATAATACAAACACATTAATATCAGCTAACCAACCATTTAACTAATGTACTCATCACCAAGATTTTTAGTAAGCCCAAAAGTTAATTAATCCAAAATTCCAACTAATCTCAATTATTCAGTCTCTTTCCTTCCCTCTTTTGAAACGGTCAAATACTACTAAATTGATTATATCTTTTTTACCAATCAATAACATAAAAAAAAATAAAAAATCACAAAATCAATACAAAATTACCTGTAGAAGATGAATTTCTAGTCAATTGAGGCGAAATTGGAACTTCATCTTCATGCCCTGGAATCTCCTTCCACAATTGTAATGTCTGATTCATTGATTCGCGAACTACCTTCACCTATTACATTCAACAAAGTCTTTAAAAAAACGATATCGATTTTATATATACTAATTAATAATAACATTATAACAGTCTAATTATATATACCTTGTCGAATCTTTTATTTTCCAACGAAGAAACACAAGAATCCTTAAAATCAATCAAAGTCCGTTTTTCGGACTCAGCCAATCGACCCAATGCCTCAACTGCGGCTTTCCTAACAGCCCAATCTTCACTACTCAAAAACTCAACCAAACAAACAACAACCAAATTCAAACAATTCTTATTCAAACCCGAACCCGACCCAACTATACTTCCAACAACGTTCAACAACGCCGATTTCGCTTTAAACCCATCAGATTTCACCAATTTCAAAAACTTCGGCAACATTTTTTTCAACTCCACGTGTTCAGGATCACGTGACGCATCAATTGCAGCAGATAAACATAACGCTGAACCCATCTGAGCGTTATGATCTTGTTCAGACATAACAGCTTCAATTAACGGCGTTGATAATGAACTAAACGGATGTGACGTAATCTCTGATGATATTGACGTCACCGCATGTACACATGCCGTACGTACTGACGTATCGTGATCTCGCAGCCGTTTTATAACGGCTGCGACCATTTTCGATACGTGTGGTGACAACGCGTCACCATGAGATACAGATATAAAACTTAAAATTTTAATACATTGTCTTCGGACAGAAGATTTGTCGGACGAGGAAGTTGAAGAGATGTACGATAAAAACGGAGCGAATGTGTCGTCGGTGAGGCTGCGAGCGATGTATTCGAGCTCGGTTGTCGCGACGGATAATGTGTCGCGGTCGGAGAGTTTGTTTAAACAGGTGATTACTCTGCTTTTGAGATCTTGTGGTTGGGATGAAGGTGGTGGTTGAGGTGGTAAAGATACTCGTTTTGATAGAGACATGACGGTGGTGGCGGTGGTGATTACGGAGATTACGGCGGTGGACGGTGGACGGTGAACGGTGGAATGTGTTTACTGGAAGTACACGAAATTGGTTGCTTGCAGAGAGAACGTGGAAGGACAGGTTGAGTTGATATATCTAAATAGATTTAGATAGATATAGATATAGATGTATAAATATAAAAATATGAATAATTCTGTGTAGATATGGAAGTATATAACCTAGTTATTACAAATTAAATATGGAAATATATACTGTATTATCATTCGAAATAATTGAAATAGCGTGCAATTTTTATTTTTTGGAATATGGAAATATAAACTTTAGTTATTTTATATACTTACCATATAAGTTTTACACCCAATTTTGGTGCGTCTATCTCAAGATTATTGAATTCTGACTACGCCCTAAAAGGTTTTGCTATTTTAATCTTAGTGGGTATCGCATAGCTAAGTCGCGCTCACCAAATTTGCATTTGTCAATATTCGAATCTTCACCAATCTAGAGAAAAACCACAAGTGAAAAACTTTTTGATTACATGAAATTGCCGCCGAAGTGACATGATCGTTAAACGTTACGTTTTTTATTTTTTTTATTTTGAAGTGGTCTCAATTTCGAAACTTTACTAGATTAATGATTACAAGCATATTTGCGATTTAACTACATACATCTTAATCAAATTAAAAAGATTCATAATCTTCGAGCAACCTAAATAAGGATAAAAATTAGTTTATCCGTATTATTACATGACCAATTTGACATTACCTTTTTGATGATTTTTCGACTTGTGGACTTCATTTTCAAAAACGAGTTTTTACATACTAAAAGCCTATTTTGTGCATAGTTTTTAGTATCACTTGAGCTTAGAACATGTTAGTTACGAGTACTAACTTAATTATTTCGAAAACCATTATGCCAAAGATACATTGGTTCATTGGTTTATAGCAGAGTAACTAGCAATTCTACCCGCGCGTTGCCGCGGAAAACGCTTTTAGCTTTTAGATACAAACATGATAAATTCGCTAACAAACATTAATTTGGAATTGCTGTCATACACACAAAACAACTAATGATTACTTGCAAGAAAAATAAACAATTCCTCAAAACGAAAACACAAAAAAGAAGAAGCAAATATATGACATAATGTCCTGAAATGATACAATAAGACCAGAAAAATAGTTGACAAATAATACAATGTTTATATTAACAAAAAAATTGTCAATATAAATAAAAAGCATGTAGAAAATGGTTATACTAAAAAAAATCAATATAAATAATCAACATTATTGTAACAGAACGAATGAAAATAATACAAACCAAATGTTTAAAAATATTTTGAGGCTTATCATAAAGTTGTAAAGTTCAGAGGTAAGAAAAAAACAAGCAAACTAAAGAATAACTCCAAAGGTAAAAACATAAATAAGTGAAATTTGTTTGATTAAAACTTGAAAACTTAAAAGTTTGGTGTCAAAAATTTGAAAACGCTAACTTTGATGGATGGTAAATATTAAAAGATAGTCATAGTAATTTTAAGGGGGTTAAAATTTAAATTAAAAAGAAAGTAAAGTTTTATTGTAACTCATGTTTATAGACTTGTATATAGATAATTAATTAATACGCATAAGAAAAGAGTACCTAATGTTTTAATACTTGTACTATTAACTACAATGTTTTTGTGAGGGGAGACCACTTTGGTTTTTAGTATATACAAAACATGTTATTGATGGGCTAAAATGTAAAAGATAAAAGTTTTAGGGGGTTAAAAGGTAATGAGGTAAAAGTTGATGGGCTAAAATGTAAAAGATAAAAATTTTAGGGGGTTAAAAGGTTAAGACGTAAAAGTTGATGGGCTAAAAGGTAAAAGGTAAAAACTTTGTAAGGTTAAAAGGTAAAGAGAAAACTTTAGGGGGATAAAAGGTAAAGAGGTAAAAGTTGATGGGCTAAAATATAAAAGGTAAAATCTTTAGGGGGTTAAATGGTAAAGTGTTCAAAGTTGCATGCATGTGTACTTGTACCTTGTGCATATAAACCTGTAAAAAACCACTTGGTTTTTAGTATATAGGGTCAATAGAAAAAGATTATTCATATTAATGTTACCTATTTAATATCATGAAAAAGTAGTTGTGTTACATGTTACAAAACCAAAGTGATAGTTATAAATTAAATGTATGCTTAAAAGTATTATTAGGTAATTAGGTAAAAAAAAATATCTTATCTTACTATACCTATAAGTGAGGATAAGCTCAGCCTATGTGGCAGTCACTCGGCCCATCCACGTCGTTATTTACGTGGCACGTCGAGGTAACACTTATCCTATGTGTCAACCAAATACAGTGTCCACATCCAAGTAGATGTAGTGTCCATGTCACAAGATACATGGCTTGGGGTAACAATTGTGATAAGTTGTTTACTTAAAATTAAAAAAACATATGCCCACATATAGGTTCGAACCCAGGTCCAAGTTGTATGAGTCAAGTCATTAACCAACTATACAATTGTAATGTTTTATCATTTTAGGACAAACACATATCTATAAACTAAAGTAGTTATATATAGAAGGTATATTAAAGATTAATTGAAAAGTTTGACCACGGTATTTTCGAATACATAGAAATTTTGTACTTTTGAAAATTCAAATTTAAAACATAAAGGTTTCTTCTAACAAGTTCCAAGTTCTGTTTATATGGTCACGTTAACGTTACAAACCAAATAACAAATGTCGTCTATAAATAATCGAGCCGTGCATCGCACGGGTTCTAACCTAGTTGAAACATATGACAAGATATACACATAAAGACGTAATATGTGCAACTAACATTTAAAAAACCCTTCATAAGGTTTTGAATATGTACTTGTGATTTAAAACCAATGTTTACAATTTCTTTTAACTATTCCCAATCATTCATGTATAAAATGGAGTCAGCAAAAAGAATTGCTCCCACTATTTTATAAGTGACGGAAGGAATAAAATTCCTTCCTCCATCCCCAAGGAATGGAGATTCCATTAAATGATGGATTCATTCTTCACAAAATTTGATAGAAGAAACTACTTGCGCAAAATATTTTTAAAAAAACATTTGGCTTTTGCTTTTTACTCTTCTTTTTACCTTGACTTTTATCGAAAAAAAAATGTGTCTTCTTGATCTAATTAAGGGCGCGTTTGGTTCACATAATGTTTTTGGAAGGAATGGAATCTTTCAAAGGAATTGGAATTTGAAGGAATGGAATTTGACGGAATGTTTTTATTTTTTGAAAATTCAAGTGACGGAAGGAATGAAATTCCTTCCTCCATCCCCAAGGAATGGAGATTCCATCAAATGATGGAATGTTTACATTCCTACGGAATGAGATTCCCTCTTTTTTAAACAACCAAACGCACTAAGGAATGAAATTCAATTCCAATTCCATCAAATTCTGGAATGTTTCATTCCTACGGAATGAGATTCCATCAAATGATGGAATGTTTACATTCCTACGGAATGAGATTCCCTCTTCTTTGAACAACCAAACGCACTAAGGAATGAAATTCAATTCCAATTCCATTAAATGATGGAATGTTTACATTCCTACGGAATGAGATTCCCTCTTTTTTAAACAACCAAACGCACTAAGGAATGAAATTCAATTCCAATTCCATCAAATTATAGAATGTTTACATTCCTACGGAATGAGATTCCCCCTTCTTTAAATAACCAAACGCACTAAGGAATGAAATTCAATTCCATCAAATTCCATCATATTCTGTGAACCAAACGCGACCTAAGATGTCAAAATTGTTGGATGTTGGAAGTTGGAAGCATGTTATTGTCCAATTGGGATGAGAATTCAATTTCAAACAATATATCCTTTCTTTTTCCCATTACTCTTTTACATGTTAATATGTCTTTAGATTAGATGCGACATTCTTGTTGTTGACTAGTAACATAAGTTACACATGTAACTTAAAAATGTAAATAAATAGACTTTATTTCTTTGTCATTGAAAGAAATAAAAAGGTATAATAATTTGACATCTACCTAAAACTAATTTTCTTTCGTGTGTTCGTATCAACAAGGTGAATGCATTTATTTTTTCTTTTTGAAACGGTCGAACTATTACTACATACCACTAGAAACTGATAAATCAAAACTACTACTATTCACGATATATATATATATATAGCAAAACACATGATTTGTCAACAAGAGTATATATATATATATATATTATATATATATATATATCTATATATATATATTATATATATATATATTATATATATATATTATATATATATATCTATATATATATATTATATATATATATAATATATATATATAATATATATATATAATATATATATATATATATATATATATAATATATATATATATAATATATATATATATCTATATATATATATAATATATATATATATTATATATAACTATTATACATACCACTAGAAACTGATAAATCAAAACTACTACTATTCACGATATATATATATATATAGACCAAAACACATGATTTGTCAACAAGAGTACTGGAATTTTATGTTATATATATATATATATATATATATATATATATATATTGATGCAGAAACTACAAGAATGGTCTTGTTATTTTAGAGAAGAAAAAAGGTACATGTACCAAACATGGAAGGTCACACCTAATAATAATAGCCATGGGATCCAATTTTGTAGGGGGGAATAACCAAACACTTAACTTGTAACATGACAAATGTGATGCATGTGATATCATGAGATTGCTATAAGGTCAACCTGGTTGGTCTATATTATCCCCAAATTTAATGAATGTTTTATAATATGTTTCCATGGGATTGGATATAGATTTTTATTGATACGATATTTATTATGTTGTTTGAAGTTTTTATTTTATATACGTTATAATCTAAAACTTGATGTAGAAATTAAAGTATTGTAAATTTTCTAGAAAATAAGTAATAAATAACATTGGAAAAACACCTAAGCTTTCAAGTCAAGTATCCGATTAAATCTCTATCTATGTATCAAAGTTAGTGGCTTTATAGAAATTTTAGATGTATATATGTGACACAAGATCATGAATCTGCAAACTCGATTTGAAAATTAGAGACATGGAGTAGAGAAAGTGATAGAGCACGAATTAATAGATGTAATAGGAAGATGATAGTGAGTGGTGAATAAAGGGGTTAAAATTCATGTGACATTTCTTGGCTTATTAGGCAACCTTTTGGACACATTAAAGGTTGTGATGTTGTTTTCCTTTTGATAAGGTCTCAAGATCCCCATTTCAATTCCAACAATGTTTGGCCTCATTACTACTCGTGTTTTTTATTTTTTCAAAACATAAAAGAGAACATGGGTGAATTAATTTAAACCCATGAACTTTATATATGGAGTTTAGCGGACATATTTTGGATAACTCTACCGATCTAAACTCGTAAAGTAATTATTTGTTCAATTTAATAAATCAGAAAAATGAACTTACTACTATAGTATTGACATCAACAAATGTTAACCCTTGTAAATTGGGAAGTGATATATCTACAACTACTTTTAATCATTTACTATAATACATGCATTGTATAGTTGTACACGGTGCTGTAAAATATATACATGTTGTAGATGGCTAATAAGTGATGTAGATATATCACTCTCCTTGTAAGTTAGAGGAGGAGGATCCCAAAATGGCAAAATCCATTATCCACTATAGCTGAGTAACAACTAATAATTAAAAACATACATGTATGTTAGTCCTGATAAAATAGCTATTGAGGGAGTGTTTGGAATTATTATGTGTATAAGTTTATTTGCAATTTAGAATGAGAATGAGAATCAATTAATTTGAAACTTAACCTTTCAAGTTTGAAAACTACTTATTTCTTGGGTTTGATACCACCCATATTTTAAATTATGGGCGACGAGTCCTTCTTTCATTTTATAATTTATTTTTTTTTAACAGCAAAAATATATTAATATAAATGAAGAACCACTAGCAAGACGCTAGAGGTCACAATACAAAATCTAGAATTACAACAAAGTACACATTCTAGATCCTACCCAGAACTTTGACTGCTAAGGTCGCAGAAAGGTTGAAAAAACTTATGCCAATTACAGAAACTGAGACATAAGAAAAAACCCCACCAACGAAGGCCGAGCCACCAGTTTTCACTTCATGGTGTTTTTGGTGCGCCCCCATACAAGCTCTGAGGATAACAAATCAATAAGACACTAAAAAAGACCAAATTAGATACTAAACGGTCTTTCATTCCACGAGTCCCATGTAGAGAAAGCTTTCCTATCTCGATTGGTAGTCCAGAGATACGAAAGCGAAATGATAGAGTAGACAATATCCTTACTATTATCATGAACCGCGTTGTGAAGGCGTTGTTCCTAGCTTTCCAAATATGCCACCACCAAATATACAAAATAGCTTCCAATTTATGGCGACTAGCAATCGAAGTAGTCAGATTCTCACACCACGACAAAATACGCTCTGGATAGTCATCCGGTATCTCAACCTTTAACCAATCATTAATAAGAGCTCTAGTATCTTTCACCAACTTGCATTGGTATCTTTCATTTTACCAACTTGCATTGGTATCTTTCATTTTATAATTGTACTATTCTTTTTATTGCCTAGGCATTTTGCCAAAGCACTTTAATAAATTAGGCATGGTAAAAAAATAAATATAAACAACAATAGCAATGGGAATGAAACCTGTCATTATATTCCCATGCCTTCAAACCAAACATACCCTTTGGCATTATACCGATCTCTCATTTGTTCTCTATGTGATCTCTTCCATTCGTCGCGATTCTAAATACCTACAGGTTAGTGCTTAAGGTTGATGCTTAAGGTCATACAATAATATCAAAAGGTTCAAGTCAAGCCAAGTCTTTCAATCTAGCCTTTCCTGTTCAAGGCTAGTTTAAATTACATGTTCAATAGGTTTCACCATGTATGTATAAATATAAGATTAGTTATAATAAACACATTCAAGTATAGTTTAAGTAATCGTCCAACAACTAATAAATTTCTTGCAAAATTCCTAAATAATTATACATTACTTACATTTATGGAACATATAACTTATTCAAAATCCAACTAAGCAACAACTCTTCTATGAACATACATATTCAATAACAACTTGCCAGGAATATTATAATATTTCAATGATTAATGCAAGCGACTAGTTGGAATATACATGGACATATTTTAAATATGTCACAGCCGCACAGTCCTTTCATAAACCAATAATTTTAGGGATCATATTGTTGGGTTTTATCAAAACAATATTATCCTTATAATATTAAAACGCAGCGGAAAAATTGAACCTTTCAAGATGTGGTATGTAGTTAAAAACCAAAGTTTAACATATAAAAGAAAACCCAAACAATAAGGATCCATGTATATGAATGACATACATACAAAATAACAACCATAGGGTGTTTTAGAAGACTACCTTTCTTCCAAGCTAGTAAGAAGATAGAGATGAAAAGGATGATGTTCTTCAATAAACAAGTCTTCAATGTAGAAGAACCTCAAGCTAGTATACCCCAAGCTTCCAACAAACACCCAAACTATGCTAGGATTTATACTTGTTAAAACCCTTCCTTTCTCACTTCTTTTGGGCTGAAAATAATGAGAAGAAAAAGGAAGTTTTTCTACCTAAGAATGAGAGAAGAATGTCTTACAAATGCATGTAAGAAAATTGATGTAAACTATGTGTTGTGTTGTATATTGTATATGAAGTACAAGTGTTATAAGTAGATCAAATCTACTTCAAAACCACATGGGGGGGGGGGGCCACATGGGGATTTTTCAACCAATTTTCCTTTAAAATTTTATTTAGTATTTACTTGTACATTTTATGGATAAAATTGCAACATAACTTATTACATATCTTATGTAACATATTACATATTATACACAACACACATAAGTGTTTATTATACCAAATAAACATATTCACATTTCTCTCAAAATAAATCATCCATATAATTTATTTATATATCTCAAGTGCAATTATTTAGAAACTCACTTTCTAAATACTTCAAGTATTGATATTTATTTAAAGATCATATCATATAAATAAATATCATAGGTGTTTGTCTAGCTTGTTATTGGGTATGACCCGACTTGGATCATCACGTACTAGCCACGTCAATTTAATATGTGTCTTGGGCAGACGGATTCCTACAATCTCCCACTTGCACAAGATTCATAGAAGATTGACGCAAGCAGCAAATACCGCCTAACAACGGTTTGCTACCCCTAATACGTATGACTAAGTGCCATTCAATAACATCATCCTCTTCAAGTCCCTTTCTTGAAATGATTTAGGTGAATTGATCATTTATCCTTTTGTCACAGATGTCATGTTAAATCCTAGAGACACAGAGTGATCATTCTCTATGGATTTAACTTTGTAACAGGCCTTAGACATCTAACTCTCAACGAATAAGAGGGACAAATTCCATCTCGACTACATACGTCTTTCACAGTCACCTTATATCATACCTGAGCTTAGTCTTATGTACTGCCATGTTTCAGAACAGCGAAGAACTAAGTCAAAGTATAATATTCAGTGAATTTCAAGACCCAATATGTATCTCAGGTCTGAGGATACAATGATATTCGCCTTTTAACTCAAGATTACTTATGATCAATCATAAAGATTCCATGTAGTAATACTTGAGAGCAGGTCAGTCCAATATTTGTATCCCACAAATATCTATGAACCTTGGTAGCAACATCTTGCTCTATATTTAAAACCTTTTGAATATCTACCAATCCAAGTTCATAATAATCTTACATTCATATTTGTTCCCACAAATATGATCGACTACGGATATTTAGAATAATTAACTTATTCATGGATTTAAACATGCAAAAATGGAACATAACACAATTTAAAGTAGAATATCAATATTCATATAAAGTGTTAACAAATACAAGTGTTCCGATATCCAAATACATAAAATAGATCAAATCCAATCACTAGAATGTCGAAGTCCCATGGCACAAGTATGACTCTCATGCTTGGGCCTTTCAAGGAGCTTCGTGAGTGGATCCGCAACATTTTGATCGGTGTGAACTTTGCAAATACATATCTTTCCTTTTTCAACTTCATCCCTTATGTAGTTGAATCTCCGCTCAATGTGTCTAGTCTTCTGATGCGCACGAGGTTCCTTGATTTGAGCAATCGCGCCCTCGTTATCACAAAGAATTTCTAGGGGTTCTTGAATGGAAGGAACAACCCCTAGATCGACAATGAATTTCTTCAACCATGCAGCTTCTTGTGCTGCCAAAGAAGCGGCGATGTATTCCGACTCTGTAGTGGACAACGCAACCACATCTTGCTTCGAGCTTTTCCAAGAAACAGCTCCTCCGTTTAGAATGAAGATGTACCCCGATTGTGATCGAGAATCATCTCGATCAGTTTGGAAACTCGCATCCGTGTAACCTTTTACAACGAGCTCCTCCTCACCAGATCCATATATTAAAAACATATCTTTAGTGTTTCTAAGATATTTCAATATATTCTTGACAGCCATCCAATGACTATCTCCTGGATTTTGCTGGTATCTACTTGTCATGCTTAAAGCGCATGACACGTCCGGTCTCGTGCATATCATAGCATACATGATGGATCCTATAGCAGATGCATATGGGATTCCACTCATTCTTTCTTGCTCAGCTTTTGAGCTAGGAGATTGAGAAGTGCTCAATATAGTTCCTCTCTGAATAGGTACCAAACCTTTCTTAGAGTTTTCCATCTTGAACCTTTTCAAGATTTTGTCTATGTATGCACTCTGATTCAAACCTATTAAGCGCCTTGATCTATCCCTATAGATCCTTATTCCCAAAATATAGGCGGCTTCACCAAGATCCTTAATGGAAAAGCAACTTCCAAGCCAGGCTTTTACACCTTCCAAGGTTGGAATATCATTTCCAAACAGTAGAATGTCATCGACATATAATACTAGAAAAGTAATTATGCTCCCACTAGCCTTCTTATACACACAAGCTTCATCAGCGTTTTTGATGAAGCCAAATTTCTTGACTTCTTCATCAAAACGACGATTCCAACTTCTTGATGCTTGTTTCAATCCATAGATCGATTTCTTTAACTTGCATACTTTATTAGGATGTTTAGGATCGATAAAACCTTCAGGCTGATCCATATAGACATCTTCCTCAAGATATCCATTTAGAAAAGCGGTTTTGACATCCATTTGCCATATCTCATAGTCATAATGTGCGGCTATGGCAAATAATATCCTAATAGACTTTAGCATTGCCACAGGCGAAAAAGTTTCATCATAATCAACCCCTCGAGTTTGAGTGAAACCTTTTGCTACAAGTCTAGCTTTATAAGTAACCAAGTTTCCATGCATATCGTGTTTCAATTTGAACACCCATTTACTTCCAACTATTTTGGAATTAGGAGGTGCTACAACCAATTCCCAAACTTGGTTGTCATACATGGATTGCATCTCAGAGTTCATGGCTTCTAGCCATTTGTCCGAATCTGATTTGGACATTGCATCATGGTAGGTGGTAGGTTCATCAGAAACCACCATATAGCATTCATCGATGAGAAATCCATATCTCTCAGGTGGATAAGTAGCTCTACCAGATCTACGAACGTTTTGTGTGTTTTGATCAAACCTTTGATCATCTTCAACATCCTTTTGTTGAATGCTAGTGTCAACCAAGCGTGTATCTGTTTGTGGTTCTTGATCTTCTTCAAGTTCCACTGTTCTAGAACTAGTTCCTTCCATAAGGAATTTAGTTTCCAAGAACTCAGCCTTTCGAGCAACAAATACATTTTGCTCATTAGGATTGTAGAAATAATATCCCAAATTATCTTTAGGATATCCTACAAAGATACATTTAGTGGATCGGGGCTCTAATTTGTTTGAGGCATCATGTCTTACATAAGCCTCACAACCCCATACCTTTAAGTATGACAAAGATGGAACTCTTCCATGCCATATTTCAAAAGGTGTTTTCTCCACTTTCTTGGTGGGAGCCATATTCAAAATTCGGGCAGCAGAGATTATGGCATAACCCCAAAATGATAGAGGTAGTGAGCTTTTGCTCATCATGGAACGAACCATATCTAATAGGGTTCGATTCCTCCTTTCAGACACACCATTATGTTGTGGTGTTCCAGGTGGAGTTAGTTGTGAGATGATCCCACAACTTCTAAGATGATCTTGAAAAGCACCACTTAGGTATTCACCTCCTCTATCAGAACGAAGAATTTTTATTGACTTGCTGAGTTGGTTTTCTACTTCATTCTTGAAAGTTTTGAACATTTCAAAAGCTTCATACTTGTGTTTTAATAAGTATACAAAACCGTAACGACTATAGTCATCGGTGAATGTAATGAAGTATCTTTCACCATTCCTAGTCATTGGCTTAAAAGGACCACATACATCCGAATGTATGATACCTAATAAATCTTTTGCCCTTTCATTAGTGCCATTGAAAGGTGCTTTGGTCATCTTGCCTTGTAAACAAGATTCACATACATCGAATGAATCATCCGTTTTTGTTTTCAAAAGACCATTCTTTTGAAGTGTTAGTATGCGATTTTTATTTATATGGCCAAGACGACAATGCCAAATATAGGTCTCACTTAAATCTAATTTAAGTTTCTTGGTGGTAGCTTGGTACATTGAGTTATCATATGTTGTGTTTTCATGAACCAATTCATAAATACCATTTAAAGGCATGGCTTTAACATAAAATACATCATTCATAGAAATATGGATATCATTGTTAACAAACTTAAAATCATATCCAACATGTCTTAAACAGGAAACTGAAATAATGCTCCTAGTCAAACTAGGGGCATACAAAACATCTTTTAATATAATTTCCAAACCACTTGGAAGCTTCAAAAGATAGTCTCCTTGGGCTTCAACTTGTACTATTGCACCATTGCCCATAAAGAGACTAATGTCTCCCTTCTTGATGTACCTCCTTCTTTTGAACCCCTGTAACATATTACAAATATGAGTTCCACATCCGGTATCCAATACCCATGTGAAAGAAAAAACATTATTAAGCTCAATATATATCATAAATATTATACCTGAGGTATGCCCTGCATCCCTCTTAGCTTTCAACTCTTTGAGATAGGTTGGACAATTTCTTTTCCAATGTCCTATCTCCCCACACTCAAAGCATGGGTCATTAATAGCAACCTTTTGCTTCTTCGGTTTTTGAGTTTCCATTTTTGCCTTTCCCTTTCCTTTGTAGTTCTTTTTGTTGAATCCTTTTCCCTTAGCAACATTTGCCTTTGGTCCAGGGTTGGGCCTTTTCTTTCCGCCTTCATTGATCATGAGAACGGGTTGAACTTTTCTTCCCATGCTAGCCTCGGCCGTTTTGAGCATCCCATGGAGCTCGGAAACGGTTTTGTCCCATCCGTTCATGTTATAATTTAATACAAAAGTTTCAAAACTTTTGGATAAGGAGTTGAGGATCAAATCCGTAGCCAACTCTGTTGAAACGGGACAATTTAGCCTTTCGAGGCGATCAATGTAACTTTTCATTTTAAGAACATAAGTTGAGACGGATTGTGAATCATCCATGCGACATGCATGAAGCGCTCGAACCGTTTCGAAGCGTTCTACCCTTGCCTTTTGTTGGAACATTTCCTTAAGTTGGGTAATCATGTCGTATGCCCCATGGTGTTCGAACTCCTTTTGGAGTTCAGGAGTCATACTCGCTAACATGAGGCAACTAACTTGCACGGAGTCCTCAGTATATTTAACCCAATCATTAAAGGCTTCAACATCTCCCTCTTCGGGCTCATCGGGAATAGGATCGTCTAACACATAGGATTTCTTTTCATGCTTGAGAACAATTCTCAAGTTACGAAACCAATCCACAAAGTTGTTTTGGTTGAGACGATCCTTTTCGAGAATGGATCTTAGTGAAAAATTATGGACGTTTTGGTGGGGGTTAATTGCATTGTTAGCGGCCATCTACAAGATTAACAAAGTCCTTTATTAGTATTTTCGATATCAAATATAAATTTTAATTGTTAATACCCTTTTATGTCTCATGGACAATTAATAATTAAAATCTAGAATCCAACGTTACATTTAAATGATGGTTAGGTGATCTTTATCCCATGATCTAAATTAACAAGGTAGTCAACGTTTGACAATTGCAACACTTTACAATTTCTAGTGGTATGGGACTGGTTTAATATCTTATATTAAGTCGCATGTTTGATCCCATCAACGCCTTTGGTTACCATGCTTCGGTGACCCTAATCACATGGCTTCCAAATCAAGTTGTCCTACTTACACACACATGTAAATTTATATACACAAGTGGTTAGGTGACCTTTATCCCATAAGTATATTAAATTTACCTTAACTTATAAGTTCCCTCAAGGTAGTTAGGTGACCTTTATCCTACAAAGAGTTCCCAAATAATTAAGTGTTGTATAAAAGATGGCGTTTTAACTTGTTTTTAAAGGGTCGTTTGAGTTTTTATATTCTAGTCAAAAACTATGTACCATACAATGTTGTAAGTATTCAAGTGCATGGTACCATAATGAATTTTTGAAATCCATATTTCAAGGTTCTTTATAAAATCCATTTTTATAATTATAACCATTAACTTTTAATAAAACCCATTTTAATTTACCAAGTTAATGTCAATTTTAGAACCAATTTTTAATCTTTATGTATGTCATCTAGTTGTAAGTTTTGAGCATCCACATGACAAAAATAACAAACAACCACACAAACATGACAAACATCATAATAAGTGCACAACATTAGCCAACTAATTTGACCACACTTGTTAGCCGAAACAAGTGTGTCAAAAGGTCTCAACCTAAGGGACAAAGTGACACAAAATTTGTGTCGGTGAACTCCCACTTGATCTTGCATCCAAATGCTTCAAGTAATCTTTTGTGATGTGTTTTGAACACCTTTCTTCATCCTTTCTTTTGGCCTCCAACTTCAGCCCCAAACCTTCTTGATGCTTTCATGGAGATTACATTTTACAAAAAAAAATGCAACTAATCTATTTATTACATACCAAATGGAATAAATAAATTACATAACCAAAAGAATGAAGAATATCCTATTTAACTATTACAACCATTTAATAATTAAATAAGATACAAACATATCCACACATCACAAACAATCACAAGGTCTTTTGGCTAAGTTGTGACACTAAAATACACAAGAAAAAAAAGAACCCTCTTTTTTGTGTATAGATTTCGGCCAAGAAAAAATGGCCAAAACATTGGATTTTGTCCAAACAAAATATCAACTTTTGATGTATGCATCCATATAACCGGCTCTAGATGCCATTGTTGGGTTTTGTTGGGTTTTATCAAAACAATATTATCCTTATAATATTAAAACGCAGCGGAAAAATTGAACCTTTCAAGATGTGGTATGTAGTTAAAAACCAAAGTTTAACATATAAAAGAAAACCCAAACAATAAGGATCCATGTATATGAATGACATACATACAAAATAACAACCATAGGGTGTTTTAGAAGACTACCTTTCTTCCAAGCTAGTAAGAAGATAGAGATGAAAAGGATGATGTTCTTCAATAAACAAGTCTTCAATGTAGAAGAACCTCAAGCTAGTATACCCCAAGCTTCCAACAAACACCCAAACTATGCTAGGATTTATACTTGTTAAAACCCTTCCTTTCTCACTTCTTTTGGGCTGAAAATAATGAGAAGAAAAAGGAAGTTTTTCTACCTAAGAATGAGAGAAGAATGTCTTACAAATGCATGTAAGAAAATTGATGTAAACTATGTGTTGTGTTGTATATTGTATATGAAGTACAAGTGTTATAAGTAGATCAAATCTACTTCAAAACCACAGGGGGGGGGGACGGCCACATGGGGATTTTTCAACCAATTTTCCTTTAAAATTTTATTTAGTATTTACTTGTACATTTTATGGATAAAATTGCAACATAACTTATTACATATCTTATGTAACATATTACATATTATACACAACACACATAAGTGTTTATTATACCAAATAAACATATTCACATTTCTCTCAAAATAAATCATCCATATAATTTATTTATATATCTCAAGTGCAATTATTTAGAAACTCACTTTCTAAATACTTCAAGTATTGATATTTATTTAAAGATCATATCATATAAATAAATATCATAGGTGTTTGTCTAGCTTGTTATTGGGTATGACCCGACTTGGATCATCACGTACTAGCCACGTCAATTTAATATGTGTCTTGGGCAGACGGATTCCTACGTTTTTGTTTTTTTTTTTTTTTTTTTGGTTTCTTTTATGTTACTGCAATCGTCAATATATAGTTCAATAATGATTGAAAATGCTACGAGCTAACAATGTATTAGTTGCTTCAAAATGTCTAAAACATGATATATTCAAACTAGACGTACTCGAACTTGATTGACACTTCACTATCACGGTTGTGTCGAAAGCCTACTTGAGTAGCTCGGTTGCAATCAACTTCAGAACAGTCGGTTTCTTATAGTTTTTGAGTCAGTAACAAGTAAGTCACGAGTTAACTTGGCTTGATTATAGCATATCTACATTCAATCAAGTAAAGCTTTTCCTTACAAACAACTTACTAGTTTTTTAAAACAAACAATGTGAAACGAATAATTTAAAAAAAGCAAAGTCAACGGGTCCGTAAAAGATAAAAGTCAAATGGTCAGTAAAAGATGTATGTGTAATACTATTCAAAGAGAAATGATGTATTAAGTTGGTTGAATGTGCCAATGTATATATATATATATATATATATATATATATATATATATATATATATATATATATATATATATATATATATATATATATATATATATATATATATATATATATATATATATATATATATATATATATATATATATATATATATATATATATATATATATATATATATATATATATATATATATATATATATATATATATATATATATATATATATATATATATATATATATATATATATATATATATATATATATATATATATATATATATATATATATATATATATATATATATATATATATATATATATATATATATATATATATATATATATATATATATATATATATATATATATATATATATATATATATATATATATATATATATATATATATATATATATATATATATATATATATATATATATATATATATATATATATATATATATATATATATATATATATATATATATATATATATATATATATATATATATATATATATATATATATATATATATATATATATATATATATATATATATATATATATATATATATATATATATATATATATATATATATATATATATATATATATATATATATATATATATATATATATATATATATATATATATATATATATATATATATATATATATATATATATATATATATATATATATATATATATATATATATATATATATATATATATATATATATATATATATATATATATATATATATATATATATATATATATATATATATATATATATATATATATATATATATATATATATATATATATATATATATATATATATATATATATATATATATATATATATATATATATATATATATATATATATATATATATATATATATATATATATATATATATATATATATATATATATATATATATATATATATATATATATATATATATATATATATATATATATATATATATATATATATATATATATATATATATATATATATATATATATATATATATATATATATATATATATATATATATATATATATATATATATATATATATATATATATATATATATATATATATATATATATATATATATATATATATATATATATATATATATATATATATATATATATATATATATATATATATATATATATATATATATATATATATATATATATATATATATATATATATATATATATATATATATATATATATATATATATATATATATATATATATATATATATATATATATATATATATATATATATATATATATATATATATATATATATATATATATATATATATATATATATATATATATATATATATATATATATATATATATATATATATATATATATATATATATATATATATATATATATATATATATATATATATATATATATATATATATATATATATATATATATATATATATATATATATATATATATATATATATATATATATATATATATATATATATATATATCGTAAATTCTCTATTTTAGTCATACATTAACAAGCATGTTTAAAAATATTTCATATTTGATGATATATATATGGTATAAAAAAAAATTACGGCTCTTCTTGACTCTTAAAGAGTAAAAAGAATGGGTGAATTAAATGGACAAATGAAAGGGAAATTAGTTGGGTCATAACATTTATTTTAATTCTTTGCATTTATTAGAAAACCCGAATTATTGTGTTCATCTTACTGTTTGATTTTGTCGTACAAAACAGAATTAAATGTATAAATGTTTGTTCTTTAACATTTGTTTTAACAAACAATAATGTAAGAAAAATGATAATAAATGAGTATAAACTTATCTATACTCCTTTATAATAGAGGAACCCCCTCCCAATTTCTCAAATTACAACGTTGAACTACCCAAAATACTCATCTTCTTTATTTATTAATTTAAATATCTCTACCTAATATACCTATCTATATCTATATCTATATCTATATCTATATCTATACTCCTTTATAATAGAGGAACCCCCTCCCAATTTCTCAAATTACAACGTTGAACTACCCAAAATACCCCTCTTCTTTATTCATTAATTTAAATATCTCTACCTAATATACCTATAATACCCTTAAATCTCAACCACTCATTTTCCTCTCCTCCTCAAATCTCAACCACTCATTTTTCTCTCTCTTCCATAAATCATTTTATTCCTCTAATTCATTCAAAATCTTTTATCTCAAAAACCGTACATCGATAAATTATAAAAGTTATATGGGTGTTCTTAAAATTTCATGCTCTTTCATTAGAGATGTCATTCGATATACTTTCGACGAATTTTTAAATCCGAGGGTGGAGCCCGTACGGCTAAGGCATTTGGCTATCACACTTTATGACTTATCACCTCCTATGACCTATCACCCCCACCATCTCACCGCCGCGACGCGCGGGTACTTTCTCTCGTATTAAATAGATAGATAGTACATAGATTCATATCTCATAAGGCTGGCATAACAGGTCACACGAAACCTGTTAAGACACGAACCTGTTAAGACACGAACCTGTTAAGCATAAACACGAACACGACCTGTTAAGACACGAACCTGTTAAGACACGAACCTGTTAAGACACGAACCTGTTAAGACACGAACCTGTTAAGACACGAACTGTTAAGACACGAACCTGTTAACACGATCTGTTAAGACCTGTTAAGAAACCTGTTAACATATATTTTATAGAATTTTTGACTAATATTAAAAAAAAACCTTAACGATACAAAAACTCTTACAAATCTCAACTATTATATAACGATAATAATCATTACATTACAAAAGTTCATAGACATCTTACCTTATAAAAATCATATATCAAATCATAATAATCAATTCTTAGTATTTTATATATATGTATAACCTTAACAGGTCTTAACAGGTCCGGACCTGTTAAGACACGAAACATGTTAAGACACGAACCTGTTAAGACACGAACCTGTTAAGACACGAACCTGTTAAGACACGAACCTGTTAAGACACGAACCTGTTAAGCACGAACCTGTTAAGACACGAGACCTGTTAAGACACGAAACCTGTTAAGAACAGGTCGTGTCGTGTCGTGTTAACAGGTTTCGTGTCAAAATTGCCAGCCTTAAGATTCACCTCATACTTCATAATTAATGTATAAATATGTTATTAAGTTTTAGACATAATAGGATATCCAGTTTAGTTAAATTAAACCTCAAAATTTGGGGTTAAAATGAGAGAGATTATTATCTATGTTCTCTTATAAAAATTATAGGGTTGATGTTAAAAGTTTAAAATTTTTGGAACATGGAAAATTAACAATTTACCCTTCCCCTTAAAATAAAACACAAATATCCTCATTCTCTCTTTCCCTCTGTCAAAACAACACACACAAATATTCTTTCTTTTTATATACCAAAACAACACACACACCCTTTATTTCTGTCAATAACCACCGCCGTCGTCCATCATCACCAACACCCCGGCTACCGCCGTCTATGATATCCGCCGCAACGCGCGCGTATCATACTCGTTATATAAGTAGTAATAAATTGCCTTCCAAATACATGTTATATCATGAGGTCCTCTCCCCAATTTGGGAACACCATCACATGGATATTATATCTTGTTTGGTGCAAGTCCAATGTAATGATGGGTAGCCATTCAATTGATTTCAAATGAAAACACACAAACCTACAAAATCTGGTCCATCTTCCTCCATTTAATACATCATATGAAATATATTCAATTACATTACATATGCTTAAATTATGGAAAGTGATTTGTACGATAAACAAAAAGCTTATTATATGGAGTACATTAAAAAGTTATATATGAATATCAGAATATGTGATGTATAACACACAAAGCATCGAACCAACAATACACAACGTACATTTGGATGCAGACAATATTTACCTTGATGTATTACACACCCTCCTATACATTATTGATGTTATCTGATATAGTTCTAGTTGGTGATCTTAATTAGCACATACTAGCACGGTATATGTAGGTTTAGCTAATATGTAAAAATTTAGATTAAATTAATGATATTCTAAAGTTTAAACAAGGATATACGGTGGGAGGTCACGATATCGAACTCCGCCAATTAAAATAGGATTCTAAAGAGAAACCTAGCACTCTAGAATTCCTCCTGAAATTATCTATACTACTATATAAAAATTATACCCCCTTTTTGGGACACGCGAAATTACCATTTTACCTTTAATGAATTAATTTACACAATCATTCTATTATCTTCTAAAAGATATCCACTACTCTTTTAAATCAAATATCTTTATATCAAATACCTACACCGCTTGACGCATCGGTCGCCGCCGCCGTCACCATCCGTCAATACCACCATATCACTGTCACTGTCATCGCCGCCGCATTGCGCAGGTACCATGCTCGTCTAATCTAATATATATAAATTAAGGAAAAAGACGAAGTTTCAAACTTTGACATGAAGTAGATTAGTAATTATGGGTGTAATTTAAAAGTACTACCCGCGCAATGCGGCGGTGTTCGTGGCGGCGATGGTGTTCGTAGCGGCGACAGTGTGGTGGTGAGGGACTGTTGGTGGTAGAGACGGCGTCGAGTGATGTAGATAATTGATTAAAAGTAATTGATGTAAAGGGTTAATGAAGATATTTTAAAAAATAAAGGACTGATAGTGTAATATATCATTAAGGGTATTTTAGACATTTTCCCCCATGTAACTTTCAACATGGGGCTATTCTTTTTATAATATAGTATAGATAGTATATTTTTTTTGGTATTTCTCTTTCAATATAATCTTTTTAGTTCGTTTAAAATAAAATGATGATTTTGTTTTAAATAGTGTATATTCATCTCCAATTACAGAGTATTAACTTTTATTATATATCAAATTTACGACAACACTGTTTTTATAAGAGAGATACGTAGCCTACCGATTTACTACTTTTCAATCTTTAAGGCTCCCAAGAAAGTCATTGAGGAATTAGAAAAAATCAGACGAAGGTTTTTATGGGGAGGCTCGGAAAGCATAAACAAGATTCATTGGGTGAATTGGACAAAGGTAACAGCTCCAAAAAATGAGGGTGGATTAGGTCTCGGTTCTCTTAAAGAACATAATAACAGCCTACTTTTCAAATGGTGGTGGCGGTTCCATCAAGAAACCAATGCAATCTGGAGTCAAGCAATCAGATCGATACATCAAAACAGAACAAACAATTCACTGGTCCCATCAAAAAAGAGTCTGTCGAGCACTTGGAGTAACATCAGCAGGTTACAAAAAGTGTTCTCTGACCAGAATGTGGATGTTTCTCAGCTAATTACAAATGAAAATGGTTCTTGGATTTGGAAAGGAAGCAAATCAGGTGTTTTCTCCGTGGCATCAGTTAGAGACATATTAAGAAATTCATCACTACGGGCCAATGAGTTTCACTTTGAGTGGAGTAAATGGGTGCCTAAAAAGGTCAATATCTTCGCTTGGAGAGCTGAAATGGATAGAATACCCACAAGAGTCGCATTGGAGAGGAGAAAGATACAGGTCACTTATACTATTTGTCCTCTTTGTAACCAGTTCCAAGAAACCGCTGAACACCTTCTCTTATCATGTGAATTTGCTAACATGCTATGGTGTTTTATTAGTTCTTGGTGTAAGATTAACCCAATATTTGCATTCTCTATCCGTGATTTGCTGAAACTTTTTGATTCAAAGAAGCATGGAAATTTCCCCGTCATTCATGCTATTATTTTGACGGGTTGTTGGTGCATATGGAAAGAGAGAAATGACTCATGTTTCAATGGAACAACTGCGTCATGGGTCAAGATAAAAGAAGAGGTTATGAGTCAAAGTTTTCAGTGGATCAAGAATCGTGCAAGACTCAAAGAGCTCACATGGGAAAAATGGTGTGAATTTAGTTTATAAAGACCTTGGAGCATCAGATTTTTTCTTCCTTCGGTGTTCTTATGTAACATTTGTAATTATTTGATTGTACTCTCATGACTTTCTAGCATCTTGCTAGGTCATATTATATATATATATATATATTGAAAAGTTATTTTAAGAACCTAAAAAAAAGAACCTTTTAAGAACTTTTAAAATCAATCTTGACCATTAAATAATTTGATCAATGGTTAAAATATTTAATGGCATTGTTGTAATTAAACTCAACATTATTAATATAAAACAAAAGGAAAAAGGGCATTATTGACATAAATATTCTAAACGAGTATTAAACAAAAACCGTCTCTATTTTTCTCAAACCTGCCTACAAATGTGCAAGGAGGCTAGCTTTATTTTTATTTTTCTAGGGTTTATGTTTATTTCTTTTCATCAACAAAAATTAAAGATACATACGAATTTGGGTTTTGTGCTGGCATAATCTTTTTGATTCTAAATACTTTGAATCCATGAAAACTATCTATCAATTATTGGTGCAACTCTTTATTTCTAAACACAGTCTATTCGTAAACTCTTCACTTATCACCTTAAATTCATTTCCATTTTCATTCCAATATATTATATTATATTACTTATTATTTGATCTCCAATTTTAGTTGGTCGGTGTGGTAATTAATTGTTCATCACAATTCTTCCGATTTTGGAATTGGTGTTCGTAATACAATTAATTCATTCCAACTAGTGGGATGTTTTTTTCAACATTTAACTAGTGGAATGTGCCGATGTGGTGTTCAATTCCGTTTGTTCGCTAACTATAATTTTGATTTCGGCAACTGCTTTTATATTACAAGGTATCTTTAATTGTTTTGAAGATCAATTATAGTTTCGTATTTTTCTTTTAGGTTTCATTTAAATTTGTTATTAGAATTTCAAAATATGATTTAATTGATTTTAATTTGTTTTATTTGATAAGGATGATGAAGATGAAAATATGATGAAGATGCTTCAACTCAACTCATGCAAAAACTTGATGATTTTGATGACCATACATGATGTGTGTAACTTTGGAACACATATTTGAAGATAAAAACCCTAAAGATTTGTTGAGCACATGTGCATGAACATGCAAATGAGCACATGTGTGCACAGACATATAGGGCATGTTTTTATCCTAATCATATGTATGCACATGTACAATTATGATCATATATGAATGTAAATATATTGTTGAGCATATGTATGCATGTTCTTTTTTAAGATATTGTGTTTGTGCACATGTGTGCACATGTATAATTATGACCATATGTGAATGAAGATAAATTAGTTGGTGATCACAATTATCAACATATGTGAATGAAATTGTTGGTGATCACATGTGCATGAACAACGTGATCACATGTGCATGTTATTAACTATTAATTTAATTAATTCTGATATAAAAATACAATATTGTCCTTGTAATTAATGTTGAGAAAAGGTTCCCAAATGTTCCTACTTTTTTAAGGGTTCTTAGAATAACCTTATATATATATATATATTCTTCTGCCTTTCAATAAAAAAAATCTTTCGTTGTTGGCCTTTGAAGCCCACCTAACATTGATAGATTCGTTAGGGGCTACGGGCTAGGGTGTACGCGTATTTATAACTTCCCAAATCCAATGAATAAAAACTAGATCGGTGTCCGCGCAATGCAGCGGCGGTAACGGCGACGGTGATGGTGTGGTTATTAACGTAAAAGTAATTTCATTGCGGTCGGAGATGTGATGAATTGTTGCGTGGGATATGAAAGGGGAGAGGAGGGGGGCGAATTTTGAGTTAGGGTAATGTGTTTTTGCGTGAGGGAGAGATAGAAGTTGAATTTTTTTTAAGGGCATTTTAGTCACAATCTATAAAATAGAAATAAGGAGGTATTAAGATAGAGGGTAAATGTGTCATTTCAGGTTCTTAAAATTAAGGAGGGGGAAGGAGAGTTTCTTTTATAAAGGAGTATAGAGAAGAGTCGATTTTACAACAAATGAATTTGGAAATATTGGGCCATTATTGCATTGTAGCTTCCTATACTTAGAGGACGAATAACCAATAGAGAGGTAAAACTGGAAGTCTTTTTTTATTTTTGGTAGAACCTGAAAGCAGCTTCTCTACTTTGAATAGGGATAAGGTTGTCTACATCTCAACCTCCCACATACACCGTCAAAGACGGTATTGGTACCCAAAACTCGTGGAAAACGACATTGGGTATTACTTTACTTTTTTATAAACCAAATTCGAAAACTTACAAGTTACAAGTAACTGGGTGATTTTGGATCAACTTTCATGCACTTTGGGTATGATTGGGTGGTGATAATTATCTAAGCGGGTCCAATTGGGTGAATCTGAAAATATATCTATTAGAGCTCAAGATTTAATTGGGCAGTGATTAAAGATTCAACGGGTTAAAATGGACGGTATGGTTTGGAAGAAAACAAAAAAAGAAACGTTGGTGGGAAGTGGATAAGAGAATTTTCTGCTAAAGTGGACTACACACAGAAGAAAGAGTTGTGACATTTGCTATTTTCAGATCTGAAATTACTAAGTTTAGAGAAACTATACCTTAATCAGTTGTATGCGGTGGAATGAAATGTGTACTTTGATCTGGTGACATAAAACATTTTTTGTGATACAACATAGAGTTAATAAATAAAAAGTTTTCGGAATAGATATAATATTTTGCTAATGATTAAATGATACAGTACTATTATTATAATAAAAGTCGAAGTCAATATTTTATAAAACTAAAAATTAGGTGCTTAGAAATTTCACGATGACTTTTAATATTCCTTAATGATAATCATATATTTACTAAATAAAGTTTATTTTTTAAAGCTTGAGTCTCATGCAACTTTGTTCGTGAGTCATATCATTTGAGTTTAAGCTTTTAAACTGCCCACGGGTCCATTTTGATCTGACTCGTTTTAACCCATTTTCAAAATAGCCCGTATTGACCCGAACCCATTTTGACTCAGACCCATTTTGACCCATCATCCGCCCCAACCTGACCTGTACATTTTGCCACCTCTAGTTTAGTTACAACAGGGACGGATCTAGCCCCAACTGCCCCCACTCCAATTTTGATATAGTGTAAATTTTTTATTTTACGGAATACGGATATATCTGAAATTTTGATCCTAAAAGTATATACAGGATCGAGCACGAAGGATTTACAGTTTACATTAGTGGATATATGTGTTTAAAGGTAATTAAAAATAAAGTTTCAGATCTAAAAGTTATGGCCGGAAGTTTTTGCCGTGAGAAATGAGGAAGAAGATTAGGGATGAGCAAAAAAACCGAAATACCGAAACTGAACCGGTACCGTACTGATACCGGTACCGAAAATCGGTACCTATAGGAATTCGGTATCGGTATCGGTTCTTGGTTTGGGACGTATTCGGTTTCGGTACTATTCGGTTCGGGGAAACCGAAAATGAATATCGATTTCATTAATACATATAGTACTATGTCAGGTTGCATTAGGTTTTACATATATTATACTAATACTGCTACTGTTAGTAAATAACTATATACTGATATAGAATAACGTTATTTACATATATTTTACTACTACTGCTACTGTTAGTAAATACTGATTTAGAATAGCGTCCAAATGGAACACCATTTGCTGATAAGTTAAAGTTGTGCATCTATATATTAAAAAATATTATTTTTTTTTGAACGACATTCTATTCTACTCCTACTCCTAAATTACACGTATGCCTGGAAACCAGGACTCTCGAAAAACCCCTATTAATCCACCCTCACAAATGTGAGAAGAGAGACTCGAACCCAGGTGGATCCTCCCAAAGTCAAAGACCTTAACAATGGACCACTAACCCCATCATATATTAAGACCATTAATAGCATATGTTAAAAGTTAAAGTTGTCCAAAGATTAATACGTACATGAATATAACGTGGATGAATATTTTTATAAATTTTTTATACCTTTAATAGAACACAAATCTTTTGATTATTTATTTGAAGGTAAAGACGGTTGAATTCAAGCCTTTGTCACCAAGTAGATAATGACCCGTCCTCCTTCTTTATCCTTTTCAGTAAACCCGGCTAGCTTCTGTCTTACAACACCAATTTTGCCAATTTTTTCTTTATTTTCGGTACTACTCGGTATTGATACCGAAAAACCAGTACCGGTACCGTACCACGTACCCATATAATCGGTACGGTATTCGGTTCTCAGTTTTGATTGTTTTAGGTTTCGGTACGGTTCAGTACGGTTCCGTACCGAAAACCATCCCTAAAGAAGATAGACATGACATAGACATTTTGACTTCTTACCAATTATTTACAATTCACCACAATTGTTTTATTATCTTTACACTTTCTCCCCTTAACTTAATAGTCCATGTATATATATGACTTCTAAACTCAAAATTAAAATAATTGATTTACCTTATCTATATTTCTTTATAAAAAAAATAGCATTCTCTCTCCTAAATGTTAAAAGTTACACATAACAAAATTACACTTATACCCTCCTTATTCCCTATCCCTTAAACACACACAACCCACCACTTAGAAACGAAAACACACACAAAACACATAGTATTGTTTTCTCCAGAAAAACACAACACATAGTACCTTTGACGGTAACCATCATGACGTGGTGTCAATTGTATCCGTCGCAACGCGCGGGTAACATGCTAGTCATAGTATATAGTATTTGTTTAGGTAAAATCCAATTATAAGGTTAAGAGGAGTGGAGTTGGTGGGGGTTGGGCTACTTGCACCAGAACGCGCCATGTGGCATCCTGAGTTGCTGGGGGTTGTCTGAGAAAAATAGGGGGAGTGGAGTTGCCTGAATGGTGGGTTAGGGTAATGATTGATTTATTTTTTGTTTTTCTTTTTTCTTTGTTTGGATTATTATTAAAAATACATTTTATTATAAATAAATAAAATATAGATAGAAAATATATTTCATAAAATAAAATTAGAAATCGGAAAAAAAAACACACCATTAAAAATATAGATAGAAAATACATTTAATAAATTAAAAAACACACCATTAAAAATACAAATAGAAAAACAAAGAAAAATAAAAAACACAACATTAAAAATACAAATAGAAAAAGATGGATAAATAAATAAATAAATACAAAACACACTTTAGTCGTCGTCACTAAAGTAAGAATCAACATCGGGCGGAACGTATTCTTGTCCTCTTGGCATATGGTTCTCCCATATATGGTCTACCAAGTCCGCCAATAAGATGTTGTGTGTTTCCCGGCTCCTAACGGCATTAGAATTCTCAATCCTTTGCTCCATGGGAGTTTGTTGCTTCCAATAATCAGGGTCTAGAGTCGGGTCATGCTCGTTGTAGTCCTGACAGTAAGCTTTGTCCTCATCCTCCAAAATCATGTTATGCATAATGATACAAGCGTATATCACATCATGCATTCTCTCTTTGTCCCAATATCGACTTGGAAAGCTAATAACTTTCCAACGCTTTTTCAAAACCCCAAAAGCTCTCTCGATATCCTTGCGAGACGACTCTTGCCTTTTCTTAAAATACTTTCTTTTCTCGTCCACAGGGTCGGTAAAAGTCTTGACAAACATGGCATAATCCGGATAGATGCCATCGGTCAAATAGTATCCCGCTTTGTAATAATTGTCGTTTGCGTAAAAAGCACCTACAAGTTATAAGTCATTGTATTAATATATAAGTCATTATATTAATATATAATTAGTTATATCAATAAAAAAAAGTTATTAACAAGTAAGCGTAAAACTAACCTGTGGGAGTCAATCCGGATATCATTTCTTCTAAAACGGGAGACGACTCGAACACATTGATGTCGTTGTGGGAGCCTTGCGTACCAAAGTACGCGTTCCAAATCCATAAGTCAACTGACGCCGTAGCCTGAAGAATCAACGACAGTCTCCCAATATCTCCTCGTGTGTGCGTACCTCGCCATGCGGTCGGGCACATCTCCCACGGCCAGTGCATGCAGTCGATACTACCAATCATGCCCGGGAAACCATGGAGCTGCTCATGCACATCGTACAAACGTTGAAGGTCGGTCCAAGTCGGCCTTCGTAAATAAGTCGGGCCATAAATCTCTACTATACCTATACTAGCAATGTAAAATTAATATAATTAATACTAAAAGAAAGTATTGTAACAAAAAAATAAAAACTATGCTAAAAAATATACTAAAACTATTAAATAGTAAAAAAAAAATTTACCTCTACAAAAGTGTGCAAACGACTCACGTGAGGTCCTAGCCGACATCTCAAAGTTCTCGTCAAATGAGTCAACGCTCGTGCCATATGCTAACTGACGAAGAGCAGAAGTACACTTTTGTATCGCGGTGAAACCTAACCTCCCACGACAATCAACTCTTTGTTGAAAATACCGGTACTCTTGTTCCAAATCACTTGTAATCCTCAAAAATAGGCGTTTACTCATTCTATAACGCCGTCTAAATTCTCTCGCGCAATATACCGGGTCCTCATTAAAGTAAAAGCGCACCAACCGCTCGTTTGCCTCGTCCCGACGATGTTGTACAACCGCCCTTCTAAAAAACGGTCGACCTTCATCGTTCTCTTCCTCCTCTTCTTCCGCGGCTTGTAGCATCGTACCGATAGTCATAGCAACCGCATTATCGATTGCCTCATCTAGATCCGTCGAACCGTTGGAACTAGAATCGGAACTTGATGTCGAAAGTAAATCAAATACATCATCATCCATATTTATAAGATAATATTTGGTTTGTATATGAATATATTGTGATAAGTAGAAGTGTGTGAAATAAAATGTAAGATGAGTTGGTGTATATATTGTGACAACTCGTAATTTATTAGCAACGGGTTAGTCTTAATCTCGATCATTATAATAATTTCGTCTAATTTAGAGATTACAACGTGGAAATTATTAGATAATTGAACATTTGATATAGTTCAATTAGACGTATCCTGGTGACGTAGACTATTAGCTATTTAGACGAATGCCGAGTCTTAAAATAACTTTAAATGAAGATTTAAAAGTTATGTATTGAACACAGTAAATAGACTGTTTAAACTTAATATTTCTAAAGTTTACTTTGATTAAATTTTGTTGACTTGTCTTAACTAAAATGAGACGAGGGAAAATACCCTTGCTTTAAATTATAACCTTTTAGTCAAATGGTATTTAATCATAAGCATTTTATCAAATTAGGGGTACCAAAATATCTAAAAATAGCCACATGGGCCGAAATATTGTGTGAGGCAGGGAAACAAACACCCCACCCCCTTCCCTCCTTCTTTCTTTTGATCGACCAACACCCAAACACACAAATCACACACACAAAACTCACCTAAACTCTCAAAACTCTCCTCTTTTCATCTAAATTCTGTTTTGGCAAGAAGTAATCAAAGGGAATAATCATTTTCAATAATAATTTGGTATTATCATCATCAACATCCTTATCATCTTCATATTTTCCATCAATTTCTTCAAGAACATAAATTGGTAAGTAAACCCTTTTTCTATTAAATATTTGATTTGAATTGATTCAATGAAAGGGTTTGTTTTAGTTTGGTTAATTAGATTGTTGGACTATGAATATGAAATGAGTTTTGGTTTTTGTTGAATAAATGAATTTGATTAGGATTAGGTCTTTGAAATCAAAATGGTTGAATATGTGAAATGGTTAGCGAAATGGTATTGTTTCCAGGTTATTGAACCTATTGGTACTTGTTGAAATGAGAAAATTTGAAATGGAAACGATTTGGTTTGGCGAAAATGGTCAAAAACTGCACTTTCACTCGTGCAGGTCTGCTCTCGCGCCGCGACCCTTCAGGTCTCGCGCCGCGAACTAGTTCAAAATGGCCTCCGCGTCGCAAGTCATCCACTTCGCGCCGCGAGTTTTTGTTCTATTTAATATTTTTAGTTTTTGACAACTTGAACGTTTGAACTTGGTGAATATCGAATGGTACTTTAGACTACCTTATAATGACAATGTCATTGATATTACCAACTAAAGTTAAATAAAATGAAAGTTTAAATCACATTCTTGGTTATGGCATTCTAGGGTCTATAGCTAAGTAGTTTTACATAGGATACTTGTCGTTGTGAGCTTGGATCCTCACTATTGGAAATCATATCATAGGTTTTGGATAACGTGGAGAATTGACTGTTGATCTTCTCGAGCTACATTGCACCTTTTAGCACTTAGATCGCTAAGGTGAGTTTATGGCGCCCTTTTCCTTTTACTTTGGGCCTGAAAAGCATGTACTGTTGTATACACTATTTATTAAATAAATGATTGTTTTTGTGTATGCCATGTGATATGGATGCTTAAATCATTTGACTTAAATTTTCCATGTTGGGCTGTCGAAAATGTGTATACGTGTCATTTATTAAATGTTGAATGAAATGACGTTGAATTGCCGTGTGATGGCTGATTAAATGGTTTCTTGTGTTTGACAAACTAAAATGTTTCCCCTATTGGTTGTATTGTCGGATCTAGATATCTCGACTGTCTTGGTTGTGGTCCGCACCCCATTGTCGAAGGGAAATCCTGTGCGAGGTTATGGTCCGCACCCCATTGTCGAAGGGAAATCCTGTGCGAGGCATATGCTGTCATCAGATCTAGATATACTGATTGACGTGATATAAGATGAGTTCAGATTTAGATATACTGACTATCTTATTATAAATTGTGATATAGGATGTGTCCAGATTTAGATACACTAGCTGTCTTGTTATAAAAGTGTTGTCAGATTTAGATATACTGACTGTTTGGTCTTTTATAACTATATGTCATTTGTGTGCTCACAATGACGAATAAACATTGGTCAAACATACTGTAAACTCACCAACTATTTCGATAGTTGATCCTATCAAATTTCATGCTTTTCAGGGAACCAACAGTAAGTATTGGAAGCGTATATGGCATTTTAGAAGCCATCTTTTTAACTTTGGACGTACAATTAGCATCAGACATCCGAGGGCTATCATATTATTAGTTCTAATTGTACTAGACTGTCCAAATGTTATTAGTGTATTTGTGGACCCATTTCCAATTGAGGATAGTTTGTATCCGTATATTGGGGTCCACATCTGAACGATTATACTTGTAATAAACTCGTATTTGGATTAATGGATGTAATCTCTATTTACCTTCTGATTAGTACGCAATTATTTGTTAACCCTGTATTTCCGCTACAACGGGGTGTGACATATATATAGATGGGAAATGTATATGAAAAATAAATTAAAAAATTTTTTTTTTTAATTGGAAATGCCGTTGGAGAACGGCTAGCTTGAAAAAGCACACCTCGATCAACAATTTTGAACAATTTTGAAGCAAACCAAATGGGTCGCTTGGAGGGGGGATCGCCGGTGGGGGGTAGTGTAGCCGGCGAACCGGACGGCAAACCAGGGTGGTTCGCCCCTCTCCTCTTAGCCTAACTATCTTAATCAAACATTCAAACCTTTTATTTTACTATTGGTAGATTATTTATAGAAATATTAATCATTTCATTAACATAAACTTCTAAACAAATATGCAACGAACTTCTCACTCTTAAAATTTAATAAAATGTATATGAAAATATATGAAAAATATTAGTATACACGTTTACAATCTTTATTAATGCATTATCATGAATTCATGATATCCCCAAATTACTAGGCTAGTTTGACCACTAAAATAGTGGTTGTCTACTTCGATATCATACCGGTTTTCAAAAGTTATTTTTATTTCTATTAGTTTGTGGCTTCATTTAGTTACATTTTCATTTTTGTTCCTAAAGAACTAAATTTGGGGTAGAATGAGCTGCTAGCTTAACTATGATTTAGGCACCTTAAACTATTAATGGGGTTATTGATTTTTTTTTTTTTTTGAACGGCTTAATGGGTTATTGGTTTATAAGTTTAGTAAGGACATCTTTTGACGAACTTGCCCTCACCATCAAATACAGATGTACAAATGAGTATGACATACGACTTTAAAATTTGCCTCCTAAAAAAATTTATGGCTCCGTCCCTGAGTTACAAGTTAAAGTATCATTGTAGAAGACAAGCAAATACTTGAAGACATACTTGTATTATTATATCAAAATGCCGATCTTTAATTCTTTATGTAACTAGGGTTATGCCTGGCCGTTGGCCGGCGATAACAACCATATATCGACTTGAATGCGGGTCATAAATTTTAATATATCAATCGTTACCATCAGACTAAGGAAAAAGAATTAGTTAAACAATACACAGTAAATCTTAAACATGAGTTTTTGGTAAGATTTACGGTGATGAAATATAAAATTGCAAAATTTTTTAGAAGATAAAGATAAAAAGCTAAAAAAGTTTGATAGTAAAAGAAACTATGGTATTATAAATCTTAAAAATATAAGAAATTAATCCCTCCAACATAAAACTTTAATGGTAAAAAAAAAACTTAAAGATTTGATAGGTAAAATGTGAAATATTAAAATGTTAAAAAAACAGTTGCACAACCGCTAAAAAAAAAAATTTATGGCTCCGTCCCTGAGTTACAAGTTAAAGTATCATTGTAGAAGACAAGCAAATACTTGAAGACATACTTGTATTATTATATCAAAATGCCGATCTTTAATTCTTTATGTAACTAGGGTTATGCCTGGCCGTTGGCCGGCGATAACAACCATATATCGACTTGAATGCGGGTCATAAATTTTAATATATCAATCGTTACCATCAGACTAAGGAAAAAGAATTAGTTAAACAATACACAGTAAATCTTAAACATGAGTTTTTGGTAAGATTTACGGTGATGAAATATAAAATTGCAAAATTTTTTAGAAGATAAAGATAAAAAGCTAAAAAAGTTTGATGGTAAAAGAAACTATGGTATTATAAATCTTAAAAATATAAGAAATTAATCCCTCCAACATAAAACTTTAATGGTAAAAAAAAAACTCATAAAAATTTATGTTATACTTATGTTTCCTATGGCCCTCTCTTATCTCTTGCCACTTTTATAAATGCATACACTCATACAGCCGTGAGCCGTATGACGATTTTCTTTTTCTTTTCTTTCGTTTCATTACTTTGTCGTGGCCAGTGGATGATGCACCATAATTTATGGGCCTGTCCAAATAAATTTTGTTCCTTTAGGCCTGATTAGTGATAAGACTGAAAGCTGCATTATACCCCTTTATGGCTTTAAGCTAGACTGAGAGCCTGTTAAGGCCCATCAAAAGCCGGCTGAGACTACAAGCCTACGACTCTACAGATTTATACAAGGCATGTCGTAAACATCAACATGAATTTAAAGGTTGCAAACTTATTTATATGCTACTTAAATGATGTTGGATTTGGCTAGAAATTCAATATTGGCGAGTACTTTACACTTTGTAAAAAAAAAACACTTAAATTTATGTTATCTCCATAAATACGTGTTGTTGTACCGTCCAATTTTAGAAAAAAAATATGGATATACATAGTAAAACTAGATGAAGGTAGAGTTATTATATATTTTTTTATAAATTTAGCTAGAGTTAGTAATTAAAACTAGAGTGGTACCCGCGCGATGCGGCGGGATCTGAGGAAAAAATGGTGGTTAAGTGGCGATGCCGTGTTATTACATAAATGTACGATTCAACTCATGTGTTTTTTAGTCCGGCTGAAGGTGTAAACCGCCGTTGTTGTTTGCGGGGGAGGGGTTTATATGTTGATGGGTTATTAAATTCATTAACGCAAAATGTTTTGAACAATAATCTGTATGAAGCTATCATCATAACGATTGTTTATCTAAAAGTAAGGCAGATGCGGACAAAAATTTAAAACGATGGATTAGTATCAATAAGTCAAAATACATAAATAACCTTCAAAATTGCAAAAGAAGTAAAACACGTAGGTTTATCTTTATTTAGATGGACCAAGTGTAAAAATGGACATCAAACCGAAGCCAACTACACAAATCGAATGTGAGGGTGCACCAGTCACCCCCATAGGTGCATGAAGACTGGAGCAAGGTTGGGGACTTCAGAATGTGAGGATCGAGTGCCAACGTTGACAGGAGTCCGCAGACCAGGGAGAGGGAGAAACTGCATTTGATCAAATGATTTAACGATAAGTTAGTTTTTATATTTAATGAAACCGAAAGATGTGTTACTTAATATGTATGATAAATGTAAGAAGTAAGAAATATATTACATAGTCGTGCAATACCATTGGGTGGAGCACCCGCATTGGCAATAGGTACAGTAGTACCGGGGGTTATAGTGCCGGTGATATAAGCCGGGGATTGAGAATCTGCATTGGACATCACTGGTATCTCCGTTATCTTCGTTGATCGTTTATTATTTTGAATGAGAATGTGTGTTTGTAGTTTTATTTTATACACATTGTCATGGTAGTTAGGTAGGATAAATTTTCCTAAAAATGTAAAGTTTGACAATCAAAAAGTTGAAAAGGCTGTGATATTGGGGGAAAAAAATCTTAATTAAAGGTTGTAATATTCTTGGAAAAGAAATTAAAGGCTCTAATGATAATGATACATAAGGTGTAATATTGGGGAAAAAATCTTTACCAAATTTAAGTATATCAAGGAAAATAACGATATGTAATATATCAAAATACGTAGTAATCATTCAACCTTTAATTACATTAGCTGGTGATATTATTTGGTCTTGTGAATGTACATCACGATTTTGTTGAACTCATGTATGGCCTCCACATAACTGCAATACCAATATGTCATAAGCTATGTTTCTTAATTGAGAAATATGTAAGAACAGAAAGGTTCAACTAAATTATTTCCACATGACAAAAAATTCCATAAAAATTTCGTTGTTAAGACCCCGACACTAACCTCCATACTTGGTTGCCACATACATGAATGATGAAAAGTCCAAAATAACGAAACAAAAGTCCTACAAATCATATACCTGATCCAAAAAAGAGAATTATTAAATTGACAAATGATAATTCGATACAATCAGTTTATAAAACCAAAAATTAAGCAGAATGCGATCTTGAAAAATAACTACCTTTTTGGGGAAAAAATAAATAAAAAAAGCATATAAATTGAAATATATAATTTGTAAAACATATTAAATAGACAGATTGATGACGATGGTGTTAATTTCCGCCAGTGGTGGTAATGGACCGTCTTGGTGGCGATGGATTGGGTTTTACCTATACTATGATTATAGATCGATGGATGGTGGCGACGTTGGCGGATCCTTTGGTGGTGGTGGTGGTGGTGCCGGTTTGATCGATGTCGTTGGACCGATCAAAAATATAAACTAATTACCAATAATTAGCTAGGGTAAGTAAAGTATCGTATCCACAAGGAATCATGGGAAAGTGTTGAACAAGTCACAAAAGTTGTTTAAACTAGACATAAACTTAAAATCGAGTTTTGTATTGATTTGATTAAACTAAAAATGATTGTAAAACTTAACAATAGAATTTAATAATAAAAAGGTAAGACCATTCTTATGATCCCAATTATGTTTTCAAAAGTATAACCTAACTTATATCCGTTGGAAATCACATAGACATGATTCGTTTTAATGCTTGGAATGAATGAACATTAAGGACTAATTGATTAGGTTGTGATGATTCACGATAATTAAACCGAGTAATTGACACAACTAAATTATCTATTCAAAAATCAGATTACAAGTGATAAGAGATTCTTCCAATAATTAATGATTAACAATAAATTGAAACCAAAAGATAGATGGAAATCATTCAAGGTTAAAAACATGTAATCATTCATTCAAATCCAAACAACATTAGATGCAAAACACAATTAAGAATTAAACATCTAATCCAACATAAATATAAGAAAGGTTGAATACAATTGTCTTACATAATTGTTCACATAAGAATGATCTAAGGAGAGATTAGCCTTCCATGTTCATCAATGAATCTTCAATTTGGATTGTCATCTCCATGATCTTGTGATTGAATGATGATTTGATGATGATTTGGGGCTTGGGAATGGTGGGTTGCTGCTCTAGATCTCAGGAATTAGGGTGTGTGTGTGTGTTTTTTCGTAAGTCCTTATATACCCCAAGTTACAATTAAAACCCTTAAAATTCGACTTCTGATCAGTGGCTGGCGTAACCTACGCCCCATCTGGGCGTAAGGTACGCCCTTTGTAAATCTGCCCAGCGTAACCTACGCCCCATCTGGGCGTAAGGTACGCCTGTTGTTGCTTCTGGGTTTCACTGGCGTAAGCTACGCTTCATGAACTTTTACCTGGCGTAAGGTACGCCTATCCTGGGCGTAAGTTACGCCCTTTGTAACTTCGAATTTCCAGATTTCCAGATTTTGGTTCTTGAATCACTTGACTTGTTTCTTGACTTTGCTTGACCCGTTTATGTTCCATTTAACGTCAAGTTATCACTAAACACCTGAAACACTTAAACAAACATAAAAACGCCCTACTCGTCTATTAACAAGCACAAAGTGGTCCAATTTTATCCATTAAGATCATGTCTTTTAGGCGTTTATCACATTCCCCAACTTAATCTTTTTTCGTCCCGAAAAAGACATTCATTATGTGACAAGCTAATTTACAATCCTATAATACTTCCTATCACCAAAGAAACACTATATAGGAGTTATATCAATTATACATGTTTGTAAAACTCAACCCTCAAGTAATCTTCAAAGTACACTTGGGTGAAACTAAGCAATGCAAACCAAACCACATAACACAATCAACTCATAAGACT
The DNA here is from genome assembly GCA_034093135.1 of Erigeron breviscapus. NCBI lineage: Eukaryota > Viridiplantae > Streptophyta > Magnoliopsida > Asterales > Asteraceae > Erigeron > Erigeron breviscapus. Next base: position 38,231,382 of record CM067170.1, on the reverse strand, counting down.
TACAACTATCAAAAGATTTACGACTAGCAAATAGAAATATATAAATGTGCAATTAAACCTAATAAACCTCAAGTTTGCCACAATACATGCATTACACTCTCACAATGTGCACTCCCCTCGGTTCATATTTTGGGTGAATTAGCAAAAGATGTGCCAATATATCTATATGAAGCTCACAACTCATTATTGCACACTAAAAGTCATAGGCTAGTACACAAATCGAACCAAGACCTCATAACTCAAACTATCACTTCGGTATTCATACAAAATTGATGGAAATATGGAATGAAACACGGTAATGATTCTCATTTGGGTGATTTACTAGAATGATTTTGGAACATTTCACTTTTGATTCTCTTTTTGATCAACTTTACATGGATAATTGAATTGGTTTTCATTTATGACCATATACTTTGACTTTTCAACCGGATTTTGCAATTTTGACTTTGACTTTGTTCTTTCTTTCGATTCTTCATAAACAACACAACTTTGAACAATTAACGAATTTCATGACGAGGTGAAGTGGAATATGGATTGAATTGTATGATTGTTTTGTGATTTTAAGCACATAATCCAAGCTAGAGGTCTCGACACGGTAAGTGCACTAGTTCTAACCTAGTGTACAATAATGGTTCACACAATATGATCATCATGAGAATTTAAGCTACGCTAACAATCTAACCAATCATTGATGAGGCTTTTTCTCTCATTAAATTGAAGGATATAACGGATATATAAAGTGTGATACATGCATGATGACTCACAATTGGCATATTACCCTTATTTGCACGTTTGTATGTTTTTACTTGCTAACAACTCTATCAAGACGCTCATAAGTCAACCATATCATGCAATCTAATCTACACTACCTAGCCCCACTTACATGTACAAATCCAATCACAAGAAAATCTCATTTTACAACCATGTATAGCTAATATAACTCGAATATTTTGTCTCTTTGATTCAATTCCGCATCACAAGAAGGTAAATCAACATCTAAACTAAAAACATAAATGAAATCAACAAGAAAATGAAATCTACCTACTAATTGAAAATGCAAAAACACAAAATAAACACATAATCACATAGTTACACAATAAGGACAGAAAGATAAATGGAAGGTACCAATCACTGCTGTGGACCTTGCCGTCCAAAAATCGACTCCATTAGACCCCGATATAGAGATTGGATGCAGATGGATGAGATATGTGTGGGTGAAGAATCAAGAAAATCGGTTATATGTGGCTATAAATTAAAAAGCTTTTTCGGATTTAAAAAAAAATAATTAAAAAATTTTCGAACCTGGCCTGGCGTAAATTACGCCAATACTGAGCGTAACCTACGCCCATTTATTATTGACTTACCGTAACATACGCCTTGGATCACCGTAACCTACACCCGGTCTAAATCCTGAACTACCTTATTTGTGCAACCGTAAGCTACGCTTGAATGGACCGTACCTTACGCTGGCTCAAAAACAACTGGCGTAACCTACGCCCCATTGGACCGTACCTTACGCCCTTCTAGAAAATGCATTTTTGGCGTAAGGTGGGCGTCTGGTAGGCCGTAAACAGTAAATTTTGGGCGTAAAGTCCATTTGACACTTCCAGGGCACCGTAAGTTACGCCCCAAGGGCCGTAGCTTACGCCCCTTAGAGAATTTTTTTTTTTTTTTTTTTTTAACTACAGCCACAAACAACTTTCAAAACTTGCAATTTACATTAAAATTAAACTCCCTTCCCCAACTTAAAGGTACATTGTCCCCAATGTACACCCGAAATTAGAAATGAGTTCATCGGCTCGAAAAATTGCAAAAACGACTCACTTTTTCACCCAAACCGACCTTCCCCAACTTAATTCTCAAGCATAGGTGCTGAGAATTAAGTTCCTTGTGTGATTATGCAACAAAAACAACTAAACAAATAAAACACAAGTAACGAAAAAGAAAACATACCGGAATTGAAGCTATAAAACAAATAAACAACGGGTTGCCTCCCGTTTAGCGCTAAGTTTATTGTCCTCAGCCCGACATTACCTCAAATGATGTTCAAGCAACCTCATAGGATGGTGGACTTGAGATGAAGTTCACCATTTCCTTTGTAGCTCCATTAATGTCGGTTGCGTCCAAATATGGCTTCAATCGGTGTCCATTGACTATTTGCTTCACACCATCTTTTGGATCTTCAATCTCAATCTCTCCAAACTTTCCAATTCTTGTGATGATATATGAACCCATCCATTTGCGCTTGAGCTTTCTGGGAAAGAATTTGAGTCTTGAACTATAAAGCCAAACCTTTTGGCCAACTTCGAACAACTTCTTTTTCAACTTCCGGTAGTCAATGCACACCCTGGCCATAATCTCCCATTCTTTCTCCTCCTTCTTCAATGCTTCACTATGCTCCATGATTAACCTGTCAACCAAAGCACAATTCTCCCGTGTGTCTTCCTCATTTACATGAGAAATGCACTCATCAATGACGTCCGCCATAAAGCATTCGTCACTAACTACGGGGTTCGGAACACTAGCTAAAACATTCAATCTTATCTTACGGTTGCCAAAAGTCATTTCAACCGTACCCCTTCTACAATCAATTAATGCATTAGAGGTGGCCAAAAAGGGTCTACCCATGATGACATTGGGTTGCCTAACATTACCGCTTGGTGCAAAATCAAGAACCAAAAAGTCTACGGGGTAATAACAGTCTTCAACCTTAACAAGCACATCTTTGACAATTCCTCTAGGAAGTTTAAGGGACAAATCAGCCATCACCAAGGTGGTGTCGACTTTTTCCAACGGCCCAAAGTCATATTGGTCATACAAACTTCCCGGAAGAATGCTCACACCCGCCCCCATATCCAAAAGTGCCTTGTTCATTTTGAAATCACCAACTTGAATAGTAATTAAAGGCGCTCCCGGATCTTGGAGTTTAGGTGGGAGTATACCCATCACAACGGCACTAACTTCCTCATTTAAAACAATTTTCTTTGGAAGCTTATGATGCCGTTTTTGGGTACACAAATCCTTAAGATACTTAGCATAAGTCGGAACTTGCTTGATTATGTCAATAAGAGGTATATTGATTTTCACTTGTTTAAAAATTTCCCACATTTCTTCCTCATGGGGACCTCTTTTCTTAAGTGTAGGCCTAAGTTTTGGATCAATCAAAGCCAAAGGAAAAAGAATGGTATTACCCTCCATATCCTTTCCTTGTTTTTCAGAAAATTTATCACTAGACCTATTGTTTTCTACCTCTTTAAAAGATACTTTTTTATTTGATTTTGGTAAAACAAGTTCCGGTTCATGCTCACTATCTTCATTTTCATCAACATCCTCCACCACACCATCAACAAATGGTGGTGGAGGGACAACATGATTATCATAAGTCTTACCACTACGAAGAATACTTACATTGTTGATCTCCACATTTTTGACATTTCTGGAACCGCCACTTTGATGTTGTGGATTGATCTTCGTATCACTTGGTAGCTTTCCCGGCTCTTTCCTCATTGATGCCACATCCTCCGCCAATTGACCAACTTGCTTTTGCAAACTCTCAACCGTTTTATCCCGAATCTCATTCTTTCTATCCATTTCTTTCAAGTAATCCATAATCTCCCGGGTTGACACATCATTACCTCCCGAAGGCCCACCTTGGTTAGTACCTTGTTGATGGTTCCTTGGGTAACACCCGTTTCGTAAAAATATGGATTTCCAAAAACTTTTGCCTAACGGCATCAATTATGCGGAAACGATTTATTAAAAACTCTCAACAAGGAAAACAGTTGAGAAGCAATAGTGGTGTTACTAACGTATCGTAGAAATAATAAAAGAAAATCCATAAGATTGCCCAACATAAAGCAATCAAAACAGCAGTCATTACATAGGGTTCCAAGAGGAAACAATATCATAAAGTCTATGAGAAACTATTGGGTAGACTAAGGCCATCTTGATCATCTACCCATCTCTCGTCAAAGCTTCACACGTCATCTCACTGCTTAACCTGAGGGGAACAACACATTTAAAAGAACAAGTGTTAGCTATAAATAGCTAAGTAAGATAACACCAGGTTTAAGCAAAACATTTCATCCATTTAAATTGTCCTTTTAAAACTTTAAGTCATTTTAATTAGGCATACATATCATCATATAAACATATCCACGTCACATATAAGCATAGAGTTCATGACCCTAAATGTGCCTAATCAATTTCGTCACTTTGATTCATCTCGTTAAATTGTGACTAGGTCACCGTTAAGTTGTAACCGAAGTTACCGTTATCATATAGGGTATGAGTTTGTGTGCAGGCGGTCATACGACCTCAAGGAAGCCTCACACCCGACTCGATGGAGAAGTCTTTCGACGGTCCATCTGCGTCGTTAAGGAAAGACAATGTCGATCCCTGAGTAGCACGTTATGTTCATGACATTAGGTGGGTCATCAGACCACCCGAAACTACTCGCCACGTATGACTGTTGCAAGGAGCAACCCAAGCAACCACCTCAGCGTACCTATATCCACCGTCAGGCACGGGTTATGCATAACACTCATCATCTAATTAGCTCGAGCATTTACCACATTTAGTTTAGGTTTCTTATGTTATCCTAAACTAGTCATCATCTATCATCATTTCACGTTAGGGCCCTTAAAACGTGCACGTGTCATGGCAACCTAAAAAGGTCTAGTGTTCTAGACGAACAAGCCACATATACATGCACATATCATCATTACATCATATCATTAACCACCGTTCGTCATATCATATCATATCGTTAAGCATATCATCACACATCACATATCATGTCATAAACATATCTGCGGGGAAGCATTTTAGGCATAAGCATCGTCATATCATTAATCCCCGTGTACCTCCCATATCGACCCATCCACATTATAGGTTATACATTACCGTTATGGAGGTTATAGTTTATGAAACCATTTTTTTTGTTGCACCCTCAGCGTGACAAAAGTAGTGTATCTTACCTGGTAGTAGTATACGCGAGCAACCAAATAGCTAACAGTGCTTAACAGTAATCCCCGACACCTATCGTACGTTAATATATGAAATATAAGTCATTTGGGACATTAAAGGGACTTGAAAATGAACTTAGATTTGTTCTTACGAACTTAATTCCATAAAACGAACTTAACTGCTTTCTGATAAAAACGAACTTTAAATTCGTTTGCCAAACGAATTTAATCATCCACAAACGAATTTAAGCACCTTCAAACGAACTTAGACCACATAAAACGAATTTAGCCATCAGGAAACGAATTTAGCTATCAGGAACTTAACTTCGACCAGAATTCGTAAAACGACTTTGTTCTTCAATTTTTTCAGAAATCGATCGACTTGGGCTTCACCCAAAACATGTTTTTGACATATATAAACCTATTTTGATCATCAAGATCGATTATAAACTCGTTTAATTCCGTTTTGATCATTAATTGGCTTAAACACATAATAAACCCTAACTTATCAAAAACCCTTTATAAAATCAGATTTGATTCAATTAGAAACATCTTTAGATCTGAAGTATAAGTACTAAATCATTGATTACCTGAACAAACAGTGGCTGATCCGATTCAATACAAAAACACTTGATTTGATTGACCAAAACTTGGAGATTTTCTTAAGAAATCAAGAAGGGTTTGGAGAGGCTTAATGTGTGTTTAAGATTAGGGAAAATGGCTGAAACTAATCAGAGATTAGGCTACCCTAATCACAATTTTCGTTTTTAACTTTACACCTTTGGCAAAACTAGTCCCTGAACTTCATATTGACTTTATTTCGCTTTAAAACACCTATTGGGGGTACATATAACACACTAAAGCACTTTCGCACACTACAAAGGCCTTTTACACAGCATTTAGTCCACTTTATTGTCACTCATTAAAGATAATTAAATCTCACATATAGGGCACATAAACATATAAACACATATTTTCCACATAAACATATCACGGACTTAGAATTTGACCTAACGACGTTAGTCAACATATACGATTAAGTTTTGGGATGTTACACCTTGGGTAGCCTCTATTGAATCCTCCCTGATTTTGACCACCTTGGTAATTCCCTTGGTTGTAGTTTTGGCCTTGAAATGGTTGAGATGGCGCCCCACTGTTTTGGTTATTTCCTTGAAAGTTCGGGTTGAGTTGGTTTGAAGAATTGCCATATCTAAAGTTTGGATGATTTTTCATCCCCGGATGATAAGTGTTGGAGTTCATGTCATATTGCTTCTTCTCTCCATACACTTGATTCACTTCTTCAATTTGATCCAAGTCTAATGGGCATTGCAAAGCCGAATGTCCCAACTCATCACACCTTTCACAAACCGGATAGTCTTGAGATACTTGATAAACACCCCGATTTTCAGCCTTCCCCAACTTCGCAAACTTTTGCTCCAATGCTTCAAGTCTATCTTTTGTAGCTTGATCACTAGTTGATGAAGGGGCTATTGGACGTCTTGCTCTCCTATTCGATTGAGCTTGCCTTTTTGAATTCACACTCATCTTTTCTAAGAACTCCCAATCAACATCTTCGGGATTAGTCAAGAAAGTGCCATTGCTAATTGAATTCACATCTCTCTTTTCTTCCGATAGCAAACCATCATAGAAAGCCGTGATCAATTCCCATTTAGCAATTCCATGATGAGGACACACTCTCAACAACTCATTAAACCTCTTAAAAGCTTCATAAAATGTTTCACCCGATTGTTGCTGAAAAGTTCTTATCGAATTCCTTGCATCACTAGTCTTTTGCATGGTGTAATACTCATCCAAAAATTGTTGTTGCATTTCAGCCCATGAAAAGATACTACCCGATGGCAATGTCAAGAACCATTGCTTTGCCTTATCCTTCAAAGTAAACTGAAAAAGAACTAGCTTAACCTCATCCGGTGAAAATCCTTGGCCTCCAATAGTTCCACATATCGCCTCAAACTCCGACAAGTGCAAGTAAGGCTCTTCCGCCGCCATCCCATGAAAACTTGGCAAAATACTCAAACATTGAGGTCTAACCTCAAATGCTCTACCTCTTAAAACCGGTGGAACTATAGGTGAAGCATTAACGGCTATGGCGGGTCGAAAATGACTATCAACTCCTTGTGGTGGAGGTTGATAGTTCATATTTGGCATGGCCCGGTTATGTGGTTGGTAATTTGGTTGGGCTACACGATGGTTAAAGCGAGGTGGTGGACCTTGAGGAAGAACTCTTGGTCTGTGGTTTATGTATTGAGGTTGGTTATATTGGGGTTGGTTGTATTGAGGTTGAGGATATCGAAGGTTTTGTGGTTGCTCATAATCTCCCCCATGGTTCCAATAATACCCATCCGAATTATTATCAAACCTCCCGTCATCCCAATGATTCACCCTATCATGAAGCCTATCATAAAGCGACCCATCCGCATCCCGTGATGCATCTCCAATATGAGTTGGTGTTCTAGGTCGGCTTGGAGTTGTGTAAGCACTCCTTATTGATGGGTGTGAGTTTCGTGGTGGAGTTCGATTTTGGTTATTTGGTTCAGGGTTGGTTTCTGGTGGAGTTATGGTGGGTTGGATGGTTGGTTGTGAATCTGGTTGATCATTCATGTTTACACGATGAAGTATCCGATTCCTTCTAGCTGCTTTCTCAATTTCCGGATCAAACAACAAAGGTGATGTATTCTTGGAATACCTCGTATGCATATACTACTTGAAATCTGCACAATCAACACACCTCGTGTAATACTGAACTACAAAAATGAAAAATGAAACAAACAAGAACTAAAACAAAACAAAACAAAACTAAATATTTTTGGATTTTTCTGAAAATTTTAAGTAAACTAATTGAAAACAAAATTTCAACACTTTGCACACCGATTCCCCGGCAACGGCGCCAAAATTTGATCGATGTCGTTGGACCGATCAAAAATATAAACTAATTACCAATAATTAGCTAGGGTAAGTAAAGTATCGTATCCACAAGGAATCATGGGAAAGTGTTGAACAAGTCACAAAAGTTGTTTAAACTAGACATAAACTTAAAATCGAGTTTTGTATTGATTTGATTAAACTAAAAATGATTGTAAAACTTAACAATAGAATTTAATAATAAAAAGGTAAGACCATTCTTATGATCCCAATTATGTTTTCAAAAGTATAACCTAACTTATATCCGTTGAAATCACATAGACATGATTCGTTTTAATGCTTGGAATGAATGAACATTAAGGACTAATTGATTAGGTTGTGATGATTCACGATAATTAAACCGAGTAATTGACACAACTAAATTATCTATTCAAAAATCAGATTACAAGTGATAAGAGATTCTTCCAATAATTAATGATTAACAATAAATTGAAACCAAAAGATAGATGGAAATCATTCAAGGTTAAAAACATGTAATCATTCATTCAAATCCAAACAACATTAGATGCAAAACACAATTAAGAATTAAACATCTAATCCAACATAAATATAAGAAAGGTTGAATACAATTGTCTTACATAATTGTTCACATAAGAATGATCTAAGGAGAGATTAGCCTTCCATGTTCATCAATGAATCTTCAATTTGGATTGTCATCTCCATGATCTTGTGATTGAATGATGATTTGATGATGATTTTGGGGCTTGGGAATGGTGGGTTGCTGCTCTAGATCTCAGGAATTAGGGTGTGTGTGTGTTTTTTCGTAAGTCCTTATATACCCCAAGTTACAATTAAAACCCTTAAAATTCGACTTCTGATCAGTGGCTGGCGTAACCTACGCCCCATCTGGGCGTAAGGTACGCCCTTTGTAAATCTGCCCAGCGTAACCTACGCCCCATCTGGGCGTAAGGTACGCCTGTTGTTGCTTCTGGGTTTCACTGGCGTAAGCTACGCTCGATCTGGGCGTAAGCTACGCTTCATGAACTTTTGCCTGGCGTAAGGTACGCCTATCCTGGGCGTAAGTTACGCCCTTTGTAACTTCGAATTTCCAGATTTCCAGATTTTGGTTCTTGAATCACTTGACTTGTTTCTTGACTTTGCTTGACCCGTTTATGTTCCATTTAACGTCAAGTTATCACTAAACACCTGAACACTTAAACAAACATAAAAACGCCCTACTCGTCTATTAACAAGCACAAAGTGGTCCAATTTTATCCATTAAGATTATGTCTTTTAGGCGTTTATCAACTGGTGCCGGCGTATCGATGAGGGAGTGACATGGGGAAGGGGGCGTCCGATTAAGAGTGGTGGTGACCGGCGGTGATGTTGATTGGCGGCGATGAATCCGGCGGCGGTGGTTGGTGGTGATGAATCCGGCGGTGGATGGTGTCCATGAAGATGAAGGATATGGTCACGCGGCCGTGGTGATGAAGATGCAATCGCTGGAAAGAGAAAGAGATCAGGCGGCGGGGCCATGACGATGAAGATGAATATGCGAGAGAGAGAGAGGGAGAGAGAAAATTAAGAGTTGATACATTTTGTGTGTGTTTTTCTGATTCAGTGTGTGTGTGTTTTTTCAGAGTACGCCTTTTTTTAAGGGTAATTTCGGTACTTGCATGATGTATTGTGTGGAGGTAGTTTAAATGTAGAGGGTATATTAGGTAATTCAAAGGTAGATAGTTGAAATGGGAGGGGGTAGTTTGTTTATATAGGGAGTATAGACTTGTAACTAAAAGCTAAAAAATAGATTTTTTTTTACCTTGTACCTAAACCTTTTATTTAAGAATATGTTAGTTAAATCAAGACTCTACTATAAACCTTAATCATCACTTACATATCATAAATCATAAAAATTGAAAGATAAACCAACTTTATAATACTACTAAACCTCCGATCCAAATCCAAAATGTTAGTAACCCAAACCAAATCAAAACAAAAGTAAAAAACCAATGATATTTTCTCAAACAAAATCTTAATAATAACATATCAGATATACTTATTGATTTTCTTTTATAATTTATCCTGTTATTAAAAAAAAAAAAGAATCAAAAACCAGATTTCCTTTCATTAAAAAGAAATAAATCTAAAATTAAAGTCACCGGCAATACCCGGTTTTTCCCAGTAAATTTTCTCAGTTTTGACACATCTAATACTATCTTATAAAGCATTTTGCCCTTTTTTCAAATCTCAATTAAGTAATTGAACTACCTAAATTACCCCTCTTTTTTATTCACTAATATAAACATCTCTACCTAATATACCTATAAGACTCGTGCTTATAGACCGTCCACGCGAGCGTCCCAAGGTTGAAGGACGCAGGACTCCATTGACAGCGAGCGTCCGTTTTGATCGTCTTCAAGCAAGAGTCCTCGTGAGGACTATGAAGGACGCAGCAAGGTGGGCCAGGAGGAGCGGATGAAATAAAAAAAAAACTTTTTCTTTTTTTTGTTTTATAAGCTAACGGTTGTTTTTTTAAATTTTATCTATTTAAACCTTATCATTTTACAACAATCAATCAACAACAAAACACCATTTCAACTCATTTTTATCCTCCTCAAACCATTCAATTTCAAACTCATTTTTATCCTCTTCAATCCATTCAATAACAAAAGTAAATCGTACCACGACAATTGCGGAGAAGACAAAACAATGGATGAAGTCATATGCCCGCAACACGACAAGTGATGGCTCGACGAAAGCGCTTACCGTGGCTTAGGGAAAATGTCAATCAAAGATGAATGATGAAGATGAAGAGTAATCTTATCATTATTATGTATTTCGTGTTTTTATCAATTTGTGTTGTCTTTTATTTTTAAGTAATGTAATGTGTTTGTTTAATAATAAAATGTGTTTTTTTATTATATTTGAATGGTGTTTTGTTAATTAAAAAATATATAAAAGAATTGATGATGTGGCGAAGAAGTTCTGAAGAAGCTTGCCTTATAGGCATGGGGAGTCCTGAGGAAAGTCCTGAGGGGAGTCCTGCTGACGTGGCAGTGAAGAAACTGGATGACTCTCCTTCTTATAAGAAGATGCCTAATACCCTTAAATCTCAACCATCCATTTTTCTCTCTATCCTCAAATCTCAACCACTCATTTTTTCTCTCTCCTCCAAAAATCATTTTATTCCTCTAATTCATTCAAAATCTTTTATCTCAAAAACCGTATATCGATAAATTATAAAAATTGTATGGGTGTTCTTAAAATTTCATGCTCTTTCATTAGAGATGTCATTCGATATACTTTCGACGAATTTTTAAATCCGAGGGCGGAGCCCGTACGGCTAAGGCATTTGGCTATCATACTCTATGACTTGACCTATCACTCCCACCATCTCACCGCCGCAACGCGCGGGCACTATCTCTCGTATAAAAAAACGTCAACAAAAAAATTTATTGGATGCCGTTAGTTTGGGTTTTTTTTTTTTTTTTTTTTTTTTTTTTTTTTTTTTTTTTTTTTTTTTTTTTTTTTTTTTTTTTTTTTTTTTTTTTTTTTTTTTTTTTTTTTTTTTCGTGTTTTTATTATGTACTGTCTTTTTTAATCGTATCATTATTATGTATTTCGTGTTTTTATAATGTAAAGTGTTTGTTTAATAATAAAATGTGTTTTTTTATTATATTTGAATGGTGTTTTGTTAATTAAAAAATATATAAAAGAATTGATGATGTGGCGAAGAAGTTCTGAAGAAGCTTGCCTTATAGGCATGGGGAGTCCTGAGGAGAGTCCTGAGGGGAGTCCTGCTGACGTGGCAGTGAAGAAACTGGATGACTCTCCTTCTTATAAGAAGATGCCTAATACCCTTAAATCTCAACCATCCATTTTTCTCTCTATCCTCAAATCTCAACCACTCATTTTTTCTCTCTCCTCCAAAAATCATTTTATTCCTCTAATTCATTCAAAATCTTTTATCTCAAAAACCGTATATCGATAAATTATAAAAATTGTATGGGTGTTCTTAAAATTTCATGCTCTTTCATTAGAGATGTCATTCGATATACTTTCGACGAATTTTTAAATCCGAGGGCGGAGCCCGTACGGCTAAGGCATTTGGCTATCATACTCTATGACTTGACCTATCACTCCCACCATCTCACCGCCGCAACGCGCGGGCACTATCTCTCGTATAAAAAAACGTCAACAAAAAAGACCATCTTCTTTATACTTCAACCCCTTTTCTCTCAACTCAGCTCCGTGTTTTTACTCATACAGCCTATACTAGGGATGGGCATGAGACTGGTACCGTCCCGTACCGGTCCCGATCCCGATGGTACCGATCCCGAATCTCTAAAAGTTGGTACCGATCCCGGTCCCATATGGGACGGTACCGGTACCGGTACCGAAGCGGGACGGGACCGGGATATCGGTACCAATCCCAACTAGTCCCGATTAAAACAAATGGCTAACTCACTAATATAGAAACATGACATAGAGTTTATAACACTATTGCCTATAATCACATAGATTAGTAACATCCAAAATATTCATAAGCTTTTAACCATATCACTTTACAGAGGACTATATGGGTACATTTTTCCATCTTAAGAAATAAGATTATACCGTACACAAATTTGCAAAACAGGAGTTCATTGTTCACATTTCATAAAAAGTATGGAGTTTACTCTTTTGATCAAAAAGTCGTGTGGTTCAGTACACTAGAATGGCATACCAGAAGAATGGAGAGGATGGTACAAAAATATAATGGGTTGAAGTTTAATTGGGCCTTACAAAACTGAGTTGGGCTTTTATAATTTGAATACATGATACGAAAAATGGGACTAAACGGGACTTATATGGTATTTCGGGAATTTCCCGGTACCGGTACCGATTGGTACCGGTCCCACGAACTCGGAAAAACAGATACCGGTACCGATCCCGAGTGGGACTCGGTACCACTTCGTGGGACTGGGACCGGGACGGTACCGGGACGGGATCGGGATTTTGGGACTTCTGCTCATCCCTACCTATACATACAACTTTTCTATATGTATATCCCATATATAAATAAACACAATTACTATTCACAACTTTCACTACCTGCATTTCATCACAACAACTCATAAAATTCACACACAGTAAAAAGCAAACACATATATAAATACAAATATATATGCATGTGTATATATACCTCTTGAAACTTTCACCTTGTTAGACAATGGGATCAGAATTATGATCATCACTTCCCTAAAATAAAAGGTCAAGACTTGGAGCACACACACAAATTAGGGTCGATCAAGGATTAGGGTTAAAAAGTCGGTTTGTTAGCCAAGACTTTGTTACCATATTTATCTTATTACTTTTGTATAAATAGAGGTCATTCCCTCATTGTAATAATCAAGTAATCAATCAATAAAAACCCTATTTTGATTTTCCGCTTCTTTACATGGTATCAGAGCCGTTAATTCGGTTCTCATCATCTACCTAATTTTTCGTTATACTCACAAACCATCGAGCAACCACCATGGTCGACGAAGCCGGCGGCTCAGGCTCGGGTTCCGAGTTAGCGCTTCAGATTGCAAATTTATTACAAAATAATAACAATCATCATCAACAGCCAAAGCTTTCCGACAACCTTCAAATCAATCTCAAACTAAACAACCAAAATTACGCCCTATGGACTCGAATGATTCGAGTGGCCATAGGTGGTAAATCCAAAACCCTATTAAATCATCTTATCGAAAACCCACCTGAAAAAACATCATCAGAAAAATACGAGATATGGGAACAAGAAGACCTGATCGTTTTTTCTTGGCTCATTCAAAACATCGAGCCAACCATAGCCGGAAATCTGACCGAGTTTTCCACATCAAAAGAATTGTGGGATGCCTTGGTAACAACATACAGTAGTGGCAATGATAGACTACAAGCCTTTAATCTCCATGTTCAAGCCAATGAATTGAAACAACATGATAAAACCCTTTAAGATTTCTGGATATCTCTCCAAGGTGTATGGGGAGAGATAGATCGGATAGATCCTAATCCGATGAAGTGTGCCGATGATATAAAAACCTATGCGAAAATCCGATCTGATAAAAAACTCTTTCAATTTTTGAATGGATTAGATCGGAAATTCGATGCAATAAAGAGAGAAATTCTTTGAACCGAACCCATTCCAACCGCAGAAGCTGCTTATGCCACTGTACGAAAGGAAGCCGCTCACCAAAAGATTTTGGGAGCAACTACCATCGAACCCCAAGGTGTCGCCGCCGGGTTGATTGCCGGAGAAATCAACGGCGACGGTTTTGTTTCAAAAAGCTACCAACGGTTTGATAGCAAGAAAAAAGAGGTCAAAGATGATAAATCAGATCTGGTATGTGACGAATGTGGCATGGAACGACACACAAAGGAACAGTGTTTCCGGTTAATCGGATATCCGGCATGGTGGACCGATGGCACCAAGAAAGGCACCAAATCGGTCAAATCCGAAAACGGGAAATCAAATACTTCGTTCACTGACCAAAATAAAGCAAGTAGCAGTGGTGGCCGGCGATTAGAGGGTTACGGTGGCATGGCGGTGGTGGAGAAGAGAATAAGGAGGGGGAAAGTTGTTTTTCGGTGGTGAAAGAAAAAAAGGAAAGAGATCAATTATCACACACTTCTTATATATATAAAAATAGTGATAATATATTTGTTTCAAAATCAAACACCACAAAGCCCCCTGATCGATTTTCTAATGTAGCAAAAAAGGTTGTTGGACCAGAAAGTGATGGGCTTAATAATGAGAAAAAGAAAAGCCCAACTTTGTTAAATGGATCGGCATATGTAACTCAATATCTTAATAGAGAATCAAATGGGCCTTGGATATTTGACTGTGGGGCGACGGATACTATGACATACGAGTTATCTGATTTTTCAGAAACTTCGAGACCGAGAAAAACTCATATCCGAGCAGCAAATAAAGGGAGAATGGATGTAAAGACTGGGGGAACAATTAAAATTTCTCCAGACATTAAATTATCTAATTGCCTTTATGTTCCTTCCTTGTCACATAACATTTTTTTTTTTTTTTTTTTTTTTTTTTTTTTTTTTTTTTTTTTTTTTTTTTTTTTTTTTTTTTTTTTTTTTTTTTTTTTTTTTTTTTTTTTTTTTTTTTTTTTTTTTTTTTTTTTTTTTTTTTTTTTTTTTTTTTTTTTTTTTTTTTTTTTTTTTTTTTTTTTTTTTTTTTTTTTTTTTTTTTTTTTTTTTTTTTTTTTTTTTTTTTTTTTTTTTTTTTTTTTTTTTTTTTTTTTTTTTTTTTTTTTTTTTTTTTTTTTTTTTTTTTTTTTTTTTTTTTTTTTTTTTTTTTTTTTTTTTTTTTTTTTTTTTTTTTTTTTTTTTTTTTTTTTTTTTTTTTTTTTTTTTTTTTTTTTTTTTTTTTTTTTTTTTTTTTTTTTTTTTTTTTTTTTTTTTTTTTTTTTTTTTTTTTTTTTTTTTTTTTTTTTTTTTTTTTTTTTTTTTTTTTTTTTTTTTTTTTTTTTTTTTTTTTTTTTTTTTTTTTTTTTTTTTTTTTTTTTTTTTTTTTTTTTTTTTTTTTTTTTTTTTTTTTTTTTTTTTTTTTTTTTTTTTTTTTTTTTTTTTTTTTTTTTTTTTTTTTTTTTTTTTTTTTTTTTTTTTTTTTTTTTTTTTTTTTTTTTTTTTTTTTTTTTTTTTTTTTTTTTTTTTTTTTTTTTTTTTTTTTTTTTTTTTTTTTTTTTTTTTTTTTTTTTTTTTTTTTTTTTTTTTTTTTTTTTTTTTTTTTTTTTGGAAATGTCTAGGCACTTATTATTGAATTTTGGCCCTAAGCTTTAGCCACTGCTACTTCTGATCAACAGACTTCCTACAAAGATTCTAAATATGTAAACCCCTTTGAAAGTTCTCACCGAATATCATAATCTTCCACCAGTTCTTACCTTACAACCTAAAGTATTCGGTTGTATTGTTTTTGTCCATATTCCAAAGTCATTTCGTAATTGCTGAAAAATGTGTATTTGTGGGATATGGGGTTACTCAAAAGGGAGCTGTGATTTTGTTAGACGAAGGGATCAGAATTATAATCATCACTTCCCTAAAATAAAAAAGGTGAAGACTTGGAGCACACACAAATTAGGGCCGATCAAGGATTAGGGTTAAATAAGTCGGTTTCTTAGCCAAGATTTTGTTACCATATTTATCTTATTACTTTTGTATAAATAGAGGTCATGCCCTCATTGTAATAATCAAGTAATCAATCAATAAAAACCCTATTTTGATTTTCCGCTTCTTTACACACCTCTGAATTCATAGCAAATTATTAAACTTTTCACTTTAAATAGTAAGATTATTTGTTTTAGATGTTTGCATTGTTATATTCTTTGCTTCAATTTCAAGGTTTTTGATGTTATTTATTTTTTTATTTTTGTTAATTTTTTTTGCAGAAGATTTTTTTACAGTGATCTTTAGCTAGAGATTCACAAGGTTTTTGTTTTTAGATCGGTATTTTTTTATGTTATTTTTAATTTTTTTTTTTTGCAGATTGTATGATGTTATTAAGAAAGTTTTTTTAAATATTATTATTGTTATATATATTTTTGCAGTGATGAAGAGGTCTAGAGATGATGATGTTGCTTCGGGACCGTAAGTATCGAATTTCGATTTTTGTTACATTGTGTGGAAAAGTTTGTAACTTTTTTAGCAAAGTTTGATAGTTTTAGTTAGGGTGTAATGAAAAAGGTAAGATTTTTATGAATGTGTGTTATTTGGGGATATGGATATGGGATTTAAATTGGTAAGTTTAAGTTTAGAGATAAACGTATGTTGTTGAATGAATGGTTTATTGATTTTGTTGAGTTTTATGGTATGAAGCTCGAGGAGACCTCGGACTATGGGTGGAGGGAGTGCAACTAGTGACGCTCTTACGTATCTTAAGGATGTTAGAGATATGTTTCATGATAGAAAGGAGATATTTGGAGAGTTTGTTGAAGTAATGAAAGACTTTAAGGCACAAAGGTTTGGTTTCTAAAATGATGTCTTGGTTAATTTGTATCGTGTGATTGTGTTGAGAGTCCTGTAGTGATGAGTTATAATGGCGTTGGTTTGTGTACGTGTTTGTGTAGGGTTGATACGACAGGTGTTGTATCAAGGGTGAAGCAATTGTTTAAAGGGCACCCAAAACTAATATTGGGATTTAATACTTTTCTTCCAAAGGGATATCAAATTACCCTTTCACCGAAGGATGAGCATTATGGTAAGAAGCCGGTGGAGTTTGATGAAGCTATTCAATTTGTAAACAAAATTAAGGTAATGTATAATCAAAAGACTGACGTAATGTATTATGGTTTCCATTTGAAAGTTTTCTTCTAACGTAGTATATGCTTGCAGAAGAGATTTCAAGGTGATGATCGTGTGTATAAATCTTTTCTTGATATTTTGAATATGTACAGAACGCAAGCCAAATCTATAAGCCAGGTCTATCAGGAGGTTTGTCTTTAAAACTGTTGTGTATTTTTGTTTGCATGTTGAAGATGATGTACCTTAAATTGTCAATTGGTTACTATCTTCTTTCAGGTTGCTGCTCTTCTTCATGACCAGCCAGACTTGCTCATGGAATTCATCAATTTCTTACCTCACTCTTCAGCACCAACATCCAATCCGTATGTTCATTCTAGTCGGAAACATAACCTTCGCCATGAAGATAAGAACTCGCCCATTGGGACGACAAGACCTCTGCATTCCGTAAAGGTAGTTTCCAATTTGCTAAACTTTACCAACATTAGTTATCTTAAATATCAATAATTGAAACAAGATATTAAGAATGAGGAGAATGATTGACAAGGGATTTAGACTAGAGAGAAATATAGACCATCAAATGTTAAATTAAAAAAAAAAGCAAGAGTAGGTTCCTTGTTACCTGTCTAATGTAGTCATTGTAGGAAGCCTATCTATATTTGTTTTGTTTGTAAACCAAATTCTATGCATTGGCAGAAAAGTAATGCTGAACGTGACATGATTATTAACATGCTGCATCCTAATCATAAAGAAGGATCTGTTAGACCTGAAAAGGAACATAGGAGGCACAGTGAGAGAGAAAAAGTGAAAAAGGAAGATAGCGAACACCATTCACAAGATAGAGATAACCGTTCTACCCACAAACGTAAATTTGCGGCTACACTTGAGGCGTCTAGCGAACACCATTCACAAGATAGAGATAACAGTTCTACCCACAAACGTAAATTTGCTGCTACACTTGAGGCGTCTGTTACCGAACTATTTCATCAAGGTATCTCCTAATTCATAATAAGACTGAAATGTCATGTAGAATCTACATTTGCTTACTTGATACAGATTGTAAACGGCCTTGAGTCGTTTTAAATACATCATTGACAAAAATCAATACTGGGCAGATATGCGTGATCAAGTGGTTTGTCTGCGTGAGAAGGTGAAGGAAGTATTACATAACACAGATGATTACCAGGCGTTTTTGAAGTGCATTATGCATTACTGCACAGAAAATATTACCCGGCCACAACTGAAGTCACAGGTAAACCTATCTACATTTCACACCATCTTTAAGAATGTCAATTAGTTTATATTATTGAATCATATGTTTTTCTAAATGTCATCCTTTGCCCACTGTGTTGAGTTTGAGACATTGTCAATAATTATTCTGCTGTATGTTGTTACATACTCTTTCCTCACAAAAAAGGTATTGTTTCACATCATTTGAGTTATATCAACTTGACCAAAGAACATATCTTTTCATTAGGTGAACAATTTACTTGGATCTTATCCAGATCTTATGGATGAAGTCAATGGGTTCATTGATCATAGTGACAGGAACGGTAAGCATCATTAAAACTGCAATTTTGATCTATCTACTAAGATTCTATTAACTTTTCAGTTTTACCGGATTTTAGCGAATATTGCTAGTGTAAATACGTAAAATTATTTCTTTTTAATGTCATATAGAAGTTTTTTTACTTTTGGGTGTTTGTTTCAACCATCTCTAGCAGGACCGGTTATCGTAAAAGTGAAACTATCTGAACTAGATCTTCTGGCAGGTTCTTTGTGGAGTGGCAGTTTACTGGGCGCTATGAAGTCAGAGGATCAAGATCAAGATAATGACAGCGATGAAATCGACAGATGCCATGAAACCAAAGACCGAGATCGGTCCACCAATGGCAGTAAAAGTGTATCTAGATTTAAGCCATCCTTACTTCCAAGCAAGAATGAATATCAAGTGAAGCCAATTCATGAACTTGACCTCTCTGACTGCAAAAGCTGCACTCCAAGCTATAGGCTTCTACCAAAAAATGTAATCTATTCTTATGCTCTCTGCATTTAACCAGTATTTCTTACCTTATCCAACTAATGATTGGCAATTGGATGTTCTTGACACAGTATCCAATTCCGTCAGTAAGTCAAAGAACAGAACTTTGTGCTAGTGTGCTGAACGATCATTGGGTTTCTGTTACTCCTGGTAGCGAGGATTACTCTTCAAAACACATGCGTAAAAACCAGTATGAGGAGAGCTTATTTCGTTGTGAAGATGACAGGTAGGCTAATAAGGGGCTTTGGTTTTTAATTTTGGGCAAATTGCGTAGAAAGCGACTTACTTTAGTTTGGTTTCTACTTGGTTTACTGAATTTCATTTCCACCCGTTTATGTAAATGCACTTCCTATTCTTGATTCAAGGTAATCCTACTTTAAAACAGTTTAATGTTAGGTAATCTGACCTGGGTGCCTGATCAAAATGATACCGTGACAGCTGAAGTGTTGGTACTTTAACCATGTTAACCTTTGTTTTCTGATGTGGGTGCTGTCATGCTGATGTGTCATATTAAAGTTGGTTAGCTTACCCGATTGCTCTTGATAGAAATTTCTGAATGCGTGGTACCTTTTGTTTTTGGGTTAAAGTGCTAAACAAAGTTCGTTACCCCTTATAAGTCAGACTAAAGCATGTTATCTATTGGTATGCAATTTGCCCTTTATTTTGTTCCTGCAGTTTCTTTGTGAAAGGGATACATACCTTACAGAAGGTTAATTAATTACTATTTACTTTGTTGCAATTAATTATTGCTACCTTTTTTTGTCAGGTTTGAACTGGACATGCTATTAGAATCCGTGAATGGTACTGTGCGACGCGTGGAAGAACTTTTAGATGAGATTAATGATAACTCAATCAAGACAGATAGAATGGTTCGTGTTGAAGAACATTTTACTGGTAAGAAAAATGCATTACCGAACACTAATTAGTAGAGATGTCATTTCAACCATTTTCTTATGAATGGGTTGATATGGTTTAGGTCGTCTCTAATGGTAAAATAATTATCAATATGCTATAATCTCCTAAATCATTTTTTTAAATAATGAATTCATTATTTCCGAAATAGAATAACTCTTATAATCATATTTTACGTGCTAATTCTATGTAAAATTATTTAGATTCTTTAAACGCCAATAAGTTTTGCTCACGCCAACCTGTTTTGACCTGTATCAAAGATTACTTGTTTTGAACCATTGCTCTACCCGTCCGATCCACTCATTCTGCCACCTATACTAATCACAAACTCTTTGTTGATTATTTTTTGATGTTCTTTTTGTTCAGCTTTACAATTGAGGTGCATTGAACGTCTATACGGAGATAATGGGCCTGATGTGATGGATGTATTAAAAAAGAATGCATCTCTTGCTCTGCCAGTGTTATTAACTCGTTTGAAGCAGAAACAAGAAGAATGGGCAAGGTGTCGTCTTGATTTTAGTAAGGTTTGGGCTGATATCTATGCCAAAAACTATCACAAGTCACTTGATCATTCAGCTTTTATTTCAAACAAGAAGATTCGAAGAGCTTGAGTGCTAAAGGTAATTAGAAATGTAAGTCCATAAAAGCTTCCATATTCACTAACTGGCTATAGCTCTCATTAGTTTTATAATTCATGTTTTTTCATATTTCAGCATTATTGGCGGAAATTAACGAAATCAGTGAAGAGAACTTTAAAGAGGAAAAGATTTATCATCATTTTGCATCTGGGAAAAGACAAATTAGTACACCTCATCCAGAATTTCATTATTGTGAGTTGGATGTTCATGAAGACATATATCAGCTTATGAAGTATTATATTCCACAAAATTGCACCCCTGAACAATTTGATATGGTCATGAAGATCTGGACTACTTTTGTGGAACCTATGTTCCTTGTTCCACCTCGCCCTGAACTCATAGATGCCAGTCATAGTGTCACAAAATCTGTCGAGAAAAGTGGCAACTCTGGTGTTCGACAAAGTGAGGTAATAGATGCCCATAAAGATTTAACAGAGCAGTCAGGTTCTTCACGAGATTGTTTCGTAAACGATAATAATGGTGTTAAAGAAAATGGTTCTCACATCAAAAAAGTAGAAAGAGAGGAAGGTGAATTATCTCCAAATGAAGATTTTGAAGAAGATAATTTTTTACATTTAAAGACAGTGGTACTAAACAAAAGTACCAAAACAGATGTTCTGAAGGGGCTTTAGAAAATGAAGCAGATGAGGAAGGCGATGAAAGTGCACATAGGTTATCGTGCAATAGTGAGAATGGCGAAGTTTTGGGTAGCGAAAGTGCTGATCTAGAGGATTGCTCCCTTGAAGAAAATGATGGGGTTCATGATAACAAGGCCGAAAATGAAGGTGAAGCAGCAGAACGTTTTCTAGAAACGGTGAAGCCACTTACAAAATATCCCCCTGCAACATCACATGATGTCAAGAATGACCTGCGGGTCTTTTATGGAAGTGACGCCTTTTATGTTTTCTTTAGACTCCATCGTGTAAGGCTCACAAACTCATGGTGTTACTAACTGTTAACAAATACTACTACTACTACTACTACCAATTTCTGTAATTATATTGTTAGTTTTTTTTCTTTAATCAACAGACACTATATTCAAGATTGAAGGAAGCGAAGGAAAAGTCTGCCAATGATAATTGGAGGCTTCAAAAGACAACATCTAATGATTCTTATGCTAGGTTTGATTCTGTCTTTTATGTCGCTCAATGATTATTGTTATATATTTTTTCTGATTTTTCTTTTTGGTGGTTTAGATTCTTGGATCTACTGTATACTTTTCTTGGTGGTGCTGTAGATAGTGCAAAATATGAAGATGAATGTCGAACGGTTCTTGGAACCTGGTCATTTCCTGTCTTCACATCAGACAAGCTTATCTACAAGATTTCTAAACAGGTGACATGCTCATTTACTTTCGCTAACCTTGTTTAAAGTGATTTACTTTCGAACCATTTTGTGTGACTTTTTTCGTTTATCATAGATACACCATCATTCTCGTGAGTGATGCACAATTGTATATTTTAATGCTTTATATTCTTCATAAAATAATTAACCTGTTAAATATTCTACTGTATTTAATTTTAGTTTATCTTGTTTTAATTTAACTGTTTTCATAATTTGAAAATATTATCCTTAATAATAAATGAAATATTTTAAAAATTTAAGCGCGCTGGGTTAGGACCAGGCTAAGCCTAAACAGGCTTTTTTTCGTAGCAAGGGTTTCAGAACCAAAACTTAAGCACCTTTTTACGACTAGGCTCTTGTGCATCACTAGTTCTCATAAAAAAGAGAAACAAAAAGATTGCTTTGCAAGAGTGTGGGAATTTGAACAAGAAGGATGATTTGCGATAGGTTTTTGCAAATATCAACTCCTCAAACTTTCCAATATCATTCATACGGAGAATCAGTGTAGTTTGTATCTGGAAACCAAGTGTCCTAGTATAATGGTCAACTGGATGTATTCTTGTAATTCTTTTTTCATAATCTCCCACGACTCTGAATTTAGTGCCATAATAATATTTTCTACAGCTGCTAGCAATCGCTATGGATGAGGTTGATAACAAGCTCCTGCATCTCTATGCATATGAACATATGAGAAAACCTGGAGGATTTGTGGATGAACTCTACATTGCAAATATCAACTCCTCAAACTTTCCAATATCATTCATACGGAGAATCAGTGTAGTTTGTATCTGGAAACCAAGTGTCCTAGTATAATGGTCAACTGGATGTATTCTTGTAATTCTTTTTTCATAATCTCCCACGACTCTGAATTTAGTGCCATAATAATATTTTCTACAGCTGCTAGCAATCGCTATGGATGAGGTTGATAACAAGCTCCTGCATCTCTATGCATATGAACATATGAGAAAACCTGGAGGATTTGTGGATGAACTCTACATTGCAAATTCAAGAGTGATTGTTAACGATGATAACCTATACAGATTTGAGCATGTAAGTAGTACTAGCTCATGTGTTATCTACAGGGATATGAATGACAATGGTGTTTTTTTTGGTAACTGTGTTTTGTGTCATTACAGTCAATGATACCAGAAGCTGATAGTCGAATCTGGCAAATGGACTCTGAATGTGAGATGTCAGAACCACCCGCCTTTTTGATAGACCCAACTTTTGTAGCCTATCCAAGCATTGAGTCCCTTCCAGTTATTCCTGGAAAACAGAAGGCCGAGATATTCTTGAAGAGGTATTGAGCATGGAAAAAGTCCCATCGCATTTTAGAAATTGGATCTCTGTCAATACCACAAATATGCAATTTGCACACCTTTTTCTAACACCATTAAGAAAATATGTAAATTTATATATAGTAATTCACACTAGTAAAGGTGAAAATTTATTCACATTTATAAGTAAGGAAAAAAATAAAAATTAAGAAGTTTTGCACTTATTATTGTAGAGAAGAGTATACAAAAACCCAACATCTTCCAATCCTTGCAAAGTGTTGAAGATACAAATTGATCTTTACACCTTGCAGTGTATACAAAGTTTATCTTTGATTATACATACGATATAATTTTTCTAAAATACTAAGTATGACTATGTGATGGCGTTTTTAGTAATACTACATATCTTAATTGTATATAAATGAGAACAATTTTGCAATATTATACATATTTTTCATGTAATTTTAAATAAAAAAAGTTTGCGCTAATTGCATATTTGTAGTAGTGTCGGCTTTTCTTTTTCTTTTCTGCTGAAGATGAAGACTTAGCATGATGCAAGCCATGGAGGGACTACAAATTTTAAACGGGATGGAATGCAAGATAAATTGCATTACATATAAGGTAAAATCTTACAGTATCTGTCAAGGGATTTTTTTTTAAACTGCCAATATCATTGACCTGCCCATCATGACAGCAGGGTGACAATTGATCACTTGTTGGTTTTAATAGAATGAAAAGGACCTATTTAATAGCTTTGCCTCAAATTGAAACTTTCTTTTTGACTTATGGCCTTTCTGGTCAAGAAAGAAAATCAAAAGACCAGTTTGTTGTATGTTTAAAATGTTACTTTGATACTCCTAATTCTGAAAGATTTAGTGTTGACTTGTGGTTGGCAGGTATCCTATGTATTGGATACAGAAGACTCTATGGTGCGTAGAGGCCGAAAAACGATCATGCGTCCCAGTGTACCATCACAGAAGTTCCATAAGCTGCTGCAGTCTAGGATTCAATACATAACTACATGACAGCAAAATGATTATATAATTGATTTAACCAATCAATTTTAAAACTGCAAATTTGGCAAACAAGGTGGCATGGTAGTAGCCATTTCTGCACCAGGTTAAATAGTGTTAGCATTGATATTGAAACTTAATAAGAGACCTTTTAAACAACTGTCATGTAAATGTCTCATTGTATACATTTAGTTTTGTCGAGTCCTTTGTTGATAGTGTTTATGGAGCTCGTTATTAATAGAAAACAATTATGGTAGTTTGTGGTTATCGCATACCGATGTATATTGTAGTGTTTATGTTGGTCGATATTTTTCAATTTGTAATTTTAAATAAAAAAAGTTTGCGCTAATTGCATATTTGTAGTAGTGTCGGCTTTTCTTTTTCTTTTCTGCTGAAGATGAAGACTTAGGCAATGATGCAAGCCATGGAGGGACTACAAATTTTAAACGGGATGGAATGCAAGATAAATTGCATTACATATAAGGTAAAATCTTACAGTATCTGTCAAGGGATTTTTTTTTAAACTGCCAATATCATTGACCTGCCCATCATGACAGCAGGGTGACAATTGATCACTTGTTGGTTTTAATAGAATGAAAAGGACCTATTTAATAGCTTTGCCTCAAATTGAAACTTTCTTTTTGACTTATGGCCTTTCTGGTCAAGAAAGAAAATCAAAAGACCAGTTTGTTGTATGTTTAAAATGTTACTTTGATACTCCTAATTCTGAAAGATTTAGTGTTGACTTGTGGTTGGCAGGTATCCTATGTATTGGATACAGAAGACTCTATGGTGCGTAGAGGCCGAAAAACGATCATGCGTCCCAGTGTACCATCACAGAAGTTCCATAAGCTGCTGCAGTCTAGGATTCAATACATAACTACATGACAGCAAAATGATTATATAATTGATTTAACCAATCAATTTTAAAACTGCAAATTTGGCAAACAAGGTGGCATGGTAGTAGCCATTTCTGCACCAGGTTAAATAGTGTTAGCATTGATATTGAAACTTAATAAGAGACCTTTTAAACAACTGTCATGTAAATGTCTCATTGTATACATTTAGTTTTGTCGAGTCCTTTGTTGATAGTGTTTATGGAGCTCGTTATTAATAGAAAACAATTATGGTAGTTTGTGGTTATCGCATACCGATGTATATTGTAGTGTTTATGTTGGTCGATATTTTTCAATTTGTATTTACTCATAATAAATTACATATAGACGTAGAAATAGTCAACATCCGACTTCTGTAGTCTTCTGTATTGTTTGATAATGGTGATACCGTAACGATCCAGAGTTGAAAACAGTTTTATGAAATAACATTACTAGTCAAACTTCATTTGGCATGTATATATCAAAATAAGTATTATTCTAAGTGAGTGGACGACTCTTTGCAACAGAAAGAATGATGTTTTGGTGTTGCTGGTTACTGTCACTCGACACTCATGGAATGATCAATGAATGATGTTGCTTGTTATTGTCATTTGTGGAATAAAGAGAAAGACAACTGAATGATCTCAGGTCTCGATGTCAATGGGTAAGGACTTGTGGGATCTGGGTGCTTTTCGGTTACAAGTTTAAAGTCACTTTATGAGCTTGTTTGGTCGCACCCCACAATCAGAGGAATATTGCTGGAACATTGATCATCTAATTTATGTGTGCTAATGCTACTGATATGCGGTGAACATACGGTATTCTATAGTAAAATGTGAAAGAATAGTTTGCGCGACCAGTTCTTTTCAAATGCCTAACCTTCTTGTCTTGTTTAATCAGCTGCACCCCTTTTCTTTTATTCAAGCAGCCGATGTGGGACAAAATACATTCCTACATGCCCCCCCCTCCACACGTCCTGCCACTCATCCTCAACTCATCGTAGGTGGATATGGATGGCACTGACTCATCCTCAGAGTGGTCTTCTAGTTTTAGACATGGGAGGACGAGGGGAGGGAAAAATGACGAGGTTTCGGTGGGGACATAGGGTTTATCAACCAATCAGAAAAAAAAGAAGAAGTTTTGAGGATGAGATGAGGATGTGGCGAGAATAAGGTATGAATGCTAGGGGTGTTCTTGGAAAATGTGGTGATGCGGTGTTGATGTGACAGCGATGATGTGGTTATGGATGGGAGAAGCCTTATTAGTATTCTTGTTCGTCCAATCTTTAAATTAATTGTTTCATCATTTCATGTTTACTGTCTATTTCATTCTTCGTCATCAATTTTTGTCCATCATCATAAAACTTGAATCAAAACGTTTTCAGTAGCATACCAAATTAATCAGGATGTTTGGTTTTGTTGATAACTCGAAATTAAAGAGAAATCAAATTTAGATAAGCTAAAATTCTGCATATGGCTAAGCAGTTAGCATGCCTATAATATCATTTGTTAAATAATCTTGGTTTAGATCGTGTTAAATATCACTTGTTTAATAATATCATCATTCCTCTTTCAGTCTTTTGTGATAAAAACTCAAGAACCATCCAAGTTTAAAGTATTCAATTATTCTGTTAAAATGCATAAAATTCATCAAACGTAATTCATATTAAACAGAGACTTACATTTGGTCAACCAGTTTTTAAAAAATTGCTACCAACTTTCATATGCTAGTCACTAGTCAAACAGTGATAGTACAAAAATGTCAAAGGTTAATCTGATAGACAATTTTGCAGCAATGGGGCAATAGTGATTTCATTTCCAACTTTCCGGCAGCCGATCCATGTCACAATCGTAATACTAACATCATGTTTCCTTCAGGAGGCTGAATGCACATAGAAGAACATGGAAACTGGAGTTATTTTCGATAATCGATCCAACAAAGACATCCAAACAATACATATAAAAAAAAAAAAAAAAAGCAGAGAATTCTTTATACGGTAAAATTATAGAGCTTGTACTTTTTAAAAGCACAAAACATATGCTTTTGGGAATGATTATTAATTCCTATTTAAGCCCTGCCTTGTCATTTGAGTCAAAATTTGCCCAAGTCATTCAGGAAATCAAGAAGCCCAAATTATGTTGTCTATCCAAACTTAATGAGAAAAGTTTTCGGAAATAATAGTATGAACATTGTCACATTTATTAAATATACTAATTGATAAAATATAGTTTTATAAACTAAAATATTAATAATAAGGGTAAATTACAAAAATGGTACCTGAAGTATAATGAAAATTACAGATTTCGTACCTGTACATCAAATAGAGCATGCAAAATGACGAAAATACCCCTCATGTGCACGGCACATGGGGGCACTTAACAGCACAACTAACGGACGTTTGGTCCAGGTATGGTCCGAGTGGAAAAATGGTAAGTTTGGGTATGACGGACGTAATTAATAAACCCTGGGTATGATTTGTGCAATATGGTGAATAGTTCAGGTACCATTTTTGTAATTAACCCTTTAAATTAATTGTTTCATCATTTCATGTTTACTGTCTATTTCATTCTTCGTCATCAATTTTTGTCCATCATCATAAAACTTGAATCAAAACGTTTTCAGTAGCATACCAAATTAATCAGGATGTTTGGTTTTGTTGATAACTCGAAATTAAAGAGAAATCAAATTTAGATAAGCTAAAATTCTGCATATGGCTAAGCAGTTAGCATGCCTATAATATCATTTGTTAAATAATCTTGGTTTAGATCGTGTTAAATATCACTTGTTTAATAATATCATCATTCCTCTTTCAGTCTTTTGTGATAAAAACTCAAGAACCATCCAAGTTTAAAGTATTCAATTATTCTGTTAAAATGCATAAAATTCATCAAACGTAATTCATATTAAACAGAGACTTACATTTGGTCAACCAGTTTTTAAAAAATTGCTACCAACTTTCATATGCTAGTCACTAGTCAAACAGTGATAGTACAAAAATGTCAAAGGTTAATCTGATAGACAATTTTGCAGCAATGGGGCAATAGTGATTTCATTTCCAACTTTCCGGCAGCCGATCCATGTCACAATCGTAATACTAACATCATGTTTCCTTCAGGAGGCTGAATGCACATAGAAGAACATGGAAACTGGAGTTATTTTCGATAATCGATCCAACAAAGACATCCAAACAATACATATAAAAAAAAAAAAAAAAAGCAGAGAATTCTTTATACGGTAAAATTATAGAGCTTGTACTTTTTAAAAGCACAAAACATATGCTTTTGGGAATGATTATTAATTCCTATTTAAGCCCTGCCTTGTCATTTGAGTCAAAATTTGCCCAAGTCATTCAGGAAATCAAGAAGCCCAAATTATGTTGTCTATCCAAACTTAATGAGAAAAGTTTTCGGAAATAATAGTATGAACATTGTCACAACAAAATCAATCATGACTAAGAATATGAAATAATTCAGCTAGAGCACTTGTTCTTAAAACAGAATAAATAAATAAAAACCATATATAGAAGCTAGTGATATTGTACCTGAGCAGTCCAGAAAATCAACCAAAAGTGTCGAAAAGATCTTTTGCTTCTTTCGGTTGGTAAATCACCTTTTCGAACATGCCCCTTAGCTTTTCATGTTGTACCATCTCTTCTAAAATCCTATCTTCGGAAACTGTAGATGATGATGATATTTTAGGCTGGCCCGAACCGTCTTCTCTGTTTTCAGAAGAAAAGACCAATTCTGATAAACGACTCTTCTGAACCTGCCTAATATATTTCTCACCCTCCATTGATCCCGTGACAAGATGGTAAGTATAAACAACTTTCTTTTGACCTAGTCTATACGCGTGACTTATAGCTTGTCTCTCCACAGACGGATTCCATTGAACATCGAGCAACACAACTCTTGAAGCGCCTACCAAATTAATCCCTTCAGAACACGCCTTAATAGATGCAAGAAGTAACTTAACTTCACTTTTAGGATCATTAAGGGTACTGATTGAGTTTTGCCGACGCTTCTCTTCTTGTTGTCCGTCCATGTACAAGAAATCCCTTCCTTCAACCCAGCTAAATTTAGTTTTGAAAAGTTTCTTTAAAAATTTCAATGGCTTGATGAACTGACAAAACACTAAAACCTTCTCATTTAGTGCTTCACTGAGCTTAATAAGTTCCATCAAGAAATTAGTCTTAACTCCAGCAGCAGGGTCGTTTTTTGACGCTTTAAGCATTTTAAATAAACGACCCTCGTTAGCAACAGAGTTTGTGGGGAGCAGCGAAGGATGAATGGATACTAATGACATAACATAGTCCATATCTAGATTTGGTTTTCCCCCAAACATCTTTCCAAGAAGCATTTGCTGCATTTCGGTGGGCTTTAAAACAACCAGAGCATCCCTTAAACCGGGAAGCGTTTCTTGAAGAATTGTTCCCTTATGTACATGGAGAAAAGGGTCAACCATGGCTTTAATTTCATGAATTTTTGGTTGACTCCTTTTGAAAGAACTACTTGTGATAGAATAATCCCATTGCCCTCTTGCCTTCTTTTTGCTAGACCTGTGATCCCGTCTTAAAGTCGACGACATCCCAAAGAAGGACAGTAGTAAGGGATTTACCAAGCAGAGGGTATTATATAACTCATCAAGATTGTTCTGGAAGGGAGTTCCAGACAAAATGATTCTCCTATTTGTTTTTCCGTTTAGCAACGCCTTCCACATAAGACTTTCATCATTCCGGGGAGTGTGCCCTTCATCGAGTACTAAAAGGCTAGGAACTTGAAGCAGAATTTCCTTTATCTCACTGCTCGACGGCACTTTTTTTCTCTTCCGGCCATCTTCATCACCAGCTAGGATTTCAAACAATCTATACGTGATCCCCAAAACGCTTGATTTTCTCTTCCAGGAATATAACTTCAACAAACGGTTACAATGTATACTTCTTACATTCCCAAATCGCTTTAAAACATTTAACGCCACTGCATCTTCCTGTCCAGAACATTCATTACTGTTCAAGTTATAAAACGGAAAATCAACATTACATTTTTTAAATTCTTCTTCCCAAGTAAGCAGCATAGAACGAGGAGCAACAATCACTGGCCTCGCATCTGGATACATTTTTAAAAACGCCTGGAGGAAAACAATTGTGAGCCGGCTTTTGCCAGTTCCAGGGGCATGGTTGATTATGCATCCACTTCCACCAACAGGAAGACGTTTTTCTAATTTATCAATGTAGGTACCACCAGCTATTTTTTTCCAAATGAACTCAAAACCCTCGCGTTGATGTGGATACATGGATTCTTTAACCCCGGGAACTAAGTCCCAAACTGTCCCTTTATCGCCGTAGTTAGTCCCTCTGGCATCACTGCAGTTAGCCGCGGGAAGGTCAGAAAATTTCATGCCGTCCTCTGTTCTATCATCATACCTATGCCTGCCATACCCGCCCGTCCCATTTTTACTCTGCATATAAAACCAAATGACCATCGATGTTATTATAAATTTTGAAACTAATTAATTTATGCTCAATAGTCAATAAAACAAGTTAAGACTAACCAGGGGAGGTAAAATATCTCTTATTTCCATCTCAACATAAGAGCAACATCTACAGATAATCCCAAACTCGTCATTAAGAGTTAGTCGATGTCTTCCTTCGCGACAAGAGGTCGTTTTTTTATCCATTCCTTCGTCAGCATCATCACAATTAACCTGTGCATATCGTGAAATTAAGCAACTTATAATTGATTAACTTCTTTGCACTTTAAAAGTAATTAACATTCTCAATTGTGACAGAAAAACCAAACTCACTTGATTACCAGTCACGAACATGAAAAACTATCAGAATTTTTGATCGTACAAGCAACTATAAAGAATAACATATGACACAATGCAGGACTAAATCACTGATGTTTGTAGGGAAAAAGGGAAAAAAAAAACCCAAAATCACAGATTGATGTATCTTAACTCTTAAGTACGTACAATCATGAATATATACTTACCGCAGTAGTGCTAGAGCATCCCATTGCTAAATACTGTAAGTTCACATTCATGTCCTCGAAAAGCTTATCCACTGCAACCTCACTTTCTGGCTTCTCTGGCTTTGTTATATCTTCCTCGTCGTCTTTAAATCTAAACTTATGTGACCAAACAAATTTCTTAACAGGGGTTTCTTTTAGAGGACTGCGGTCTAGAGCTGCTGCTTCCTCTTTGGAAATCATATAACTTCTGAGCAGCTTATCTCCACCATCCCCATCCTCTCTTAAGGTATCTGTGAGAATCTTAGGCACATCAAATTCATTTCCAAACCGATGATCATACTTTCTAATAGTGGCCGTCGTCCCTGCAGCCTTTTGGTTGCCCATTTCGTCAACTGATGGCACAAAAGCATCAGTGTCGTCAGTCCTCCTTCTTTTCGTCTTTAAACCACACTCCTCCTTAGCTTTCCCTAAAATATCAATCCCACCATCATGCTTCTTTTTACGAACCCCGGGCTCAAAAACAATAGTACCATTCTTGTTCTTCGTCCCTTCATTATTATCATAATCGCTATCTCCATCATCCATGGAGCTCCCATCTTCATTATAATCACCCGAAGAGCTCAAACTAGCAATTGTGACATCATCATCATCCTCAGTTGGCTCCATTTCCCTTCCAACGCTATTATTCTCTTTATGTGACCCCGTCTTCTGATGAGAATTATCCTCTTTATCTTCTTCAGACAACTTAAACGTCTGTGAACTGTCACCATCCTCATCTACCCAAATCGAGTCCAGCTCCACTACTGGACTCACCTTCACTTCATTGCTTGCCACACGAGAACTATGCGACAGATCATAATTATCCAAACATGATACATTATCGCCCAAGTACAATACACCTTCTTCATCATCACTTTCGACATCAATCTCACAGCCACTGAAACCCACATCAGCATCTTTCTTGCCGTTCCTCCCAAAACTCTTTGCCAGTCGAGCATCATTTGTCCTCAAACACTTAAGACCACCTTTCAAAGTTTCCCTCAACCCCCTTTTCCCACTTAAACAATCCCTATTCGCTGCAGCACCAGAATCCTCAACGAACTTTTTTTTGCCTTTACCACTTACAAAAACCCGTTCCACATCAGACTGACTTTGTTTCCTCTCACATTTCTTACTGATCAACTTCACATCATCATCATCGTCGTCGTCGTCGTCGTCGTCGTCGTCGTCTCGTCGTCGTCATCGTCATCGTCATCGTCATCGTCATCGTCATCGTCATCGTCATCGTCATCGTCATCGTCATCGTCATCGTCATCCTCCTCCTCCTCCTCATCATCATCATCATCTTCATACTCATTCTCTGAATCATCAATAAACTCAACTAGCTTCACATTCTTACCCTTGTTCGAAAATTTCCCCAAATTTTTCTCCGTCTTACCCATAAAACCATCAGTTTCAATTTTCATCTTTTTTAAGCCCAGCTCACTTGATTTCCTAGTCTTGTCCTCCTCCCTATTTCCTTCATCTTTGCGAACCCTCTTATAACCCTTTTTCTCATTATACTCCAAGTAAAATTTATCGAAACAAGACCGTGTTCGCTGATACAATGCAGTCTTTGAGAAATCCATCACTTAGCCCACTAAATATACACTGTAATAATCAGAGTTCATAATATATAATCAGTTAAAAAAAAATCACACGCGAAGTAACTATTCTATTTCAAATTTTTTGTTTGGCATAGCATGGGAGAAAGGGACTTAAACAAGATTCCTTATGTGAGGTATCATAATTGCTAGATTTGGGACCTTAAGATCTTAGGGTTCAAATACAGGTGTGAGCAAAATATTATTACACCAACTTCGATTATATATTATTTTGTACCATTTCATTTAAATCAGATGATCAAGTTTTTAATGAAAAAAATATATACCCAATCTCTTCAAAAGGAAAGGTGACATGCAAGTGTTATCGCCTATCGCGTGTGTGTAGATTACAAAATAATGCAGAAAAATAATACGAGTATGAAAGAATTACTTCTTAAAACTGCTTTAAAACATTTCTTTTGGATTAAAAGTGAAAACATATATATGCTTTTAAGCAACTACATATATAAAGGCTACCAGTTCATCCATCGCATATATACTTGAGCAAACGATTCAGTAAAAATCAGTTTTACTTTTGAACTCATATATAAGAAATTAAAGTATGTTACCAGATGACATTACCTGTGAAGAGAACTGTAAATAAAATTGCGGACAGTAATTTCTGACTGGGGAGGTAAATAGTTAATTTTTATTTACCCTCTCTATATATCAAGATCAAGTTGCAGTGGGAACTCAATAACGATCGTTTATCTTCACCATATACTGTGTTTGTATTTATAAATCTTTCATTTTGTTATCACAACCATAAATCAGTATCCAAAATCAGATGTTGATATTAATAATGTAGCTGATAATAATATTAATAATTATGAGTGTACCAGTAATAAATTAAAGACTAGAAACACACAAAAATAAACACTCCTGCTATATATGGGTCGTTTTACTTTTTCAATTCATTTGATTCTTTTCTTTCTTTATTAAACCTTCATCTATAAATGACCTTGTCTATAGGAAAGAGATAATGCTGTCACTAA
>CM067170.1:38135046-38190046 GCA_034093135.1 Erigeron breviscapus | reverse complement strand
AACCAGGATCAAGGATCCTTTAAGACTACACATTATTAAGTGTTTATTACTGAAGGACTAAAGTGTAAATTCTATTCAGGATCCTAGTAGCGAAAATTCTACCCCAAACAGTTATGTTATTGTTATTTTTCATATTTTTTAATTTAGTTTGTTGTCAATTATAGTTTGATTATGACTTCTTATTCTACTACAAAATGGTTTATTCTTTTAAATTTGTTTTGTTCATGTTTTGTTATTTTTCACTTGTTTTGTTATTTATTATTTAGATATTTACCTTTGATATGTATATATTTTGAGATTATCCGTCTATCGGACGATCCTAAAAACTATTAATAGAATATGAGAAAAGCATTTTGTCAAGTTCTAAGATTCAATCATCTCTTATTTATCTAAATTTGATATACATCAAAATAATGCAATTAGTTAGCACGGAATATCTTCTATAAAACAAATAAACTTCTCTTAAAATATGAAACAATAAAATTCGAAATAACAAACCATTATATTAGTGGTCCGATCTAATAATACAAGTTAGAATAAAGTTGCTAAAAATAAATATAATTTGTTTACTAAAATAATTATCAGTATTATCTATGTATATATATATATATATATATATATATATATATATATATATATATATATATATATATATATATATATATATATATATATATATATATATATATATATATATATATATATATATATATATATATATATATATATATATATATATATATATATATATATATATATATATATATATATATAT
This sequence comes from Erigeron breviscapus, assembly GCA_034093135.1. Taxonomy (NCBI): domain Eukaryota; kingdom Viridiplantae; phylum Streptophyta; class Magnoliopsida; order Asterales; family Asteraceae; genus Erigeron; species Erigeron breviscapus. The sequence continues at coordinate 38,189,271 of CM067170.1, read as the reverse complement.
ATATATATATATATATATATATATATATATATATATATATATATATATATATATATATATATATATATATATATATATATATATATATATATATATATATATATATATATATATATATATATATATATATATATATATATATATATATATATATATATATATATATATATATATATATATATATATATATATATATATATATATATATATATATATATATATATATATATATATATATATATATATATATATATATATATATATATATATATATATATATATATATATATATATATATATATATATATATATATATATATATATATATATATATATATATATATATATATATATATATATATATATATATATATATATATATATATATATATATATATATATATATATATATATATATATATATATATATATATATATATATATATATATATATATATATATATATATATATATATATATATATATATATATATATATATATATATATATATATATATATATATATATATATATATATATATATATATATATATATATATATATATATATATATATATATATATATATATATATATATATATATATATATATATATATATATATATATATATATATATATATATATATATATATATATATATATATATATATATATATATATATATATATATATATATATATATATATATATATATATATATATATATATATATATATATATATATATATATATATATATATATATATATATATATATATATATATATATATATATATATATATATATATATATATATATATATATATATATATATATATATATATATATATATATATATATATATATATATATATATATATATATATATATATATATATATATATATATATATATATATATATATATATATATATATATATATATATATATATATATATATATATATATATATATATATATATATATATATATATATATATATATATATATATATATATATATATATATATATATATATATATATATATATATATATATATATATATATATATATATATATATATATATATATATATATATATATATATATATATATATATATATATATATATATATATATATATATATATATATATATATATATATATATATATATATATATATATATATATATATATATATATATATATATATATATATATATATATATATATATATATATATATATATATATATATATATATATATATATATATATATATATATATATATATATATATATATATATATATATATATATATATATATATATATATATATATATATATATATATATATATATATATATATATATATATATATATATATATATATATATATATATATATATATATATATATATATATATATATATATATATATATATATATATATATATATATATATATATATATATATATATATATATATATATATATATATATATATATATATATATATATATATATATATATATATATATATATATATATATATATATATATATATATATATATATATATATATATATATATATATATATATATATATATATATATATATATATATATATATATATATATATATATATATATATATATATATATATATATATATATATATATATATATATATATATATATATATATATATATATATATATATATATATATATATATATATATATATATATATATATAGGTTGTTTATTGTTGACGAAATCTTTTTGTATCTTGCAGGAAATACCATCTATCGCTGCAACGACGTACTTCAACAACGAAGTACCTAAGGATGACCCGATTACTTTATCGGCAAATGGAGGGTATTCATGGGAGGTTAAAGTCGAAAAAATTGGTGAAGGCTTATGGTTTACAAACGGATGGAGGAACGTAGTTCAAGACGCCCAGTTTCGTCCAGGGGAGATAGTCTTATTTAGGATAGTTGATCATCAATATTCTAGGATCAAAATGTCAGTCTATAGTTCAAATGGATTAGAAAGGAGTTTGCCCCCAAATCCCCGGGTCGAACCTGATGTTTTTGTTTTTGATGGTGATGATGACGACGACAAAGTGATTGTTTCTTTAACGAATGATAATGAGGATGAAGATGATGCTGATGATCCTTTCTTTATATCAGTTATATCTAAATCTCATAACACTATGTTGGTAAGCAGTAAGTGTCACACCCCGTTGTAGCGGAAATACAGGGTTAACAAAGAATTGCATACTAATCAGAAGGTTAATAGAGATTACATCCATTTATACCAATACAAGTCAATACAAGTACAATCGTTCAAAATGTGGACCCCAAAATACGGATACAAGTCATCCTCATTTGGAACTGGGCCCACAGAATACAAGTTCAAAGTCTGGACAGTCAAATACAATCAAAGCCAAAAGCATGAGAGTCCTCAATGTCTGATGCTAATTGTACAGACCGAAGTCTGACAAAGATGATATATGACTGTACAGACCGAAGTCCGACAATTATATGCTGACTGTACAGACCGAAGTCCGACAAAGATATTAAGACTGTACAGACCGAAGTCTGACAAAGATAATATATGACTGTACAGACCGAAGTCTGACAAAGATAATATATGACTGTACAGACCGAAGTCCGACAATTATATGCTGACTGTACAGACCGAAGTCCGACAATTATATGCTGACTGTACAGACCGAAGTCCGACAATTATATGCTGACTGTACAGACCGAAGTCCGACAAATATATTAAGACTGTACAGACCGAAGTCTGACAAAGATAATATATGACTGTACAGACCGAAGTCCGACAATTATATGCTGACTGTACAGACCGAAGTCTGACAAAGATAATATATGACTGTACAGACCGAAGTCTGACAAAGATAATATATGACTGTACAGACCGAAGTCCGACAATTATATGCTGACTGTACAGACCGAAGTCCGACAATTATATGCTGACTGTACAGACCGAAGTCTGACAAAGATATTAAGACTGTACAGACCGAAGTCTGACAATGATATGCTGACTGTACAGACCGAAGTCCGACAATTATATTAAGACTGTACAGACCGAAGTCTGACAAAGATAATATATGACTGTACAGACCGAAGTCTGACAAAGATATTAAGACTGTACAGACCGAAGTCTGACAAATGACTGTACAGACCGAAGTCCGACAATTATATGCTGACTGTACAGACCGAAGTCCGACAATTATATGCTGACTGTACAGACCGAAGTCTGACAAAGATATTAAGACTGTACAGACCGAAGTCCGACAATTATATGCTGACTGTACAGACCGAAGTCCGACAAAGATATTAAGACTGTACAGACCGAAGTCCGACAAAGATATTAAGACTGTACAGACCGAAGTCTGACAAAGATAATATATGACTGTACAGACCGAAGTCCGACAATTATATGCTGACTGTACAGACCGAAGTCTGACAAAGATATTAAGACTGTACAGACCGAAGTCTGACAAAGATATTAAGACTGTACAGACCGAAGTCCGACAATGATATGCTGACTGTACAGACCGAAGTCCGACAATTATATTAAGACTGTACAGACCGAAGTCTGACAAAGATAATATATGACTGTACAGACCGAAGTCCGACAATTATATGCTGACTGTACAGACCGAAGTCCGACAATTATATGCTGACTGTACAGACCGAAGTCTGACAAAGATAATATATGACTGTACAGACCGAAGTCTGACAAAGATAATATATGACTGTACAGACCGAAGTCTGACAAAGATGATATATGACTGTACAGACCGAAGTCCGACAATTATATGCTGACTGTACAGACCGAAGTCCGACAAAGATATTAAGACTGTACAGACCGAAGTCTGACAAAGATATTAAGACTGTACAGACCGAAGTCTGACAAAGATATTAAGACTGTACAGACCGAAGTCTGACAAAGATAATATATGACTGTACAGACCGAAGTCTGACAAAGATAATATGCCTCGTACAGGATTTCCCGTCTACAGTGGGGTACGGACCAGAACCAAGACTGTCAGGTACGAAAGCTGACAAGACTACCATTAAAATCTCATAATGGTAAAACTACATAAGGGGGATCATTTTAGTTCGTCAAACACAGAACAGTTTAGTCTGCCGATCACATGGCAATTCAAGACATATAGACAAATTTTCATAAGACCTGTATACACATTTTCGACAGCCCAACATGGCAAATTTAAGTCAAATGATCTAAGTATCCAAATCACATGGCATACTCACAAAACAATCATTTATTTAATAAATAGTGTATACAACAGTACATGCTTTTCAGGCCCAAAGTAAAAGAAAAAGGGCGCCATAAACTCACCTTAGCAGTCTACGAGCTAAAGTATGAGTAGTCCGAGAATATGAGCAGTCTAGTCTCCACGTCTATCCAAAACCTAGGATAAGAGTACCAATGGTGAGGATCAAATCTCACGACGACAAGTATCCTACGTACAACTACTTAGCTATAGACCCTAGAATGCCATAACCGAGAATGTGACTTAACTTCCATTTTATTTAACTTTAGTTGGTAATATCAATGACATCGTCATTATAAGGTAGTCTAAAGTACCATTCGATATTCACCAAGTTCAAACGTTCAAGTTATCGAAAACTGAAAATGTCAAACAGTCACAAAACTCGCGGCGCGAGTTCCACCTGACCAGGTGAAAACCTGGTTTATGACCATTTTTAGCAAACCATGTCGACTCCAAATCGATTCCTTTCATTTTTAATAAGTGTTAACCTGTTCAAAAGACTTTGAACTTACCATTTCACCAAATCATTTCGCCATTTTAATCATTTTGATTTCAAGACCAAATTTGTAAATCAAAACTTCATTTAGTCAACTAAAACCCTAATTTCATATAACATTCAAAGGCTTCTAATTCAAATTACAAACTGAAATAAACCCTTAAATGAATTTAAATCAAATCAAAGTTTGAGAAAGTTACTTACCAAATGGTGTTCTTGAGAAATAAGAAGAAATATGAAGATGATGATGATGATAATGCCCAAAACCTTAATTATTATTGAAAGATGATTAATTGCTTTGATTTCCCTTTGATTTCTCCTTGCCAAAATGATTTAATTTACCAAATCTCATGGCATAGACAAAGACAAATCATTTATAAAGTAATCGTGTATACAGTACATGCTTTTCAGGCCCAAAGTAAAAGAAAAAGGGCGCCATAAACTCACCTTAGCAGTCTACGAGCTAAAGTATGAGTAGTCCGAGAATATGACTTAACTTCCATTTTATTTAACTTTAGTTGGTAATATCAATGACATCGTCATTATAAGGTAGTCTAAAGTACCATTCGATATTCACCAAGTTCAAACGTTCAAGTTATCGAAAACTGAAAATGTCAAACAGTCACAAAACTCGCGGCGCGACCTGGAAGGCTCGCGGCGCGAGTTCCACCTGACCAGGTGAAAACCTGGTTTATGACCATTTTTAGCAAACCATGTCGACTCCAAATCGATTCCTTTCATTTTTAATAAGTGTTAACCTGTTCAAAAGACTTTGAACTTACCATTTCACCAAATCATTTCGCCATTTTAATCATTTTGATTTCAAGACCAAATTTGTAAATCAAAACTTCATTTAGTCAACTAAAACCCTAATTTCATATAACATTCAAAGGCTTCTAATTCAAATTACAAACTGAAATAAACCCTTAAATGAATTTAAATCAAATCAAAGTTTGAGAAAGTTACTTACCAAATGGTGTTCTTGAGAAATAAGAAGAAATATGAAGATGATGATGATGATAATGCCCAAAACCTTAATTATTATTGAAAGATGATTAATTGCTTTGATTTCCCTTTGATTTCTCCTTGCCAAAATGATTTAGAGCATAAAGTGAATTTTGTGTGTGTGTGGTGTGTGTGTTGTGTCTACCGAACAAAAGAAAGAAGGAGGGAAAAAGGTTTTGGTGTTTGTTTCCTGACCACAAAGAAAGAAACCGGCCCATGTGGCCATTTAGGATATTTTCAATACCCTTAATTCGGTAAAATGCTTACGATTAAATATCGTTTGACCTAAAAGTCAAAATGTAAAGTAAAGGTATTTTTCCTCGTCTCATTTTAGTTAAGACAAGTCAATAAAATTTAATTAAACTAAACTTTAGAAATATTAAGTTTAGACAGTCTATTTATTTTGTACAAGACATAACCTTTAAATATTTCATTTAAAGTTATTTTAAAGACTCGGCATTCGTCTAGATAGCTAATAGTCTACGTCAACAAGATACGTCTACTTTGACTAAGTCAAAAGTCCAAAAGTCTAATAAGTTCCACGTCAAATGACCGTCTAATTGAGATTAGGACTAACCCGATGTAAATTAATTACGAGTTGTCACAGCATCCCCGACTTCTAAGGATTTCGTCCCGAAATCAAGTCTTGCTCAGTAAAAAGATGAGGATAGTTATTCCTCATAAAGTCTTCACGTTCCCAAGTCAAGTCGGGACCATGTTTTGAGTTCCAACGAATTTTGACCAATTTGATACGACTACGTCTAAGTTGTTTGAGCTGTTGGTCTAAAATTTCAACAGGTTCTTCAACGAATTGAAGAGAGTCAGTCACTTGCAGCTCTTCGACAGGTACGACTAAAGTCTCATCAGTCAGACATTTCTTAAGATTCGAAATGTGAAATGTGTGATGAACGTGTTCTAGCTCCTTAGGTAAATCGAGCTTGTAAGCCACGGAACCAATTCTTTGAACAATTTCGAATGGTCCGATATAACGAGGACTAAGTTTCCCTCGTACGCCAAAACGTGCAGTGCCTTTCCAAGGTGACACTTTCAACATGACTTTGTCTCCCACTTGAAACTCAAGTGGTTTCCGTCTACGGTCGGCATAGCTCTTTTGACGATCTTGAGCCGCCTTCAGCCGTGCCCTAATTTCGACAATTTGATCAGTAGTCTTCTGAACTAGTCCATATTTGAATAAACGACGTTCTCCAGCATCAAGCCAACAGACAGGAGATCTACACTTTCGTCCATATAAAGCCTCATAAGGCGCGCATTTGATGCTAGTGTGATAGCTGTTGTTATATGAAAATTCAGCTAACGGCAAAAAGGTATCCCAACTACCTTTGAAGTCAATGACACATGCCCGAAGCATGTCCTCTAAAGTCTGGATGGTACGTTCACTTTGTCCGTCCGTCTGTGGATGGTAAGCCGTACTCAGGTGCAATTGAGTGCCTAGGGCGTCTTGAAAATATCGCCATGATTGTGAAGTGAAACGACCATCACGGTCAGAGATAATAGACAAAGGAACGCCATGAAGAGATACAATCCTTTCAATGTATATTTGAGACAATTTCCTTATCTTCCAGTTCTCCCGAATTGGAATGAAATGAGCAGACTTCGTCAATCGATCGACAATGACCCAAATAGTATCGTATCCTTTCAGGGTTCGAGGTAACTTCGTAATGAAGTCCATAGTAATCTGTTCCCATTTCCAGTCAGGAATTTGGGGTTGTTGGAGCAGCCCAGAAGGCTTTTGGTGCTCCGCCTTGACCATTGAACAATTTAGACACTTCGAGACATAAGTGGCGATATCTCTTTTCATACCAGGCCACCAATAAAAGTCCTTCAGTCCATGGTACATTTTGTCAGCGCCAGGATGGATTGAATACCTAGATCGATGACTTTCGTTCATTAAAAGTTCTCTAAGTCCATTATACTTGGGAATCCACACCCTGTCTTTGACATGTCGGATCCCATCACCATCCACTTCAAATAAATATTCAGTATTCCACAATGCTTCTTCCTTGATACGCCCTGGTTGTAGGGCCTCTTTTTGATCATCCAAAACTCTATCCTTTCGTGGATTTTGAGCTGTCTTGAAGCGTAAGCAATGACCTTTCCCTGACTGGTCTCCTTACACTATCAATGTTTCGTCATTCGGTAGAGGTATTCTCACCACCTTCTCGTAACAACTAATATCAGCGCGAACTCTAGACAACCAGTCTATATCGACTATCACGTCAAAACTTCCTAGTTCTATGGGAATAAGATCTATCGTAAAGGTTTTACCAGACAATGTTAAATTGCAATTTACCAGATGATCTCTAGCAACATACTTTTGACCGTTCACATATTCGACGATAAAATTTTCTTTCATGGGGATAGCTACTATATTAATTCGAGATTTAAATTCTAAGGATATAAAGCTTTTATTAGCACCGGAGTTGAATAACACAAAGACATAATGATTATTGAGTATGAATGTACCTATCACAACATTTGGGACCACGTCATGCATCAGCAGCCTCCAAAGCAAAAACTCGACCTCTGCCTTGTCCTTCTTGATTCCTAGCTTGATTGTCCCTCGCATTGTTCCTCACGGGAACTATAGCATTGTTGTTCGGGTTTAGATTGAGTCGTGGACAAGCGGGTCGCATATGGGTTTCGCTGCCACATTCGTAACATGAAGCCGGTGCATTGTTCTTACAAAACTTTGCCAGATGTCCTGTCCTTTTACAACGGTTACAAGTAGGACAATTTCCCCGGTGATGGAGACCACACCTGTTACATCTCGGGTCTGGACCAGTGTACCTCGTGACGTCCTGAGTGACTACTGCAAAGTTTCTAGCAGTCTTAAACCTCTTGCCATTTCCGTCGTCACCAAACCCACTATTAGAGGCCTGATCGTTTCTTCTCTTGATCCCCTCTGTTCCAACCGAAGAACCAGGGGTTCTTTTCAAGTCTATCACCATCCGGTTGGTTGCACTGACTGCCGCTTGAAGAGTCAAAGGATTAAAAGCGGCTACCAACCTTCGGACATCAGGTGACAAGCCATAACAGTACCTCTCGATCAATTTCTCCTCCGTATCTACCATTCGAGGAACTAGTCTAGCCAACTCATGAAAACGAGTTGTGTATTTCTCATTGTCTAGTCCAATCATACTATGATTCCAGAATTCGCCTTCCATTTTCTGTACTTCCTCACGAGGACAGTACTTTTCCATGAGCATCCTTTTAAAGTTCAACCAAGGTATGCTATATGCCGGCTCTCGGCCACGAGTCCTAATCTGCTCGTTCCACCATGACAGTGCGTGCTTTTGAAATTGAGCGGAAGCATATTCCACTTTGTGCTCTTCGGCACAACGACTAATATGAAGCACCGCCTCTATGCTTTCTAGCCAGTTGATTAGACCTACCGGACCCTCGGTACCATTAAATTCTTTTGGTTTACAATAAGTGAAGGTCTTGTAGTCAGTCCCGTGCAGATGCACTCGAGGAATAACCTGTTCAGCAGTAGGCTCGACATTGTTACTATTGTCAACATGATGGTTATTATTTGCGTTCAAGCTTGCCGTAATCTGTGCGACTAAAGTAGGCATGGCGGCCAACAGTTGTTGTGTCACAAATGCTGCCATATTATTATCCCCGCCAGTATTTGGGGTAGGTCCAGGACCAGTGTTCACCTGGACAGTAGCAGCTTCCGGTCCTTGCTGAATCACAGGTTCTTCCTGTTCAGCTTCATTATTCAAAGGAGTGGATCGAGTAACTCTCTTTGGTGCAGTTTTCTTGACTGGAGCCTTTTTCTGAACTTTGCTTTTCGTCTTAGGAGCCATAAGTCTAAGATATGAACAAAAATGTCATTTAGAGATTTCCTTGATAGGTTAAATAGAAAGTAGCTTTGCAAGACAGATGACAGTACAATGCAAGTCACAATTTGTTGACTTGTATGAATTCATGTACTAGACAAGACAAGAAAATATGGAAAATCATATTTCTAGAGCTAAGAATAAGCAGTTGACATAGTCTGAACAAGTAAGTAAGCCAAAAGACAATCGTATTTCATTGATGTTCAAAATTTTACATAGTCTGGTATGTACAGTCCAAAAACATGTGGGAAACTTCATCCACAATGATAGACTACATAGTCGGAGCAATACGATTTATAGACACGTGGGAAATACATCCACCAAAAAGATAGACTACAACTCAAAGTACAGAAGTACGAGTTGTTAAAAGTTCTAGGCTTACAATACAGAAAGATTATTACAAGATTACATCTTGCAAATGACAACGACTAGCAAAGCCACCACCAAAACCACCACAACAGACAGTATCCAGATCAACCTCCCAATAGTTTCCTTCCCCTCTCTAGCAACAGTCAACGCCTCCGCCGCCTGATGATAAGCTCCAGTCAACGCCTGAGCTTGATTCTCTATTTTCTCCCTTGTACAGATGAGGGAATTGTTCATTCTTGACAATTGTCGGCGATAATATTCCGACCTATCAGCTGCAGATGCAACTGGCATAACAGCACTTGGATTGTAGACAGGCACTCTGGAGGGACCCGCCGCATACGGATCTCCCTGAAAGAATGAAAGACCAAGTCCACAGTTGCCCTGAACTGGTGCAGAAGGACCAGGAGCATAAGGGTCTCTAGGAGCATAAGGCATATGAGCTCCCTCGGTAGTCCTCCTCTGATATGGAGATACCGGTGTTACAGATGATTGAACATGGATAGACACATGTTCGCCTCCAGATTCACTGGAAGATGACACAAGATTGATAGGGCGAGATTCATTGCCCGATTCCTCCATTGGTTCCTCTTCATAAGAGTCAGGAACATAAGGAATGGAGTTTGCTATGACAGGAACTGGAGGTGTACAAGGTACAACAGCATTTGAGCTAACTCCATCCGACATGACTAGTCTGAAAAGATAGTCAAAGAATCCATATAAGTCAAATGGATAAGGCAGTACGTCCCAAATGGATGATACAGTACGCAATTTGAGTTTTAAAGAAATCTTTGTCTAGATTACACACATTTGGTTTGGGTTTCTATTACCAACATATTTAAAATGCTTATATATAGGGTCACCCGCAGCCTTCCCACCACATTTTAAATATGCTGTTAATATAATCCAAACTATCACGTATATAAACCTTATGCATACACATACGATTTGAGTTTCTATTCCTAACATACCTTCAATGTTTATATATAGGGTCACCCGCAGCCTTCCCACCACATCTACAGTATGTTGTGAATATAGCTCAAACCATAACGTATATACAAAATCTAAGATATTTATTTCGAGCCTTATATTATTTTACATAATCGGGACGTAGTTGATCAAGTTAGGTCTAATTATAGACAAATAATATAACTCCTGAAATAAGTATCCTAAACCTAAATAGACTTAGATTCCCTTTTGAAACGAAATGGCTATAGATTGAGTTTTTCCAGCGGAAAAACTCGGTATTAACTATAACCTTGTCTCTGATACCAATTTTTGTCACACCCCGTTGTAGCGGAAATACAGGGTTAACAAAGAATTGCATACTAATCAGAAGGTTAAAAGAAATTACATCCATTTATACCAATACAAAAAAAAAAAAAAAAAAAAAAAAAAAAAAAAAAAAAAAAAAAAAAAAAAAAAAAAAAAAAAAAAAAAAAAAAAAAAAAAAAAAAAAAAAAAAAAAAAAAAAAAAAAAAAAAAAAAAAAAAAAAAAAAAAAAAAAAAAAAAAAAAAAAAAAAAAAAAAAAAAAAAAAAAAAAAAAAAAAAAAAAAAAAAAAAAAAAAAAAAAAAAAAAAAAAAAAAAAAAAAAAAAAAAAAAAAAAAAAAAAAAAAAAAAAAAAAAAAAAAAAAAAAAAAAAAAAAAAAAAAAAAAAAAAAAAAAAAAAAAAAAAAAAAAAAAAAAAAAAAAAAAAAAAAAAAAAAAAAAAAAAAAAAAAAAAAAAAAAAAAAAAAAAAAAAAAAAAAAAAAAAAAAAAAAAAAAAAAAAAAAAAAAAAAAAAAAAAAAAAAAAAAAAAAAAAAAAAAAAAAAAAAAAAAAAAAAAAAAAAAAAAAAAAAAAAAAAAAAAAAAAAAAAAAAAAAAAAAAAAAAAAAAAAAAAAAAAAAAAAAAAAAAAAAAAAAAAAAAAAAAAAAAAAAAAAAAAAAAAAAAAAAAAAAAAAAAAAAAAAAAAAAAAAAAAAAAAAAAAAAAAAAAAAAAAAAAAAAAAAAAAAAAAAAAAAAAAAAAAAAAAAAAAAAAAAAAAAAAAAAAAAAAAAAAAAAAAAAAAAAAAAAAAAAAAAAAAAAAAAAAAAAAAAAAAAAAAAAAAAAAAAAAAAAAAAAAAAAAAAAAAAAAAAAAAAAAAAAAAAAAAAAAAAAAAAAAAAAAAAAAAAAAAAAAAAAAAAAAAAAAAAAAAAAAAAAAAAAAAAAAAAAAAAAAAAAAAAAAAAAAAAAAAAAAAAAAAAAAAAAAAAAAAAAAAAAAAAAAAAAAAAAAAAAAAAAAAAAAAAAAAAAAAAAAAAAAAAAAAAAAAAAAAAAAAAAAAAAAAAAAAAAAAAAAAAAAAAAAAAAAAAAAAAAAAAAAAAAAAAAAAAAAAAAAAAAAAAAAAAAAAAAAAAAAAAAAAAAAAAAAAAAAAAAAAAAAAAAAAAAAAAAAAAAAAAAAAAAAAAAAAAAAAAAAAAAAAAAAAAAAAAAAAAAAAAAAAAAAAAAAAAAAAAAAAAAAAAAAAAAAAAAAAAAAAAAAAAAAAAAAAAAAAAAAAAAAAAAAAAAAAAAAAAAAAAAAAAAAAAAAAAAAAAAAAAAAAAAAAAAAAAAAAAAAAAAAAAAAAAAAAAAAAAAAAAAAAAAAAAAAAAAAAAAAAAAAAAAAAAAAAAAAAAAAAAAAAAAAAAAAAAAAAAAAAAAAAAAAAAAAAAAAAAAAAAAAAAATTACATCTTGCAAATAACAACGATCAGCAAAGCCACCACCAAAACCACCACAACAGACAGTATCCAGATCAACCTCCCAATAGTTTCCTTCCCCTCTCTAGCAACAGTCAACGCCTCCGCCGCCTGATGATAAGCTCCAGTCAACGCCTGAGCTTGATTCTCTATTTTCTCCCTTGTACAGATGAGGGAATTGTTCATTCTTGACAATTGTCGGCGATAATATTCCGACCTATCAGCTGCAGATGCAACTGGCATAACAGCACTTGGATTGTAGACAGGCACTCTGGAGGGACCCGCCGCATACGGATCTCCCTGAAAGAATGAAAGACCAAGTCCACAGTTGCCCTGAACTGGTGCAGAAGGACCAGGAGCATAAGGGTCTCTAGGAGCATAAGGCATATGAGCTCCCTCGATAATCCTCCTCTGATATGGAGATACCGGTGTTACAAAGGTAATATATGACTGTACAGACCGAAGTCTGACAAAGATAATATATGACTGTACAGACCGAAGTCCGACAAAGATATTAAGACTGTACAGACCGAAGTCTGACAAAGATAATATATGACTGTACAGACCGAAGTCTGACAAAGATAATATATGACTGTACAGACCGAAGTCTGACAAAGATAATATATGACTGTACAGACCGAAGTCTGACAAAGATAATATATGACTGTACAGACCGAAGTCTGACAAAGATAATATATGACTGTACAGACCGAAGTCTGACAAAGATAATATATGACTGTACAGACCGAAGTCTGACAAAGATAATATATGACTGTACAGACCGAAGTCTGACAAAGATAATATATGACTGTACAGACCGAAGTCTGACAAAGATAATATATGACTGTACAGACCGAAGTCCGACAAAGATATTAAGACTGTACAGACCGAAGTCTGACAAAGATAATATATGACTGTACAGACCGAAGTCTGACAAAGATAATATATGACTGTACAGACCGAAGTCTGACAAAGATAATATATGACTGTACAGACCGAAGTCTGACAAAGATAATATATGACTGTACAGACCGAAGTCTGACAAAGATAATATATGACTGTACAGACCGAAGTCTGACAAAGATAATATATGACTGTACAGACCGAAGTCTGACAAAGATAATATATGACTGTACAGACCGAAGTCTGACAAAGATAATATATGACTGTACAGACCGAAGTCTGACAAAGATAATATATGACTGTACAGACCGAAGTCTGACAAAGATAATATATGACTGTACAGACCGAAGTCCGACAAAGATATTAAGACTGTACAGACCGAAGTCTGACAAAGATAATATATGACTGTACAGACCGAAGTCTGACAAAGATAATATATGACTGTACAGACCGAAGTCTGACAAAGATAATATATGACTGTACAGACCGAAGTCTGACAAAGATAATATATGACTGTACAGACCGAAGTCTGACAAAGATAATATATGACTGTACAGACCGAAGTCTGACAAAGATAATATATGACTGTACAGACCGAAGTCTGACAAAGATAATATATGACTGTACAGACCGAAGTCCGACAAAGATATTAAGACTGTACAGACCGAAGTCTGACAAAGATAATATATGACTGTACAGACCGAAGTCTGACAAAGATAATATATGACTGTACAGACCGAAGTCCGACAAAGATATTAAGACTGTACAGACCGAAGTCTGACAAAGATAATATATGACTGTACAGACCGAAGTCTGACAAAGATAATATATGACTGTACAGACCGAAGTCTGACAAAGATAATATATGACTGTACAGACCGAAGTCTGACAAAGATAATATGCCTCGTACAGGATTTCCCGTCTACAGTGGGGTACGGACCAGAACCAAGACTGTCAGGTACGAAAGCTGACAAGACTACCATTAAAATCTCATAATGGTAAAACTACATAAGGGGGATCATTTTAGTTCGTCAAACACAGAACAGTTTAGTCTGCCGATCACATGGCAATTCAAGACATATAGACAAATTTTCATAAGACATGTATACACATTTTCAGACAGCCGTCAACATGGCAAGACATAAGAAAAATGATTTCATTTACCAAATCTCATGGCATAGACAAAGACAAAGACAAATCATTTATAAAGTAGTCGTGTATACAGTACATGCTTTTCAGGCCCAAAGTAAAAGAAAAAGGGCGCCATAAACTCACCTTAGCAGTCTACGAGCTAAAGTATGAGTAGTCCGAGAATATGAGCAGTCTAGTCTCCACGTCTATCCAAAACCTAGGATAAGAGTACCAATGGTGAGGATCAAATCTCACGACGACAAGTATCCTACGTACAACTACTTAGCTATAGACCCTAGAATGCCATAACCGAGAATGTGACTTAACTTCCATTTTATTTAACTTTAGTTGGTAATATCAATGACATCGTCATTATAAGGTAGTCTAAAGTACCATTCGATATTCACCAAGTTCAAACGTTCAAGTTATCGAAAACTGAAAATGTCAAACAGTCACAAAACTCGCGGCGCGACCAGAGGTCCTCGCGGCGCGACCTTGCTATATTCCTCGCGGCGCGACCTGGAGGTTTCGCGGCGCGAGTCAATTCAAGTGCAGGTTTCTGTTCGAAATTCTTTACACCTCGCGGCGCGACCTGGAAGGCTCGCGGCGCGAGTTCCACCTGACCAGATGAAAAACCTGGTTTATGACCATTTTTAGCAAACCATGTCGACTCCAAATCGATTCCTTTCATTTTTAATAAGTGTTAACCTGTTCAAAAGACTTTGAACTTACCATTTCACCAAATCATTTCGCCATTTTAATCATTTTGATTTCAAGACCAAATTTGTAAATCAAAACTTCATTTAGTCAACTAAAACCCTAATTTCATATAACATTCAAAGGCTTCTAATTCAAATTACAAACTGAAATAAACCCTTAAATGAATTTAAATCAAATCAAAGTTTGAGAAAGTTACTTACCAAATGGTGTTCTTGAGAAATAAGAAGAAATATGAAGATGATGATGATGATAATGCCCAAAACCTTAATTATTATTGAAAGATGATTAATTGCTTTGATTTCCCTTTGATTTCTCCTTGCCAAAATGATTTAGAGCATAAAGTGAATTTTGTGTGTGTGTGGTGTGTGTGTTGTGTCTACCGAACAAAAGAAAGAAGGAGGGAAAAAGGTTTTGGTGTTTGTTTCCTGACCACAAAGAAAGAAACCGGCCCATGTGGCCATTTAGGATATTTTCAATACCCTTAATTCGGTAAAATGCTTACGATTAAATATCGTTTGACCTAAAAGTCAAAATGTAAAGTAAAGGTATTTTTCCTCGTCTCATTTTAGTTAAGACAAGTCAATAAAATTTAATTAAACTAAACTTTAGAAGTATTAAGTTTAGACAGTCTATTTATTTTGTACAAGACATAACCTTTAAATATTTCATTTAAAGTTATTTTAAAGACTCGGCATTCGTCTAGATAGCTAATAGTCTACGTCAACAAGATACGTCTACTTTGACTAAGTCAAAAGTCCAAAAGTCTAATAAGTTCCACGTCAAATGACCGTCTAATTGAGATTAGGACTAACCCGATGTAAATTAATTACGAGTTGTCACAGTAACACTAATATGCATTAAATGAGATAATATTATTTTTATTCTCATTAATTATTGTAACAAATTTTTGCAACTTAAACTTATGCTAACCTTAATTTTTATGGGTTGCTAATTAAAACCAGCGGCTTCCAAGGAACTTTGTTCGTTTGGCGAAGATTGAAGATAAAAGGACCATAATGCTGAAGGGTTCTGAGGGAAACGAATGGCGGATGGGTGTGGGCTTGGATAGAGGCAATGCGATGGTAAGGTACTTTTTATCGACCGGGTGGCTTGATTTCAAGAGAAGTAATAACTTATCGAAAGGAGACGAATGTGTTTTCAAGTTCATAAGAAGTGAAAACAAGATGTGCCTAGAAAAAGTCACCAAGAGGCCAATTAACCAGAATCCGACGACGACGCAACCACCCAAGAAGAATAGTGGTGGCAGCAATCTCGCGGCGCGACCAGAGGTCCTCGCGGCGCGACCAGAGGTCCTCGCGGCGCGACCTGGAGGTTTTGCAGCGCGAGTCAATTCAAGTGCAGGTTTCTGTTCGAAATTCGTTACACCTCGCGGCGCGAGTCAATTCAAGTGCAGGTTTCTGTTCGAAATTCTTTACACCTCGCGGCGCGACCTGGAGGTTTCGCGGCGCGAGCCAATTCAAGTGCAGGTTTCTGTTCGAAATTCTTTACACCTCGCGGCGCGAGCAGGGTACCTCGCGGCGCGACCAGAGGTCCTCGCGGCGCGACCAGAGGTCCTCGCGGCGCGACCTGGAGGTTTTGCAGCGCGAGTCAATTCAAGTGCAGGTTTCTGTTCGAAATTCGTTACACCTCGCGGCGCGAGCAATTCAAGTGCAGGTTTCTGTTCGAAATTCTTTACACCTCGCGGCGCGACCTGGAAGGCTCGCGGCGCGACCAGAGTCCTCGCGGCGCGACCTGGAGGTCTCGCGGCGCGAGTCAATTCAAGTGCAGGTTTCTGTTCGAAATTCTTTACACCTCGCGGCGCGACCAGAGGTCTCGCGGCGCGACCAGATCCTCGCGGCGCGACCAGAGGTCCTCGCGGCGCGACCAAGTCCTCGCGGCGCGACCTGGAAGGCTCGCGGCGCGAGTTCCACCTGACCAGATGAAAAACCTGGTTTATGACCATTTTTAGCAAACCATGTCGACTCCAAATCGATTCCTTTCATTTTTAATAAGTGTTAACCTGTTCAAAAGACTTTGAACTTACCATTTCACCAAATCATTTCGCCATTTTAATCATTTTGATTTCAAGACCAAATTTGTAAATCAAAACTTCATTTAGTCAACTAAAACCCTAATTTCATATAACATTCAAAGGCTTCTAATTCAAATTACAAACTGAAATAAACCCTTAAATGAATTTAAATCAAATCAAAGTTTGAGAAAGTTACTTACCAAATGGTGTTCTTGAGAAATAAGAAGAAATATGAAGATGATGATGATGATAATGCCCAAAACCTTAAATGAATTTAAATCAAATCAAAGTTTGAGAAAGTTACTTACCAAATGGTGTTCTTGAGAAATAAGAAGAAATATGAAGATGATGATGATGATGATAATGCCCAAAACCTTAATTATTATTGAAAGATGATTAATTGCTTTGATTTCCCTTTGATTTCTCCTTGCCAAAATGATTTAGAGCATAAAGTGAATTTTGTGTGTGTGTGGTGTGTGTGTTGTGTCTACCGAACAAAAGAAAGAAGGAGGGAAAAAGGTTTTGGTGTTTGTTTCCTGACCACAAAGAAAGAAACCGGCCCATGTGGCCATTTAGGATATTTTCAATACCCTTAATTCGGTAAAATGCTTACGATTAAATATCGTTTGACCTAAAAGTCAAAATGTAAAGTAAAGGTATTTTTCCTCGTCTCATTTTAGTTTAAGACAAGTCAATAAAATTTAATTAAACTAAACTTTAGAAGTATTAAGTTTAGACAGTCTATTTATTTTGTACAAGACATAACCTTTAAATATTTCATTTAAAGTTATTTTAAAGACTCGGCATTCGTCTAGATAGCTAATAGTCTACGTCAACAAGATACGTCTACTTTGACTAAGTCAAAAGTCCAAAAGTCTAATAAGTTCCACGTCAAATGACCGTCTAATTGAGATTAGGACTAACCCGATGTAAATTAATTACGAGTTGTCACAGTTTATAATATGACAATTAAATGAGTATATATTATTTTTATTCTCATTAATTATTGTAACAAATTTTTGCAACTTAAACTTATGCTAACCTTAATTTTTATGGGTTGCTAATTAAAACCAGCGGCTTCCAAGGAACTTTGTTCGTTTGGCGAAGATTGAAGATAAAAGGACCATAATGCTGAAGGGTTCTGAGGGAAACGAATGGCGGATGGGTGTGGGCTTGGATAGAGGCAATGCGATGGTAAGGTACTTTTTATCGACCGGGTGGCTTGATTTCAAGAGAAGTAATAACTTATCGAAAGGAGACGAATGTGTTTTCAAGTTCATAAGAAGTGAAAACAAGATGTGCCTAGAAAAAGTCACCAAGAGGCCAATTAACCAGAATCCGACGACGACGCAACCACCCAAGAAGAATAGTGGTGGCAGCAATGTTGCGGCGGTGGCCAAGAGGTCACGTGGAAGGCCACTTAAGCAACAACATGGATCGGCACCGCAATGAAAATATATATCTATTTAATTAATTATTTACTAACTAATGTACGTTGAATAATACATTTACTAGCTAGCTAGCTTTAATGGTAAGTGAATTTATTTTAGGTGTGTGAGTTTCATCATGTAAGTTAAGAATAACAAATGTGATTATTTTTATGCAAGACGACTTGGTTCCATATTTAGGTTCTAAAAACGTGTTTTTTATTTGAACGTTCGTGTCACGGGACGGCTAGCCGTTACATCCATACGGGCAGGCAGTCACTAGCGACCGATCCACGAAGACAGGGACCATAGGGGAGGGAAAACCCACCAATTTAACCGCTACAGAAGTCACGACGTTAAATTGGAGGTAAAACCTCGCCTGCTCAGACTCGAACCCTGGTTTCCCAGGATCCAAGCATCATTGCAGGACTTCAGAATGCCGATGGGGTTTTAACCCATTGGCAAAAAAGTCAGAGCGTAGATGAAATTATAACCATACTAATTTCACCGGAAAGAATCATATATTGAGTAAATGAGTAGCATCTCAATATAGCAGTGTTTTTTTGTGTGTGTGTTTCTTCACTTCTTGAGATTTTATCACTGGTCCACATAAATTAAGTTTATCAATTATTATCATTATTATGCGCGAGAGAGGAAATGAAAATGGTTCACTATAATATTGTAACATCTGTGACTTTTGACCGTTTGACTTTACGCGTATTTTGACTAACGAAAATTTTTAATGACTTAATTAAGTTCATTTTGAGATGTAATGACGTACGATATGCTTAACGGGTTGATTGACCACTTGGTTGACGATACAATACTTGACTAATGCTTAATTTTACTAGAAATTGAAATGGTTAATCCATGGGTCAACCTACAACCCATTTACCCAACCCATGATCCAACCTTATCTCTCCCAAATTCTTACACCTATCTCCACCATCCACTCATCACTCAATCTTATCTCTCTCTCTTTCTAAAGCATTCAAGAATACACACACCTCCTTCTTCACTCTCTCTCTAAATTCTTACACCAAATTAATGATTTCAAATTAAAATTATACAAGAAGCATTACCATCATTATCATATTTACATCATACCAAAAGTTTGGAGTTTCAAGTTGCAAGAATTATCCATTCGGGTCAATTTCGGGTTTGAGCATTTGTGGCAACTTTTGGTAAGCTAAATCCATCTCATAATCACCATTTTATGTGTTCAATGTTGTTTCAAGCCATAACTAACAAATCTTGGGTCAAAGTCGGGTCAAAACCCTAAAGAGTCAAAATTAGGGTTTATTTGACTATAATTAGGTCAAAATCGATTTTGGGCATTTATTTATGAAATGGGACGGGTTGTGGTGTGGGATATGTTCATTATTGATCAAAAATATGTTTGGGAGTAGCACATGAGTCGAATCTAGCTTCAAGAACCAAAATGGGTCGGATTTAGAGTTTATAGTTCATGAAATGGGTCAAAACCGATTCTTGACATTTAATCATGTTATGGAACGATTTTTGCAAATGGGTCATACAGGTTTATGAATATTTATGTTTAATTTTGCACAAAGTCAAGTTTCCAAGTTTTACAAATCGGTTTTCATGGCAAAAATAGGGTTTGAAGTTGTTTTGGTCGAAGTTGACTTTCCTGAGTCAACTGGGTCTGCCCAGCCACGAACCAGTGTAACCGACACCCCATGTGGCGTAAGCTACGCCCCTCCCCTTCTCTCAGTTAAGCCTTAGGCCACCCACCCTCTGTTTACACCGGATTGTGAAGGATCAGACGCCAAATTGATGAAATCCGAGCCACCGCACCTTACGGTGCCAAGCAGCGTAGCATACGCCTTTACAAACCAGACCAGCGTAACATACGCCACTGGAGCCGTACCTTACGCCCATGCAAACTTCAGCCACCGTAAGGGACGCCGGACACCACCGTAAATTACGGTGGTGCCTTTTTGATGATTTCCTGTTTGACTCACCTTGACTCCTGAAACCCTAGGCTTGCTTCCAACTTCAATTTAGACTACTTGTTGACTTCCTGATCGATGAATATGAGCCTTGGGAACTTTACAAATATTGTGGAACCATTTGGAATCTTAATCTAAAAGTTAAATTATGTATATATATATACGAATGTTCGAAATTAATTAGAGACTCGAGACGATTATTAAACGACCACCATTGAGTTCAAACTAATACTTGGCCTCTCTAGCGACCATGTCGGGTCTTGGGAAACTTGTAACGTCACGAATTATACCTAAAACCTAATTAGGGTCTTGCAATTTGTTAATAATACGTATAATGGATATAATGATAGGGTGTGGACACGTGGCGGCCATTGAACGATTGTAATCTCCTTTTATCTCGATCTTAACTACTCTTGCCGATCAAGGTGAGTTCCGTAGCTCCCTACTCAATTGAGATTCGGGCTGAAAAGTGTACACATACGTGCTTGTTGATTGTTGGGTTGATTTGATTGACTGCTTATTGATTGTTTGATTTATTGTTTGATTGATTTGTTTGATGGTTTAACTTATTGTTGTTGGATTATGTTTTCAATTTGGATTATGTGGTGTGATTAGGATAGTTGTACATACATGGAAGACGACGATACATTTAAAGAGTTGTATATGTGGTGGGAAGGCTGCGGGTGACCCTATATATAAGCATCTATGATTCCTTAAATGTAAAATCGTATGAAATGTATGTGCATTGTGGTATGGACGATTTGTGGTGTGATGGACTTGTGATTCAGATTCATTATGTTTGTACTTATTGATTGGTTTGTCGTACTCCCAAGTGCCTTGCACTTGAGAACATGCTCTTGTACTTATTGATTGATTGGCTTGGGTTACGACATATCTTATTACTTGATTGATTGTTTGATTGATGAATGGTCTTTATTGATTGTTTGATTGATGGATGATTTTGATCGATTGTTTGATGGTTTGCGCATACGTTTGTGATATTGTGATTTATTTAGGATAAACATACATACATGGAAGTCGGTTATGCCTTCAAAGGGTTTTAGATGTGGTGGGAAGGCTGCGAGTGACCCTATATATAAGCATCTAGGACTCGTCGAAAGTAGAATCCTCTTAAGTGTATGTACGTATAGTTTTGTTTGGTTTGATGGTTGATGATTGATGGACTTGTGATTGAGGTAAACACGCACATGTATTGATATGGATGTTGGTGAGACGGACATGGACCTCCAAGTGTATAGATGTATACACTTGTGTTGTATTTGTGAGACGGACATGGACTCCGGGTGTATAGACATATACATATCCCGATGATTTTGAGATGCCACATTGTTCATTGGGATGACATGTGAGTATCGCTGCATTGGTGACTTGATGGTCACACTTATGATATGCATTATGACTTTGACATGCATAATCTTGATATTGACATCATTTGTGCATATTCATTACACGCATATGATCGCACTCTTGACATTGGCATGCATTTAGCATATTTATTGGCATTGACACACATTGGGTGCTCTTCTTGTTGTTGATATCACTGGTACATGTTCATTATACGTTTACTATCTTGTGTAGTTACTTGTATGATTACTTGTGTGTGTCGAGGTTTCGCTATGAGCAAACCTATATTACGTGTTATGGTTGTTTAAGAGCTACATGTAAGTTATTACTTGCCTATATCTTGTTCATATTATGATTATTTTGGCGATGGTTCCTTGTGATCCATTACTACGAACTCACCAACCTAGTGTTGACCTTGTTTAGTACACTTTTCAGGTAATCAAGTGAATACGAGACGTGTTGGTGGATTGTTGCTTTTGCTAGGGCTTGGACTTGTGTGGATCCGTGATTCATTCACCTTTTTTGGTTTCATGTTCTTTATGCACATTGTATCCTGAATGTTTGATGTTGGATTCACTGAATCCCTTTGATGTCATATAGTTCATGTTCTACGATAATTTCCATGCATACGCTATATCTTTTCAGTGGCATTTCGAGCCTAGCTCGGGGTGTTACAGAATGGTGGCCCATGCTTGGTCGTAGAGAATTAGGCGGTTTGACCTAGACTACGGCTTAAGTTAAAACTCTTCATATAGCATGCATGGTTAAGAATTTTGTGTACAACGTGAAATTGTATGAACCCTGAAAATTTTGCATTGTGAGTTCGTAGTTAAGACCAACTATGTGATGACTTGAGTACAGTGTGATGAATGTGTGATGAGTACAATGTGGTTAACGTGTACATTGATTTGAGCTTGATTGTAGTTGAGATGGATTGTTGTTATTGATTGATGGTAGTTTGATGATTTAGGGCAAAATGAAGTTATGGCATTAACTTAGTATAATATTGTGGCAACCCTAAAAGAGCCTGATCAACTATTTTATGGTTACTCGGTATTATAACAAGTTAATGACATCACGGATTGCACATGTTGGCTTAGAGTATAATAAGGAACCGATATGCTTAATGAGAGTTGGTTGGGTGGAGGGTTAGCCGCTGGTACACGCTGTATACATACCCGGTCAATAACTAGAGAGCATATCGGATTCGGATTATACTTTAAACCACTTGTTTTAGTTGCTTGTGATGTGATGTGTTGAATATGAGTACTTGGTTTTGATGGTGGACAATTGTTCTGAACTTGGCACGAGAACATGATAGATAATGATTACTTGAGAACTTTGTTGTATTGTCCTTAGTGTAGTAATACGAAACACATATGACATGTTGTTTTAAATGTTTTAGGTGCAATTTGAATCGTTTAGTTGCTGAGGAATTTGGTGTGATTTGTCTAGACATCCATGATTTGGACTAGTGTTGACATTATGGTGAACAATGAGGATATTTTGTTTAATAGTATGTGAACTTGAAACATGTATGAAACGTTGTTAAACTTGGTTGTATGCAAGATATGAGATATTTGGTGATGCATGCGTAAAATGTATTAATCAACGGAGAATTATATGAATTGATTTAACATACTAGTTATATGGCAAGAGTATGAGAAACTATGTTGTTAAGCGTGATTTTTATGCATGATGTAACGAAAATAGATAATGCATGTGTAGGTGTGTTAATCGGCGAGCATTTTCATGATTGGGTTAGTGTACTAGTTTGATGCTTTTAGCAGGTATAAATTTCGTTGTTAAGCTAAAATGTATACTTGGGATAAGCGAATACGGTGATGCATGTATAAATACTTACTTAATGGACAAATATATGAATAAGAATGGTAAACATGAGTATGCTCAAAACTTTATTTCTTAACTCAGTTATAAGAACGAATCGGTAATGATTGAAAATTTAGACATAGTTATACCCAACGTATGAGAGATCATATGTATGACTTGGTATGCGGGATTAGTAGATAAAACATGCAAAATCTTACCTCCTAACTTGATTATGTGGATGAATTGTTAGGAAATGCGGTAGAACAAGTATGGTTGCCATGATATTCAAATTGATGAAGATGCTTGAATTTCGTTGCCCGATTAATTTAGTGAAATAAATCGTTATGACTTGGTAATACATGCGTAAAGGAAATTGGGATCTTGAGAAATTGTATGCATAGGTCGTCATGCTAACCTAATTACTTGAACATGTCAGAATCTTGTTGCCTAACTTGCTTATTGAATACACAGTTAGGAATTGAAGATGCATGCGTAGATGTAAATGGTTTCGTGAACAATTGTATGTATAAATTAGTAGGGCGATTATGTAACACCCGTTTCGTAAAAATATGGATTTCCAAAAATTTTCGCCTAACGGCGTTAAATCATGCGGAAACGATTTAGGAAAATACTCAACTAAGGAAAACGGTTGAGAAAACATAAGTGGTGTTACTAATAGCATCAAATCAGTAATAAAAGAAATCCATAAGATTGCCCAACATAAAGCAATCATAACATAGTCATTACATAAGTTCCATAAAGGAAATCAACCACATAAGGTCTAAGCGAAGCTATTGGGTAAACTAAAGCCAGCTTGATCATCTACCCATCTCTCCCCACAGCTTCACACGTCATCTTACTGCCTAACCTGAGGGGTGTCAACACATTAAAAGAAACAAGTGTTAGCTATAAAGCTAAGTAAGATAACACCAGGTTTAAGCAAACATTTCATCCATTTAAATCGTCACTTTAAAGCATTACGTCATTTTAATTAGGCATTCATACCACCGTTATAAACATATCCACATCACATATAAGCATAGAGGTATGAAAATGGTTCACTATAATATTGTAACATCTGTGACTTTTGACCGTTTGACTTTACGCGTATTTTGACTAACGAAAATTTTTAATGACTTAATTAAGTTCATTTTGAGATGTAATGACGTACGATATGCTTAACGGGTTGATTGACCACTTGGTTGACGATACAATACTTGACTAATGCTTAATTTTACTAGAAATTGAAATGGTTAATCCATGGGTCAACCTACAACCCATTTACCCAACCCATGATCCAACCTTATCTCTCCCAAATTCTTACACCTATCTCCACCATCCACTCATCACTCAATCTTATCTCTCTCTCTTTCTAAAGCATTCAAGAATACACACACCTCCTTCTTCACTCTCTCTCTAAATTCTTACACCAAATTAATGATTTCAAATTAAAATTGTACAAGAAACATTACCATCATTATCATACTTACATCATATCAAAAGTTTGGAGTTTCAAGTTGCAAGAATTATCCATTCGGGTCAATTTCGGGTTTGAGCATTTGTGGGACTTTTGGTAAGCTAAATCCATCTCATAATCACCATTTTATGTGTTCAATGTTGTTTCAAGCCATAACTAACAAATCTTGGGTCAAAGTCGGGTCAAAACCCTAAAGAGTCAAAATTAGGGTTTATTTGACTATAATTAGGTCAAAATCGATTTTGGGCATTTATTTATGAAATGGGACGGGTTGTGGTGTGGGATATGTTCATTATTGATCAAAAATATGTTTGGGAGTAGCACATGAGTCGAATCTAGCTTCAAGAACCAAAATGGGTCGGATTTAGAGTTTATAGTTCATGAAATGGGTCAAAACCGATTCTTGACATTTAATCATGTTATGGAACGATTTTTGCAAATGGGTCTTACAGGTTTATGAATATTTATGTTTAATTTTGCACAAAGTCAAGTTTCCAAGTTTTACAAATCGGTTTTCATGGCAAAAATAGGGTTTGGAGTTGTTTTGGTCGAAGTTGACTTTCCTGAGTCAACTGGGTCTGCCCAGCCACGAACCAGTGTAACCGACACCCCATGTGGCGTAAGCTACGCCCCTCCCCTTCTCTCAGTTAAGCCTTAGGCCACCCACCCTCTGTTTACACCGGATTGTGAAGGATCAGACGCCAAATTGATGAAATCCGAGCCACCGCACTTTACGGTGCCAAGCAGCATAGCATACGCCTTTACAAACCAGACCAGCGTAACATACGCCACTGGAGCCGTACCTTACGCCCATGCAAACTTCAGCCACCGTAAGGGACGCCGGACACCACCGTAAATTACGGTGGTGCCTTTTTGATGATTTCCTGTTTGACTCACCTTGACTCCTGAAACCCTAGGCTTGCTTCCAACTTCAATTTAGACTACTTGTTGACTTCCTGATCGATGAATATGAGCCTTGGGAAGTTTACAAATATTGTGGAACCATTTGGAATCTTAATCTAAAAGTTAAATTATGTATATATATATACGAATGTTCGAAATTAATTAGAGACTCGAGACGATTATTAAACGACCACCATTGAGTTCAAACTAATACTTGGCCTCTCTAGCGACCATGTCGGGTCTTGGGAAACTTGTAACGTCACGAATTATACCTAAAACCTAATTAGGGTCTTGCAATTTGTTAATAATACGTATAATGGATATAATGATAGGGTGTGGACACGTGGCGGCCATTGAACGATTGTAATCTCCTTTTATCTCGATCTTAACTACTCTTGCCGATCAAGGTGAGTTCCGTAGCTCCCTACTCAATTGAGATTCGGGCTGAAAAGTGTACACATACGTGCTTGTTGATTGTTGGGTTGATTTGATTGACTGCTTATTGATTGTTTGATTTATTGTTTGATTGATTTGTTTGATGGATGATTTTGATCGATTGTTTGATGGTTTGCGCATACGTTTGTGATATTGTGATTTATTTAGGATAAACATACATACATGGAAGTCGGTTATGCCTTCAAAGGGTTTTAGATGTGGTGGGAAGGCTGCGAGTGACCCTATATATAAGCATCTATGATTCCTTAAATGTAAAATCGTATGAAATGTATGTGCATTATGGTTGGATGATTTGTGGTATGATGGACTTGTGATTGAGATTCATTATGTTTGTACTTATTGATTGGTTTGTCGTACTCCCAAGTGCCTTGCACTTGAGAACATGCTCTTGTACTTATTGATTGTTTGGCTTGGGTTACGACATGTCTTATTACTTGATTGATTGTTTGATTGATGAATGGTCTTGATTGATTGTTTGATTGATGGATGATTTTGATCGATTGTTTGATGGTTTGCGCATACGTTTGTGATATTGTGATTTATTTAGGATAAACATACATACATGGAAGTCGGTTATGCCTTCAAAGGGTTTTAGATGTGGTGGGAAGGCTGCGAGTGACCCTATATATAAGCATCTAGGACTCGTCGAAAGTAGAATCCTCTTAAGTGTATGTACGTATAGTTTTGTTTGGTTTGATGGTTGATGATTGATGGACTTGTGATTGAGGTAAACACGCACATGTATTGATATGGATGTTGGTGAGACGGACATGGACCTCCAAGTGTATAGATGTATACACTTGTGTTGTATTTGTGAGACGGACATGGACTCCGGGTGTATAGACATATACATATCCCGATGATTTTGAGATGCCACATTGTTCATTGGGATGACATGTGAGTATCGCTGCATTGGTGACTTGATGGTCACACTTATGATATGCATTATGACTTTGACATGCATAATCTTGATATTGACATCATTTGTGCATATTCATTACACGCATATGATCGCACTCTTGACATTGGCATGCATTTAGCATATTTATTGGCATTGACACACATTGGGTGCTCTTCTTGTTGTTGATATCACTGGTACATGTTCATTATACGTTTACTATCTTGTGTAGTTACTTGTATGATTACTTGTGTGTGTCGAGGTTTCGCTATGAGCAAACCTATATTACGTGTTATGGTTGTTTAAGAGCTACATGTAAGTTATTACTTGCCTATATCTTGTTCATATTATGATTATTTTGGCGATGGTTCCTTGTGATCCATTACTACGAACTCACCAACCTAGTGTTGACCTTGTTTAGTACACTTTTCAGGTAATCAAGTGAATACGAGACGTGTTGGTGGATTGTTGCTTTTGCTAGGGCTTGGACTTGTGTGGATCCGTGATTCATTCACCTTTTTTGGTTTCATGTTCTTTATGCACATTGTATCCTGAATGTTTGATGTTGGATTCACTGAATCCCTTTGATGTCATATAGTTCATGTTCTACGATAATTTCCATGCATACGCTATATCTTTTCAGTGGCATTTCGAGCCTAGCTCGGGGTGTTACAGAATGGTGGCCCATGCTTGGTCGTAGAGAATTAGGCGGTTTGACCTAGACTACGGCTTAAGTTAAAACTCTTCATATAGCATGCATGGTTAAGAATTTTGTGTACAACGTGAAATTGTATGAACCCTGAAAATTTTGCATTGTGAGTTCGTAGTTAAGACCAACTATGTGATGACTTGAGTACAGTGTGATGAATGTGTGATGAGTACAATGTGGTTAACGTGTACATTGATTTGAGCTTGATTGTAGTTGAGATGGATTGTTGTTATTGATTGATGGTAGTTTGATGATTTAGGGCAAAATGAAGTTATGGCATTAACTTAGTATAATATTGTGGCAACCCTAAAAGAGCCTGATCAACTATTTTATGGTTACTCGGTATTATAACAAGTTAATGACATCACGGATTGCACATGTTGGCTTAGAGTATAATAAGGAACCGATATGCTTAATGAGAGTTGGTTGGGTGGAGGGTTAGCCGCTGGTACACCCTGTATACATACCCGGTCAATAACTAGAGAGCATATCGGATTCGGATTATACTTTAAACCACTTGTTTTAGTTGACTTGTTTTAGTTGCTTGTGATGTGATGTGTTGAATATGAGTACTTGGTTTTGATGGTGGACAATTGTTCTGAACTTGGCACGAGAACATGATAGATAATGATTACTTGAGAACTTTGTTGTATTGTCCTTAGTGTAGTAATACGAAACACATATGACATGTTGTTTTAAATGTTTTAGGTGCAATTTGAATCGTTTAGTTGCTGAGGAATTTGGTGTGATTTGTCTAGACATCCATGATTTGGACTAGTGTTGACATTATGGTGAACAATGAGGATATTTTGTTTAATAGTATGTGAACTTGAAACATGTATGAAACGTTGTTAAACTTGGTTGTATGCAAGATATGAGATATTTGGTGATGCATGCGTAAAATGTATTAATCAACGGAGAATTATATGAATTGATTTAACATACTAGTTATATGGCAAGAGTATGAGAAACTATGTTGTTAAGCGTGATTTTTATGCATGATGTAACGAAAATAGATAATGCATGTGTAGGTGTGTTAATCGGCGAGCATTTTCATGATTGGGTTAGTGTACTAGTTTGATGCTTTTAGCAGGTATAAATTTCGTTGTTAAGCTAAAATGTATACTTGGGATAAGCGAATACGGTGATGCATGTATAAATACTTACTTAATGGACAAATATATGAATAAGAATGGTAAACATGAGTATGCTCAAAACTTTATTTCTTAACTCAGTTATAAGAACGAATCGGTAATGATTGAAAATTTAGACATAGTTATACCCAACGTATGAGAGATCATATGTATGACTTGGTATGCGGGATTAGTAGATAAAACATGCAAAATCTTACCTCCTAACTTGATTATGTGGATGAATTGTTAGGAAATGCGGTAGAACAAGTATGGTTGCCATGATATTCAAATTGATGAAGATGCTTGAATTTCGTTGCCCGATTAATTTAGTGAAATAAATCGTTATGACTTGGTAATACATGCGTAAAGGAAATTGGGATCTTGAGAAATTGTATGCATAGGTCGTCATGCTAACCTAATTACTTGAACATGTCAGAATCTTGTTGCCTAACTTGCTTATTGAATACACAGTTAGGAATTGAAGATGCATGCGTAGATGTAAATGGTTTCGTGAACAATTGTATGTATAAATTAGTAGGGCGATTAAAGATTACTTAGCTGAGTTATTTCCCGTTATTTATAATTATAGTATATATATATATATATATATATATATATATATATATATATATATATATATATATATATATATATATATATATATATATATATATATATATATATATATATATATATATATATATATATATATATATATATATATATATATATATATATATATATATATATATATATATATATATATATATATATATATATATATATATATATATATATATATATATATATATATATATATATATATATATATATATATATATATATATATATATATATATATATATATATATATATATATATATATATATATATATATATATATATATATATATATATATATATATATATATATATATATATATATATATATATATATATATATATATATATATATATATATATATATATATATATATATATATATATATATATATATATATATATATATATATATATATATATATATATATATATATATATATATATATATATATATATATATATATATATATATATATATATATATATATATATATATATATATATATATATATATATATATATATATATATATATATATATATATATATATATATATATATATATATATATATATATATATATATATATATATATATATATATATATATATATATATATATATATATATATATATATATATATATATATATATATATATATATATATATATATATATATATATATATATATATATATATATATATATATATATATATATATATATATATATATATATATATATATATATATATATATATATATATATATATATATATATATATATATATATGTATACCTATAATTAATATAATATATATATATATATATATATATATATAATAATAATAAATAATAAATTACTGGAAGTTGGCAATAAACTCGTTTGAGAAAATGGAATTATAACCCGGAGATCGACGAATCATGGCGAAAGATTCTAACACTTGGTATGAAGGATGCGTACGACGTCACCCGGTTTTAATGATCTAACGAGTTATAAACTAAAAACTTGTTACGTAAAACGGCTCCTATAATTGTATGAGTTTTGCTTATTGAATACATAGTTAGGAATTGAAGATGCATGCGTAGATGTAAATGGTTTCGTGAACAATTGTATGTATAAATTAGTAGGGCGATTAAAGATTACTTAGCTGAGTTATTTCCCCCTCCTGTTACTTTATAACTCAGCCAGCAACGAAGAGATTATAAGTATAGTTGTATTATGATTATGAGAACCTCATCGTATTATACGCCCCTAAGATTAAACTTTAGGAAAATGCCTGAGTTAACTAAGGTGGGTTGATTAGAATGAACGAATAACGGTGGAGTTAACCGCGAAGTCAGTATCGATAACGATAACGGGACGTAATGATTTTATTTTGAACATCTATACAACTATAAACTTTACTATGCATGAGAAGGACGACCTTGGTTAGGCTAACCACAAATTTGAACAAATAAATTAAAAACTTAAGAGTCTACCCAACATGTAAAAGATGTGCAAACACGAACGTCACAGGAATGGAGTTGAGGTGTAAACGATATTGGGTAATATATAAACACGTACACAATTGGTAAAGGTTGATATGATTGAACACCTAGCTTAATGCGCAACCGAGAGTTCATAAGCATGAGAACGATGTGCCAAGGGAGTGCCATAGTGCGAGTCACACGTAAGATGTAAGAAGCTCGAGTGCTTATAGTGTGCGATTCTCGAATCTTCTCGACCTTAAACGGATCGCGAGATTGTTGTCTATCACACGAATGAGGTGCCGTCGGGATTGGATGTCGTGGACATGAACCCTCCCGTTGTCAGACGAATGGCCAGAAGTGGGAGCAAACATGTGATTTCAGCGAAGGAGCCGCCGACCGATGGGTGAAACACGTCACGAGTGCGCTGACTATAAGTCAAATCGTCATAATAAGTGTTACCTGTTTACAACTAATTGCACTTAATGTTAACCGCGACATATATATATATAATAATAATAATAAATAATAAATTACTGGAAGTTGGCAATAAACTCGTTTGAGAAAATGGAATTATAACCCGGAGATCGACGAATCATGGCGAAAG
This sequence comes from Erigeron breviscapus, assembly GCA_034093135.1. Lineage (NCBI taxonomy): Eukaryota > Viridiplantae > Streptophyta > Magnoliopsida > Asterales > Asteraceae > Erigeron > Erigeron breviscapus. The sequence continues at coordinate 38,156,846 of CM067170.1, read as the reverse complement.
ATTCTAACACTTGGTATGAAGGATGCGTACGACGTCACCCGGTTTTAATGATCTAACGAGTTATAAACTAAAAACTTGTTACGTAAAACGGCTCCTATAATTGTATGAGTTTTGCTAATATAACAGTAAAATGTTTTGAGACATATGTGAGGAATTTTAAATTAAAGAGACCAATGAATTCTTGGTAAATGCCTTTAGTGATTTTCAAAATCCAGTTGTGTAACAAATTGTAACTTATGAAGAGATTTTTATTAAATACATTCTATTCCAAAAGCTTGAGGATTCTCGATTTTACATGAGAATCGGTTTTAACTTATAGAGTGTGCAAATGTTAAGTTAAGGATGACAAGATAAGAACCGTTGAAAATTCCCGTTTGAACAAAACATGGTGATAACGTCTAAGAACGAGCAAAACTTAAAAACTAGTGAATACTGACAAGAGGAAACGTAAACATTTGAGTCATACAAATCGAATTAAGAAAGTAGAATTCGGAAGTGGAGGGGAATTCTTTCAACTGGGGAATTCCCCAAGGCGTCAAAGTAAGATCTCGGTCCGAGAAGATTCCTATTTAACTAGGGAATCAAGCATGGCGTGTGTGAGACGGAAAGAATAGGATGCAAACGACATGTGAGTGGATACCTGGGCTGTCCTATAATTCTAAACGGAGCCACGTGCTAAGAGTGATGAGAGTGGATAACATTAACGGGATTTGAACTTTGATGAGAGTGAGAATCGTTGAAATTTCGAGGACGAAATTCTTTTAACTGGGGAATGATGTAACATCCGTGACTTTTGACCGTTTGACTTTACGCGTATTTTGACTAACGAAAATTTTTAATGACTTAATTAAGTTCATTTTGAGATGTAATGACGTACGATATGCTTAACGGGTTGATTGACCACTTGGTTGACGATACAATACTTGACTAATGCTTAATTTTACTAGAAATTGAAATGGTTAATCCATGGGTCAACCTACAACCCATTTACCCAACCCATGATCCAACCTTATCTCTCCCAAATTCTTACACCTATCTCCACCATCCACTCATCACTCAATCTTATCTCTCTCTCTTTCTAAAGCATTCAAGAATACACACACCTCCTTCTTCACTCTCTCTCTAAATTCTTACACCAAATTAATGATTTCAAATTAAAATTGTACAAGAAACATTACCATCATTATCATACTTACATCATATCAAAAGTTTGGAGTTTCAAGTTGCAAGAATTATCCATTCGGGTCAATTTCGGGTTTGAGCATTTGTGGCAACTTTTGGTAAGCTAAATCCATCTCATAATCACCATTTTATGTGTTCAATGTTGTTTCAAGCCATAACTAACAAATCTTGGGTCAAAGTCGGGTCAAAACCCTAAAGAGTCAAAATTAGGGTTTATTTGACTATAATTAGGTCATAATCAATTTTGGGCATTTATTTATGAAATGAGACGGGTTGTGGTGTAGGATATGTTCATTATTGATCAAAAATATGTTTGGAAGTAGCACATGAGTCGAATCTAGCTTCAAGAACCAAAATGGGTCGGATTTGGAGTTCATAGTTCATGAAATGGGTCAAAACCGATTCTTGACATTTAATCATGTTATGGAACGATTTTTGCAAATGGGTCATACAGGTTTATGAATATTTATGTTTAATTTTGCACAAAGTCGAGTTTCCAAGTTTTACAAATCGGTTTTCATGGCAAAAATAGGGTTTGGAGTTGTTTTGGTCGAAGTTGACTTTCCTGAGTCAACTGGGTCTGCCCAACCACGAACCAGCATAACCGACGCCCCATGTGGCGTAAGCTACGCCCCTCCCCTTCTCTCAGTTAAGCCTTACGCCACCCACCCTCTGTTTACGCCGGATTGTGAAGGATCAGACGCCAAATTGATGAAATCCGAGCCACCGCACTTTACGGTGCCAAGCAGCATAGCATACGCCTTTACAAACCAGACCAGCGTAACATACGCCACTGGAGCCGTACCTTACGCCCATGCAAACTTCAGCCACCGTAAGGGACGCCGGACACCACCGTAAATTACGGTGGTGCCTTTTTGATGATTTCCTGTTTGACTCACCTTGACTCCTGAAACCCTAGGCTTGCTTCCAACTTCAATTTAGACTACTTGTTGACTTCCTGATCGATGAATATGAGCCTTGGGAACTTTACAAATATTGTGGAACCATTTGGAACCTTAATCTAAGTATTTTAATCTAAAAATTAAATGATGTATATATATATAAACGAATGTTCGAAATTAATTAGAGACTCGAGACGATTATTAAACGACCACCATTGAGTTCAAACTAATACTTGGCCTCTCTAGCGACCATGTCGGGTCTTGGGAACTTGTAACGTCACGAATTATACCTAAAACCTAATTAGGGTCTTGCAATTTGTTAATAATACGTATAATGGATATAATGATAGGTTGTGGACACGTGGCGGCCATTGAATGATTGTAATCTCCTTTTATCTCGATCTTAACTACTCTTGCCGATCAAGGTGAGTTCCGTAGCTCCCTACTCAATTGAGATTCGGGCTGAAAAGTGTACACATACGTGCTTGTTGATTGTTGGGTTGATTTGATTGACTGCTTATTGATTGTTTGATTTATTGTTTGATTGATTTGTTTGATGGTTTAACTTATTGTTGTTGGATTATGTTTTCGATTTGGATTATGTGGTGTGATTAGGATAGTTGTACATACATGGAAGTCGGTTATGCCTTCAAAGGGTTTTAGATGTGGTGGGAAGGCTGCGGGTGACCCTATATATAAGCATCTATGATTCCTTAAATGTAAAATCGTATGAAATGTATGTGCATTGTGGTATGGACGATTTGTGGTGTGATGGACTTGTGATTCAGATTCATTATGTTTGTACTTATTGATTGGTTTGTCGTACTCCCAAGTGCCTTGCACTTGAGAACATGCTCTTGTACTTATTGATTGTTTGGCTTGGGTTACGACATGTCTTATTACTTGATTGATTGTTTGATTGATGAATGGTCTTGATTGATTGTTTGATTGATGGATGATTTTGATCGATTGTTTGATGGTTTGCGCATACGTTTGTGATATTGTGATTTATTTAGGATAGACGTACATACATGGAAGTCGGTTATGCCTTCAAAGGGTTTTAGATGTGGTGGGAAGGCTGCGGGTGACCCTATATATAAGCATCTAGGACTCGTCGAAAGTAGAATCCTCTTAAGTGTATGTACGTATAGTTTTGTTTGGTTTGATGGTTGATGATTGATGGACTTGTGATTGAGGTAAACACGCACATGTATTGATATGGATGTTGGTGAGACGGACATGGACCTCCAAGTGTATAGATGTATACACTTGTGTTGTATTTGTGAGACGGACATGGACTCCGGGTGTATAGACATATACATATCCCGATGATTTTGAGATGCCACATTGTTCATTGGGATGACATGTGAGTATCGCTGCATTAGTGACTTGATGGTCACACTTATGATATGCATTATGACTTTGACATGCATAATCTTGATATTGACATCATTTGTGCATATTCATTACATGCATATGATTGCACTCTTGACATTGGCATGCATTTAGCATATTTATTGGCATTGACACACATTGGGAGCTCTTCTTGTTGTTGATATCACTGGTACATGTTCATTATACGTTTACTAGCTATCTTGTGTAGCTATTTGTATGATTACTTGTGTGTGTCGAGGTTTCGCTATGAGCAAACCTATATTACGTGTTATGGTTGTTTAAGAGCTACATGTAAGTTATTACTTGCCTATATCTTGTTCATATTATGATTATTTTGGCGATGGTTCCTTGTGATCCATTACTACGAACTCACCAACCTAGTGTTGACCTTGTTTAGTACACTTTTCAGGTAATCAAGTGAATACGAGACGTGTTGGTTGATTGTTGCTTTTGCTAGGGCTTGGACTTGTGTGGATCCGTGATTCATTCGCCCTTTTTGGTTTCATGTTCTTTATGCACATTGTATCCTGAATGTTTGATGTTGGATTCACCGAATCCCTTTGATGTCATATAGTTCATGTTCTACGATAATTTTCATGCATACGCTATATCTTTTCAGTGGCATTTCGAGCCTAGCTCGGGGTGTTACAAATATAATTCTTTATTTCTATATTATTCTGATAGATAGATAGATATAATTATTATAGTTTTGTTTGTGTTAGAAAGAGGAAAAGTAAAAAAAAAAAGTTGAATGGTTAAAAAAAGAAATTTTTTTGGAAATTTTTCAGATTTCACATCAGTTCATTATATCATATTATTATACATTTCATTTCAATTCACTTTGCTAAATTCATCCCATCAAAAAGCTATACCAAAATGCATACCTCTTTCCTTTTAGATAACATGTCTATTCAAAGAGTGTAATGAGAGATAAATGAGGATAATATGGTAGTAGAGCTCGATATCAAACGAAGTAGCTAATAATAAAGTTACATGAAGCTAGTAGCTAATATTGTAATGAAAATTTTTCAAAAAAGTTACATGAAGTAGCAAAAGTACATTCTAGTAGTCATATGGTCAATTGTTAATGTATGAGAGGTAAAAAGAAAAGAATCAACCATGCACACAACCTACAACATCTCCATGGTCTTAAAATACAACATTACTAATGGACCATATACTATCAATAAACTATTTGTGATGACTCAACATGTTAAGAGTCAGATGTCATACCCATATATGACATTAACCCAAACTTCTCAATGACCAACAACTCCAATACAAGAAACAAAAGTGTGAGTTCTTGTCTAGTGTAAAATGCATATACAAAAAACAATGGATTATTTATAACTTACAATCTTATATATATTGTCTAGTGTAAAATGTGACCTATCGTTTTGTAAAAATAATTATACGTATTAATTAGTAGAAGGGCAGACATGAACTTAATTTAGGTAATACTACATGGTCCTAAAGAAAAAAAAATAAAAATTGATAGAATAATTAATGTATGTTCATCTCCACAAACTTTCCACTGCAACTCAAATCAAGCTTTTCTATTTTTGTGTAGAAGATGAAATGATCAGTTTTGCATAAAATTTTAAAAAAATTTCTTCATCTTAAAACATCATTTCATTGAGTTTTTAAGTGGCCAAAACAGATTGAACTTACGCCTTGTACTTAATACATATACTTATTTTCAACCAAAGCTAAGCCTTAAAATCAGTTTTGATGAAATTGATCATATAATTTCCAGATTCTAGCTAAATAATTGTTGTACTAAAATTCAATGGCTCATCGTCGGCCGCCTTCTCTGTTTTGGAAGACCTTGCTCGATCCATCTTCCGCTGAACTAGTAAGTACTACACATCATATCTTCGATCTCACACATTAATTCTCCGCCATTTTTTTATATATTTCTTCTTTAAATTGGTTACTTTTCACGAATTTATTTTGGTTTTTTGCAGCGAATCCCATCTACGGCTGCCACCAAGTACTTCAATAATGAAGTACCTGAGGACCCGATTACTTTATCGGCCAATGGAGGCTATTCATGGGATATTAAAGTCGAAAAATTTGGTGAAGGCTTATGGTTTACTAACGGATGGGGCAACGTGGTTCAAGATGCCCAGTTTCATTTTGGGGAGATGCTTTTGTTTAAGATAGTTGATCCATCTATAGCTAGCACCAAAATGTCAGTCTATAGTTCAAATGGATGTGAAAGAAGTTTGCCTCCAAAGCCCCCGGTTGAAGCTGATGTTCTTGTTCTTGATGATGATAACCAAGTGATTGTTTCTTTAAGTGATGACGAGGATGAAGATGATGCTGATGATCCTTTCTTCATATCAGTTATTTCTAGATCTCATAACACTATGCTGGTAATTAATTGTTTTGTGACAAGTAATACAAAAATACATTCTCATTAACAAATTTTCGCCACTTAAACTAGCTAATGCTTTAACTTTTTATGTGTTGCTAAAAAACAGCGGCTTCCAAGGGATTTTGTTCGTTTTGCGAAAATAGATGATAAAGAGACCGTAATACTGAAGGGTTTGGGAGGACACGAATGGCGGATGGGTGTGGGCTTGGATAGAGGCAATCCGACGGTAAGGTACTTTTTAACAGCCGGGTGGCTTGATTTCAGGAGAAGTAATGACTTATCAGAAGGCGATACATGTGTTTTCAAGTACTTAAGAAGTCAAAACAAGATGTGGCTAGCAAAAGTCACCAAAAGTCACCAAGATGTGGCGACGCAACCACCAAAGAAGAACAGTGGCGGCAGCGGTGTTGTGAAACAACAAGCAGGTGTGGCGGTGGCCAAGAGGCCACGCGGAAGGCCACGTAAGCAACAACATGGAATGGCGGCACCTCGATCGATGAAAGTATCATTTTAATTATTTACTAATATTGAATAAATTACTTTTACTAGCTAGCTCTCTAGGTTAATTAGCTTGAATGGTAAGTGATGAGTTTGTTTACTAATTAGGTGTGTGAGTTTTATCAATTAAGTAATTAGTTATTTTTCTTTATTTACTGTGTCTAAGTAAGTTAAGAATCAAGCTGTAATGAAGAATGTGTTTATTTCTATGCAAGACGAATTGTTTCCATATTTATGTTCTAAACGTGTTAGTATGGTTATAAAACAGGGTATATGTAATAATGATTAGTTTTGGATAAATTACAATTTTGATCCTTGATCTTAATACGTTTTTCACTTTTAGTCACTAAACTTCAAAATTTGCAAATTCTATTACTAAACTTGCCACTTTTTTTTCCACTTTTGGTCACCGCGTCAACTTCGTTAGTTTTTCTTCGTTAACTTGCCCACATTCGTTAGTTTTTTTTTCCCACTTTTCGTCCTTCCCTATTAAAATTGATGATCGGCCAAACTTCAGCGATGAAAAGTATAATTTACCTTAATTTTTCTATATAAATACTTCATTCGTCCCATTTTAAATGTTATATTTTGATTTTTTCTTATGTATTTTTACTTTTAACTTTGACCGTAAAATTTTTGTTTGTATTGTATAGTAGTTGGTGTAAATTATATCAATGAAAAATATATTTAAAACTCAATTCATTTATATGTATTATAACAAATTATATAACACAAACAAAAAAATTTACGGTTAAATCATAAGGCGTTATCGATTATTCAGAGAAAAAAACCTAGAACACGTTACTCCGGATAACCATTACAATATCTAATTTAAACACAAATAAAAATATTTACGGTTAAAGTAAATATAAAAAGACTCAAAAATTTAAACACAGTCACTAAAAAAATCTAACTTTTTAAATAAAACTTTCAACTAACGATTATTTCATCGTTTTTAAAAAAAAATAATTATTTCATATAATCAAATTACTTTATGACCAATAGAGTAGTAAACTGTAAACATAAAAAAAAACTGTTTCAAAACACAATAAATTAATATGTATTTTCAATAATCGGCCAAAACAATATTTAAGACCTGAAGTTAGGTCGATTATCATTTTTAATAATGGAATCATTGGGAAGGACGAAAAGTGGAAAAAAAAACTAACGAATATGGGCAAGTTAACGGAGAAAAGCTAACGAAGTTGACGCAATGACCAAATGTGAAAAAAGTGGCAAGCATAGTATAGAATTTACAATTTTTGAAGTTTAATGACTAAAAATGAAAAACGTGTCAAGTTCAAGGACCAAAAGTGTAATATTAAAATTTTGTTCAACAAGGTGGATTAAAATTTTAAACTTAATTGGTGTATATATTAAAATTTGTAGTTTACTTTATGAAAATTCAAGAGATTGGTATTTAGTACATAGACTACCACTTTATATGCATGTATTAAAAAATTAGTAACATCATTATCTATTTCCTATATATATATAGACAAGGTTTCAAAGCTGAAAAAATGAGTGTGTAAACAAGATGTGAAAACAAGATGTGGCTACAAAATTAAAGTCACCAAGAGTAGGCCAATTAGCCACAATCCGATGACGACACTGCTAGTATGTGATCACGTAAAATGAACGTATGTCCGGAAATGATTTGAGCCTACGGGGTCACACGTCTCGATTCAAATATAGTTAATATTAATTGATTTATTAATTAATATGGATCACGAATAAGTTAACGAATGGTCGTTAATATTTAACGGTTACTAGCTAACGGTTGTTAAAGTAAGGAGATAATTGTAATTAAAACGATTAGGGAAGATTCTAGAAAAGCCCATAGGGGGCCGGCCTCCCTACTAGGTTTTCTAGTGAAACCCTAAACTTGATGGCCAAGTTTGATTCTACCTATAAATACTAAAGGTAGTCTAATGGTTTTCTTTAACAACTACAAATTAAAGAGAATTACAACTCCTAAACCTCTCATCTCCTCCTCTCTTCTTTTGGACGGCCAAAACAAGGAAAACCCTTTGGGGTTTTTGGTTTTCGGTTTTGAAGAAAAGATCAAGCCAAAGGTTGCTCGGTTCGTGATCAAGTGCTAGCACACCTATATCTGTGGATCGTGTGTGAAATCGTAGAGGGATTTACTTCAAGTCCTTTTAAAGTTTCTTTACTTTATCATCTACATTAAGAGGTATTCCTTAATCCTATTTCAAGGTTAATTATTTGATTACATGGTTTGATTTGCTTTCGTTGCGTACTCGTGAATAATGATATTTAGTTTTATATTCCAACAGTGGTATCACGAGCCACCCATGTGATTTTTAATTACCTAAAAATCAAAACTTGAAGGGGGGTTAAGGTTTCATATTTTTCGAATTTTTTATGAAATTATTTTGATTATTTTATTAATTAATTGGTTTAATTGTAATAAAATAATGAAATAAACAATAAAATTATTTTTTTTTGATAAACCCCAATTCGAAAATCTGGAAATAATTTTTTTTTTTTTGTAGGAAACCCAAATTGCAAGTTTTGATTTATTGCATGATTAATGTGTTAATTGCATGCGTTTATGGATTACTCTATTTTAATTGTTAAATAAAAGTAATAATCATGAGTTTTTACATGCAATTAATTCATGATTATTACTTAGTTATAATGATAAAATTACTTGATCACTAGGTCTTTTAGGTGGATAATTAAAATAATTAATTGTTTGACAATGTGATAATTATATATTAATGTTGCTGCTTGACACCAGTCCACTAAAACGATCATATCTTTTAATCCGTAAGGAGTTAGAAGTCGTCCTTTGAACAGTAGATACTTGACTTATAGGGATACAACTTTGTAGTTCTGTGCTAAGTCCAGTTCGGCTATCCTCTAGGCCTAAATGGGTCGTGAAGCTGCTGGATTTTTCAAATCAGCACCTTATGTGTTTATGTGATAAATTTGTTATTAAATTTTGGCTTACGCAATCAAGTTTACTTGATGTATGTGGTCCTTTTCCTTGAGAAAGGGGAGCAAATCTTAAACCATAGTGGCCTAACCGAGGATGGATACCTAATTGTTACGTGTTTATATTTAGTATGTTTAGTTTTGCCCTTTAAGAAAATTGTGTGCAAAATTGTTTTTCAAAAATTAAACTTGACTAAATTACATTGAAATAATGATTTTGTTTATAAAATTGGTGCCCTAAAATTAAAAGATACACCGGCTCACCCATTTGAACAAACTCTAAGAGAGGTATAAGTCGGAGTGCGTTAGCCTCCTAAAAGGGCGGGTTTTTAATTGCGTCCATCGCAGACCTTTGCCCTTGCGCTTCTTTGTGCGTTCAAATGGAGCTACCGAGCTCTTTTGTATTTAAAGGCAATAAAAATGAGTTTTATAAACATATTATGTTTAGAAGATATGCATGAATCTTCAAACATAACTTTTTGATCACACATCAAATTGATTGACCCAATAAACTTAAGTCATTGCCATCCAACTTGTAAAGGACACTTGTGGCTGTTGTTTTACTCACTGGTACACAGTGGTGAAATGGCAGTTGCATGACAAATCCCACTCACTGGTACACAGTGGTGGACAAATTTGCGAGTTAAGCGGTGAGACCTTAACCCGTGGCAAAAGATGGGACAAAACATGACTACAAATCACTTGATGAATCAAGTGTAATTTGTAGGTCCCATTCTTACTAGGAATTGCACATGTAATGCAATTACTGCCCGTCACTTACCTTTTGAGTACAATCATTTCTAGCAGATCAACTGATGAAATGAGTGTATGTCAATTGGATCCTAGCCTTAATGAAATTAATTGTTTATTTTATAAACATTGGGTAATTGATTTCTTAAGGATTTATTATCGAAAATACTGATTTTTGAACTTAATCTGTTTTGTAGATGGCAATGAATCCTCCTACAAACACCAATGCTTTTCGGCAAATGTTTGAAAGAGAAAAGCTTAATGGATCAAATTTCAATGACTGGTATCGTCAACTGAGAATTGTTCTAAGAGTTGAAGAACGCATGGATGTCATTGAAAGGCAATGGCCAGCCGAACCAGGTGCTGAATCAACAGCAGCTGAAAGAACTGAATATAGAGTTCAATACACTAGATTCAATGAAGTTGTTGTTTGATGCTTGTGAGCATGTCTCCCGAGCTTCAGAAACAATTCGAGAATTACACTCCATATGATATGATCAGAGAACTTAGATCCTTGTATGAAAAACAAGCTGGAGTGGAACTATTCGACTTAGTCGTGGAACTCCATGACATGACACTTGAATCTGGAAAATCGGTTAGCAGTCATGTGCTCAAGATGAAGAGCATTTTTGACAAATTGGATTCGATGGAGTACGCTTATCATAAAGAGGTAAAAGTTGGCATGATTCTCAAATCCCTTACTAAGGAATTTGAGGGCTTTGTGCAAAACTATACCATGCACTCTATGAAAAAGAGCATCACTGAACTTCATGCTATGCTCATTGAATATGAGAAGACGATTCCAAAGAAGGCCAATGACCCAAATGTTCTTATGATAAAGGGGGGTCGGATCCAGAAAGCTAAGAAATCGCACCAAGCTAAAGGCAAGTTTGATGGTAAGGGCAAGGGTAAGCAAGCTGCTAATGCCCCCAAACCAAAGAAAACCCATCCGGCTAAGAAAGAGCATCCAGCAAAAGACCAAACCTGTCATCATTGTAATGAAGTCGGGCACTGGAAGAGGAACTGTCCCAAGTATCTTTCCGAGTTGAATGTAAAGAAGAAGCAAGCTAGCAGTGTTAGTGCTTCAGGTATCTTCACTATTGATTTATTTTCCTTTACTAAGCGTAAATCATGGGTTTATGACACTGGCTGTGGAACTCATATCTGTAATGAATTACAGGCACTTAGGAAAAGGAGGAAACTGAAGCCCGGAGCTTTGCAGCTGTTCGTGGGCAATGGTCTACCAGCACCTGTTGAAGCTATTGGAGAATATCATTTAGTTCTTCCTTCCGGTTTAATTATTGTTTTAGACAATTGTCATTATGCGCCATCTATTACTAGAGGTGTAGTTTCAGTTTCAGTGTTAAAAACAACGGATTCATTAATGTTTTTAATGATAATGGTATTTCAGTTTCTAAAAATAATGTTCATTATTTTGATGCTATTGATAATAATGGTATTTATGAAATTGATATGCGTGGTTGTGATTCACTAAATGATAATTCAATGTATAATGTTAGCAAAAGAGCCAAGACTAACTTGGACTCTACCTATCTTTGGCACTGTCGTCTTGCACACATTGGCAAAAATCGCATTGAAAGACTCCAACGTGAGGGGATCTTACAATTAAATGATGAATCGTTTGATAAATGCGAGTCATGTGTTTCCGGCTAAATGACTAGAAAACCTTTTCTGCATAAACCGGAGAGGGCTAAAGATCTTCTTGGACCATTCATACCGATGTTTGCGGCCCATTTAGACATGTGTTAAGAAAAGGAGCTAGCTACTTCATAACTTTTACGGATGATTTCAGTCGTTATGGTTATGTTTACTTGCTTAAACATAAACATGAAGTGTTTGAAACATTCAAAGAGTTTAAAACTGAAGTAGAAAATCAACTCGGCAAAACCATCAAGATTCTTCGTTCAGATCGAGGTGGTGAATACTTAAGCCAAGAGTTTAAGGATTATCTGAAAGCGTGTGGAATTTTCCAACAGCTTACTCCTCCATACACTCCTCAACATAATGGAGTGTCTGAAAGGAGAAATCGAACCTTGCTAGACATGGTGAGATCTATGATGAACCTTACGACTCTCCCAATTTCGTTTTGGGATTATGCTCTAGAGACTGTTGTACGCATTCTCAATATGCTTTCAACCAAGAAGGTTGACAAGACACCATATGAATTATGGCATAGAGATATCCCTAATCTGTCTTATTTAAGAGTCTGGGGATGTGAGGCACTTGTGAAGCGCGATACGCCTGACAAACTTGGACCCAGAACTACTAAGTGCATCTTTGTCGGATACCCTAAGGAAACGATGGGTTCCGACTTCTATGATCCTGTCAAAAACACTGTTCGCGTTGCTCGATATGCTGAATTCTTTGAAAAGAAATTAGCTCAAGAGAACAGTGGGAGGGTTGTAGAACTTGATGAGACTCAAGAAGAAGATGTGTCACCTTCTGAAGCTCCCAGCAATCATCAACTTGGGGGGGGGGGAAATGTTCAAAGTGATGAACCTCAAGTCGATGATGATGAAGCGATTCCACTTCGTAGGTCTGTAAGGACAAGACGTCCTACTGACAGATTATGTCTGATGGTAGAAGAAAACATTTTAGGAGATCTCGATGAGCCTCCGAATTTCAAAGCTGCATTATCAGATCCGGAATCTGACAAATGGCTTGAAGCTACGAAGGTGGAAATGAAATCCATGAAAGACAATCAAGTCTGGAGCTTGGTTGATCTTCCACAAAATGCTCAAACTGTTGGGTGTAAGTGGATCTTCAAGTAGAAGACGGACATGGATGGAAATGTACACACCTATAAAGCTCGTCTCGTGGCGAAAGGTTATACTCAACGTTTCGGTGTTGACTATGATGAGACCTTTTCTCCAGTTACGGACATTAGAGCTATTAGGATTCTCTTAGCCATAGCTGCGTACTATGAATTTGAGATATGGCAAATGGATGTTAAGACTGCCTTCTTAAAAGAAGTCTATATGGATCAACCTGAAGGTTTTATTGATCCAAAACATCCCAACAAAGTATGCAAGCTTCAAAGGTCTATTTATGGACTAAAGCAAGCATCAAGAAGTTGGAATAAGCGGTTTGATGAAGAAATCAAAAGGTTTGGTTTCGTTCAAAATCTCGATAAGCCATGTGTATATCGCAAAGCTAGTGGAAGTAATGTTACTTTCCTTGTCTTATATGTTGATGACATATTGATCATAGGAAAACACATTCCAATGTTGTAAAATGTTAAATCCCATCTTGGAAAGTGTTTTGCCATGAAAGATTTAGGAGAAGCGGCATTTATTCTTAGAATCAAGATCTACCGAGATAGATCAAAGCGGTTAATTGGACTAAGTCAAAGTGCTTATATTGATAAGATCTTGAAACGATTCAAGATGGAGAATTCTAAGCGTGGGTTTACACCTATGCAAGAAGGACTTAGTTTATCTATCAAACAGGGTGCTACTACACCTAATGAGGTGGAGCGTATGCGAAGAATCCCTTATGCTTCGGCTGTGGGATCTATTATGTATGCGGTTAGATGCACTAGACCCGATGTGGCGTTCGCTCAAAACATCATTAGCCGATATCAACAGAATCCAGGTGAAAGCCACTGGACTACTGTTAAGAACATTCTGAAGTACCTACGGGCTACTAAAGATATGTTTTTGGTGTATGGAGGAAATCCAGACTTGGAGCTCAAAGTGACCGGATACTGTGATGCTGGATTTCAAACTGATAGAGATGACACGAAGTCTCAGTCAGGATTCGTCTTCGTTCTTAACGGAGGTGCTGTGGATTGGAAAAGCAAGAAGCAAACCACAGTTGCCATGTCTGCAACAGAGTCTGAGTACATTGTCGCCTCAAAAGCCGCAATGGAAGCAGTCTGGATAAGGAAGTTCATTAGCGGGCTTGACGTGATTCCCTCGAGTGACTTACCCATTGATATGTACTGTGATAACACTGGTGCATTAATCATTGCCAACGAGCCCGGAGCTCAGAAAGGTGCCAGACATTATGCTAGAAGATATCACTATGTTCGTGAGCAGATCAAACTAGGAGAGATAAAATTACTCAAAGTTCACACAAATTTTAACTTAGCTGATCCTTTCACAAAAGCTTTGGCTAGGCCCAAGCTTGAAAGGCATGCCGAGGGCATATGACTTAAATTAGCTAGTTATTTCATGTAAATCTGTTGTTTCGGTATTTGGATAAGGGATGTTAAACAATTTATATTTTTCATAATGAAATAAAGTACTTGATATGTTTGATTTCATTTAATATTAATTGTATCATATATTTGCATGTTTAATCCTTGAATATTTTATTAAATATTCTAAATTGTCCATTGTCGATTAATTATATGGGAATATAATTAAACTAAGACAAATCTGAGCGATTGGTTATATTCTTTGAATATATAATGGCTGGTCCCACCAAAATCACATGGTATCCATATGATGCATATCGGACTACCCCACTAACGAATTTATCACTTTATGGATCGGCGTCATTAAGTGAAATTTGTAAATGGTTACTTTATTGATCCTTTGACTTGAGATACAAGCAGGTCAGCATGTATGGATTGCACTTACTAGATATAGTTCTAACTCTCCTGAATAAGGGAGTACATAAAGGGCTATTTTCAGAAAGTGTAGTGAAGTATGATGACTGACACGTGTAGTCAATACAGGATTTGTTCCTCCAACTAATAGTTGCAGAATGATACCATTGGGCCCCTCATTGGGACTATTTAAGATGTTTACATGGCCATGTCCAAATGAATCCAGATGTGTCTGGATTATGTTTGGTAATCTTAAGTAGTGATGAAATGAGAAACAGAATCGTTAAATCATGAAATGACATTGATCCATATTCATGTTTAACACGGTATCTGAACAAAGGGATAATAAATGCCTCAACCATTTAAATATACTTTAAGAAACTATACTTAAATATTTCTGGGAGCATTGGCGTGTTGCTAGACGCTAACCAATGTTATTACCTTCAATTGTTACGAGCTCAAGTGGGAGCTGTTAGTATGTGATCACGTAAAATGAACGTATGTCCGGAAATGATTTGAGCCTACGGGGTCACACGTCTCGATTCAAATATAGTTAATATTAATTGATTTATTAATTAATATGGATCACGAATAAGTTAACGAATGGTCGTTAATATTTAACGGTTAATAGCTAACGGTCGTTAAAGTAAGGAGATAATTGTAATTAAAATGATTAGGTAAGGTTCTAGAAAAGCCCATAGGGGGCTGGCCTCCCTACTAGGTTTCCTAGTGAAACCCTAAACTTGATGGCCAAGTTTGATTCTACCTATAAATACTAAAGGTAGTCTAATGGTTTTCTTTAACAACTACAAATTAAAGAGAATTACAACTCCTAAACCTCTCATCTCCTCCTATCTTCTTTTGGATGGCCAAAACAAGGAAAACCCTTTGGGGTTTTTGGTTTTCGGTTTTGAAGAAAAGATCAAGCCAAAGGTTGCTCGGGTCGTGATCAAGTGCTAGCACACCTATATCTGTGGATCGTGTGTGAAATCGTAGAGAGATTTACTTCAAATCCTTTTAAAGTTTCTTTACTTTATCATCTACATTAAGAGGTATTCCTTAATCCTATTTCAAGGTTAATTATTTGATTATATGGTTTGATTTGCTTCCGTTGCGTACTCGTGAATAATGATATTTAGTTTTATATTCCAACAGACACAAACACCAAAGAAGAACAATGGTGGCATCAGTGTTGTGAAACAACAAGCAGGTGTGGCGGTGGCAAAGAGGCCACGCGGAAGGCCACGTAAGCAACAACATGGAACGGCGGCACCACGATCGATGAAAGTATCATTTTAATTATTTACTAATATTGAATAAATTACTTTTACTAGCTAGCTCTCTAGGTTAATTAGCTTGAATGGTAAGTGATGAGTTTGTTTACTAATTAGGTGTGTGAGTTTTATCAATTAAGTAATTAGTTATTTTTCTTTATTTACTGTGTCTAAGTAAGTTAAGAATCAAGCTGTAATGAAGAATGTGTTTATTTCTATGCAAGACGAATTGTTTACATATTTATGTTCTAAACGTGTTAGTATGGTTATAGAACATGGTATATGTAATAATGATTAATTTTTCATAATAATAAGTTTGTTCAGAATCTAATTAATTAATACCAATTAAATAGAAAAGTAAATTACAATCTTGATCCTTGAACTTGATACGTATTTCACTTTTAGTTACTTAAACTTCAAAAATTGCAAATTCTATATCAAACTTGCCACTTTTTTTCATTTTTGGTCACCGCGTCAACTTCGTTAGTTTTTCTCCGTTAACTTGCCCACATTCACTACTTTTTTTCACTTTTCGTCATTCCCGTTATTCCATAATTAAAATTGATAATCGGCCAAATTCCGGGATAAAAAGTATAATTTACCTAAATTTTTTTATATAAATACTTCATTCGTCCCATTTTAATGTTATATTTTGATTTTTTCTTAGTATTTTTACTTTTAATTATGACCGTAAAACAGGTGAGATCCCTCATATATTCACAAACAGAAAAATGATCTGACTGATAATCATACTGATTACCAAGTGCTCTTTTGAAAACAAGAGAGAGAAAACGAATAAATGGTACATGGGGTTTTCTTCCCTTACCTTTCAGACGCTCAACAAGATCATCGAAGAAAATCTGAGCAAAATCCACCCTATATCCAAACCAAAGGCAGTAAGCGATCTAGAGTTGTGTCTGGTTAATCTGATCCAAACCTCCAGAGCTGCCTCCCAAACACTCAACCAAATGAGTGAAGAAAAATCTCCATGAGTCATCAGCTTGCTCATGTAGATTGTGCCTTTTCTCTGAAGCTGATCAAGCTCATCCAATATATCTGTATGCCCCATCTGCCTACACACATCCCTCATATTAATACCAGAGGGAAGTGTAATGGCTAGTTCATTCTCTGCAAAATAATTCAACCGAAGAGCATCTCTGAAAGAATCAACGGTGAGGGTGAAGGCCCTGGTGCCCTGTTTTAGTGTATAGTGGATTGATTCGTCTGCTTCCACATATACAGCTGTGTACCAGAATTCACAAAGATATTCATGGTACATTTTTCCTGGGTTGAGAGTTAGGGCACCATAAAGTGGACAACTGAGGAAAAAGGCATTCAGTCGTCCAATAATAGATGTGGCTTCATGGGTGCTTGATAACTTGGCTATCCAATTATTCATATTGATTCGGATAGCCTCCACCTCTAGAGTAATGTGAGGGGCTTTTCTCACGGCGGTGACAGGAGCATATTTGACAGAAAGAAGATTTTTGTTGGAGTTGGATTGTCGAGGGGCCATTTTATGCAAACAAATAACCCAGAAAAGAAAAAGAAAGAAAGATGATTTAAGCTTTTTAGAGTTAGATTTGATGAATTTATTGATGATGATTGGAAATTGAATGAAGAAGAGAGTAAATGAAGAATTTTGGGAGTAAATACTTTCGAAATGAAGTGAAAAAGAGTAAATATGGGTATTTATAGAGGAGAGAGAAAATGGAATTCAAAACGGTTAATTTGAAATTGATCAAAGTAATTTTGATCGGTTTTGAAATCCGCATTTAATGCATCCCATCACACATAAATGTATGACAGTTTGACAGCCCACAAAAATAACCAACTTGCACTTTTTATCTTCCCAAGGTAAAATATCCATCATTAAGTTTGAAAATTGTCATGCCACGTGGATAAAAACAGTAACTATCCATTCAAAAGGTTTGCTTACGTGGCATACACAATGACCAAGTATTAAAATATTATGACTGACATACCATGACTCATTTTAATGCATCTGGAGGTTGACTGGACACTCCAGAATCAGTGGTGGATTATGCCAGTGAAGTATGCACTAATGGTACTCTGGAGGACTTCCAGTAATGTACCAGTGATATTTTCCAGAAAATTTCTTCCAGTGGGAAAATAAATTCCCCCTGAAATTAAAAACATTTTAAGGACAAAAATATATGGTCCGAGTCTTCCCCCTGGAATGGTGATCCATAAATCTATTAATGCAAAGATAGTATCACAACGGCATTCGATAGCTAAGCTGGTATAGATTTATAAATCTGGAAATCAAATAACCCTGCCAGTGTCACAAAGGCGTTCATAACAAGGTTCTAGATTTAAGGGTTCAACATTCCCAACTCACCAACAAGATGTTCAAAAGTTTTTACATCTAGAGGTTTAGTAAAAATGTCAGCGAGTTGTTTGTCAGTGGGAATAAAATGGATTTCAATGTCATTTTTCATAATATGATCACGAATGAAATGATACCTGATGTCAATGTGCTTTGTCTTTGAGTGCATGACTGGATTGTTTGAGTAGTGCACATGCACATGTGGAGAAGCAGGAGTAGGAGGAGGTGGGGGATTATTGTTAATAACAGGTGGTGGTTCATTTTGGTCATTTATAATAGGTTCAGGACCAGGACCAAATCCTTGTGTATTTTTTGGGTTTGCCATCAAGAAGCAGATCTAGGCAAATATGTTAGTCTTCTGCTCTGATACCACTTGTAGGTCCCTCACTTGATGGTTTAACCCACTAGTGTAAAATACAACAAGTCAAGTATGCACTAGAATTGGACTAGTATTACTTAAATATAAATGCAAGTATATAAATAAAGTAATACAAGACTTAAAGCAATAAATAATGTAAAGGTGGAACACAATGTAATTTTCAAGTGTATTTTATTTATGATGTTAAATAAAATACAAGGTTGTTGCGGAACCAAGATATTACAAGTATGTAAATATCCTAACAACCTATGAATTATAAATGATCTATATTTGCTAAATATTCTCCTTTGATCGAAACACTTAAAGTTGTGAAGTATTCCTTGTTACGATCGAGAGTATTTAGACAAATTCACCAATATGCAAAAAGTAAACTGGAACGAGGTAAATGACTTGGTATTTATAGGCAAATAAATTCAACAGTGAATTTATTATGTCGTACAAATATGGTTGCATGAATTTAAGGAAACAACTTTAATTCCTTAAATGCATTGGTTAAAGTACAAGGATAAAGTCATGTTGATGTGAGTTGTCATCCTTTTAACCAACCACCTTTACACACGTATTGTACTTTTATCAATAGACAAATGGATTGTCCGGGTAAAAGCGTGTAAAGGCAAAAGTTAATTCCTCGTAATCAGTGTTCAGACTTGTAAGGTCTAGAACACTGACAAAGCTCCAGTCATAGATCTGGTAAGACTTCCAATGGGCTCCACTGTTTGTCAGTCTTCTTTCTTCTAACTTCAGTGTTTGACTTCAGTAAGAATGTCTTCAGTAGAATTGATCTGGACTGGAGTGAAGTCCAGTGAGCTAAAATCTGGTGACTCCAAATTTCCTATACAAGTAAGTCGCTCACTGGTCTTCTATTACTTCTGGACAAATCTTCAGTAAGGCTCCAGTCTTCAAGTCTGGAGTGAGTCCAGTAAAACTGGACTTAACAAATTCCCCCTATTTGTTCAGAAATAAAACAAGTGTTTTTCAAGCATACATGTTGTATAGATAGAAGCTTGAAAAACCTTGCATTATTTCTGAACAAATAGGGGGAATTTGTTAAGTCCAGTTTTACTGGACTCACTCCAGACTTGAAGACTGGAGCCTTACTGAAGATTTGTCCAGAAATAATAGAAGACCAGTGAGCGACTTACTTGTATAGGAAATCTGGAGTCACCAGATTTCAGCTCACTGGACTTCACTCCAGTCCAGATCAATTCTACTGAAGTCATTCTTACTAAAGTCAAACACTGAAGTTAGAATAAAGAAGACTGACAAACAGTGGAGCCCACTGGAAGTCTTACCAGATCTATGACTGGAGCTTTGTCAGTGTTCTAGACCTTACAAGTCTGAACATTGATTACGAGGAATTGACTTTTGCCTTTACACGCTTTTACCCGGACAATCCATTTGTCTATTGATAAAAGTACAATATGTGAGTCCCTCGATAGCTCTGGATCGCTCTCGAGATCGTCTAGGTTATGTCGTGAGTGCGGAATCCTCACGAGATAACTGTTTGATTAGTTATCTAGATTATTGCTAATTAACAAGATTGTTAACAGCCTTAATTAAGCTATATTCGTTTGCTAATGATAGCCTACGAACTTAGATGATGATTGGTGTGTGTTTTATCGACTGGTTCCACTCAATTTAGGTTTTCAGTCGTTTATATATGTTCCAATTGATATTGGGCTTGCTGGGCTTTGTTCTAACGAACTTAGCAGCCCAGCCCTTAGAACGAAGATAATCTTCGTTCGTTCCTAACGAAGATCATCTTCGTTAGTACTAAAACCATCAACATCTTATGCTTAGTTATTTTCCTAGTACTTTATGTACAAGAACCTAACATATATTATGATTGTACTTGTATGACATACATAACAACCATCATATATAAACATATATAAAACACCAAAACATGTAATCAATCATTATTAAAACACGAAGTCCATAATCTATTAATTACATATAAATGAATAAGACATAATCAAATCTAAGTTGCTGTTGTCACATCAACATGCATCAACAAACTCCCCTTTGACAGCAGCATCTTCGATTTCTTTAGTCTTCAAAAATCTTGTCATCCATCAAATAACAACCTCTTGCTATTTGCATGAATGTTCTCATGTAAGCAGACCTTCAGAATTTTACGATATCGACTTTCTTCATCCTTCCAAAACGGAAAGAACGAACATTCCGTATCGTATAACTTTCTCTGATCATTCCTTGAGAAGTTCACCAACTGCATGGGATCATAAACTCTTCTCAACAAAATCTTCTTCTCTGAATCTGCATACATTTTGGCTTCACCAGAAATGCGATCAATCTCCCAATTATTCATTTTATCTAGGACATCTTGTGGCCACTTCTTGGCAGGGACCTTGATCATACATTTGATATCACGTTGAATGTACTCAACACTTTTATCTGGCTTCACCACCTTCTTCTTTCGTCTTGGTTCAATATGAAAATTTGGTTTTTCAGAGTTTTTCATATTCGACCTCAACTTGAAATCTTCATAAAGATTCTTACCAATCACATCTGCAAGACCATAATTACTTGGATTGATAATCCTGTTATTTCCCAGTTCATGTAAGTCTTCCTCACACAGACTTCTGAAATGTCTCTCACTCCATGCCAAATACTGACAACCATCTGGTCTCTTGAGAACGAACAGCTTCAGTTCTTCATCATAAAACCAACTCCAGATAATCGTCTTGTATTTTGCAGCATTTTTGTCCGAGATATGAGTCCAAAACACAGAGGGTCTCAGAGTATCCCTAGTGACTATAAATTCACTAACTCTCTGACCAGGTACATATCTATCAATCACCTGTGATGGATCATCATCTCTGAGAGGCACTGGAAACTCAGCAGGATCAAATGGTCTTGTCAAATTGATTTCATAAAGAAAAGGAACCAATACATCTTGAACCTTAGCAAATACTACAAAGTTTAAAACTTTAGTATTGCTACTAAATGGAGCTTGTAGCATTCTTTCCTTTACTTCTGTTCTCTTCAATTCTAACACATCTCTTTCTACCACAGATGGCTCTTCAGGAATTGAATCCCAAACATCATCAAAACCATAAGGTTTCTTGAAAATATTCATATCTGGTTCAGGAATAATCTCACCTTCCTCAAGCTCATCTCCATCAAAGAGTA
>CM067170.1:38081210-38134046 GCA_034093135.1 Erigeron breviscapus | reverse complement strand
GATCTCCAGTGACCAGGTTCAGTCTTGTCTTATTTATAACGTTAGAAATACTTGGTCAATATGTGTGACACGTGATGATACTCGAGTGTTTTAAACCACTTGGTATCGTGATCTGACGTGTTTCAAGCCATTTTAGTACTTGACAACTATTTGTATTGGGAAAACAAAAAGTGAGTGGGCGCGTGGGTAAGATAAGTCGTCGTAGCATTTAATGCTGACATGGTAGCATTTAATGTTGACATGGCAAATTATTATTTTATTTCAAAATTCAAACCAACTTTGTGAAAATATCTACAAAAAGGATTTTGGTTATTAAAATATAATTTTGGTGTTTCATTGGGATCTTGAATCCCTTTATAAATACCCTTATTTACTCCGAACTCATTTACTTCTTTCTCTTACATTCCTTCATTTACTTCCCAATCATCAAAATTACTTCATTCTTCTCTCTGCTTCATAAATCAAGAACCCTAAATCCCAAATTTTCAATTTCATTTTCATTTTTCTATGGCTCCTAGATCATCCCGTTCAAGAGATGTAAATCTCTTGACTGTTCCATATGCTCCTTCACCAGATGTCAAACCGGCATCTGGTGCTCCTAGTAATGCCTCTGTCATCAAACTAAATCCAAATAATCCGATGGCAAGCTTACGAGGATCTCAAGGGTCCGATACCCTTATTGGTAAGAATCCAAAGGTTTTTGAAGGATTCTCCAATAGGACCCTCATTCTCTCTTAACCCACGCAAGTTGTTTCACAACTACTTGTGTGAGTTCTGGTACACTGACAGTCTTTCTTCCGATTGTTCCTCCATCAGTTTCACATTAAAGGATGGAACAATCCAGTGTACCTTGTCAGCTGATGTATTGAGGGATGCCTTACGCCTCAATTACTGGAGAGAGGGTGAATCTCCAGTCGTCTTACCCCCAAATATAAATTTTTGTCAAGTACTTCTTGAAATGGGACACAAGGAGTGCTTGGACAATGGGATGTTGAAAACGAAAGGTGCGATGACCATGAAGGGCCTTACACCTTCATGGAGGTATTTTTCATCCACCTGGTGGAGAGCATGGGTGGGAGTTCTGGTGGACTTGACCAGATTAACTCCTCACAAGCAGAAATGGCTTACTGCTTGTGGAACGGATTGAGAGTGGACTTTGCAGATATCTTGTATAGAAGCCTGGTCCAAAAGCTGAAGGGCACCAGGGGTGTGTGTATCCCCTTTTCAAGGTTCCTCTCTCTCTGTTTTAAGCATATTCTGGGCAGAGAAGCTTATAATAGTACAGATTCACCGTACACTGCTCCAGATATGCTAAGGAATTTAGACTCTCTAGTATCTGAAGCTGGAGAGGTCGAAATTCCAGAACGAATGCAACTGGCATTCGCTTCAACTGATGCACCTATTGAAGGTGAGTCAGAAAGGCAACTGGGTGGGCCTCAAAATAATGAGGGACCCTCCAGTTCGTCTAATGTTGTGGTTGAGGATAGAGAAACCATAACTGAAGCAACCCCAATCACATCTATCCCTGGTGAAGATACTTCGGTATCTGATCCTCCAACAGATGCACCCATCCAGGAAACTGGAGAAGGTCATCTGGAGACTGACCCTTCTGGTCAGCCCTCGGTTACATTCATGGATCTGGACATGAATGTTAATGACGCGGAAATCCTTATAGAATCTTCGGATTCTGAAGGTACTGAAACAGACTTGGAGATTCTTGATGCTTCTGTACAAGCTCAAGACCCTTCATCTCCAGTCTCCCTTCCAGACGCATCAATTTCACTTTCACCCTCCTAAGAAAATGTGCCTACTGATATATCTTTCCCAACATATACCGCTCCTTCACCAACTGGGCAATTCTCATTTGCTCGAGAAATGCCACCCCACCGACGCCGTTGTTCACACCTGAGCATTCTCAGCATGAACAACACTTTGATTTTCCCGTCCTTTCTTCATCCACCACTCCTATTATATCTTCAACTGCTGGTTTGACAACTGGGGAGACTTCCTTAAGTTTGCCTCCTCCAGTTGCTCCAGTAGTAACTGCTGCTGGTCCAGTGACACCTTTTCCTTCGTCACTGGACAGTCAAGTTGTCTCACTTCAAGCCGATCTCCAAAACCTTCTAACCAGGGTGGAGGAGATTTAGAAGACACTTGACAAAAACACCAAGTCATTCTCCAGATACCACAAGGATCACCTGACAAACATCAAAGTGGTTGATCTGGGGATAAACAAGTTTTCATCTAATGAAGACTTGGTGTTCAAGAAGCTGAATGAGTTGGTCACTGGCTGCAACAATCTGGCTGGTACTTTAAAGGAAGCCTTTGACCTAACTCAGTCCAAGGTCACCAGTTCAATCTCCAACTTGCTGGGAAATACTGTCAGAACATCAGAAGTTGATTTGAAAGAGATTGAAAGGCAGGTTAAGGAATTGATTGAAAAACCTGGCCTAGATATAATTGGACTTGAAGAGCAGTTAATGACTTCGGTTGGTCAGAAAATAGAGGATACGCTGGGTGCTAGAGAAGCACAATTGGTTGAAAGGGTGATATCTGAGATCACCAAGCTGGCCACTCCTCAGGTTGATCTGGCCCCACTCACCAGTGAGATCAACCAGTTGAGAGGCAGCATTGAAAGTTTGAACACCCAGGTATCTCTACATACTCAATCATTAGATAAACTGACAACTGAAGTAGAGCATCTGAAGAAGAAGGATGAAGAGGTAAAAGAAAAGGTGGTTTCTGGTCTAGATGAAGACTCTAAGCTTTTAAATGATTTGAAAACTGGTCAAGAACAAGTTAGTGCAAATGTTTTGACCCAGTCTAAAGAAACCAACCACCTTTGGAGGTCCTTCAGGATGATGTGTGGAATCTTCAAAGAGTGTAAGGACATGCAGTCATGGCAGCCTCTTGACCGGTTGCCATCTCACCCCTCTGAATGGGAAGGAATTAGGGCAGATCTAGATGCTGCCAAGGGGGAAAAAAGTGCAGTCCTTACACCAGTTGCACCTGGAAGGACTCCATCTGGAAGAGAATTGATTGTGGCTACCAGTACTGAAGCTGGTGAGCAAAGAGTTGGTGGATCTGGTGATGATGGTGTTAGGGGGAATGTTGTGTTGGATAAGGGAAAAGGTTTAGCTGGTAATGCATCTGCCCAGCCGGCCACTGATGTAATGCTTGAAACTGGTAATGCTGATGTACTTCCTCCAGTTTCAGATAGTGATAGCAGAAGACTGGCCAGACTTGGAAATGATATCAAAGAAAGAAAGAAGATGAAACAAAGAAACCAAGTTGAAGCCAGGGCACATCTTACACAAATCAAGTTACTTGATATGAGTGATGCCAATCTTTTGGGTATCATTAAGGAGGAGTATGTCAGGATCAAGAATGATCCCAGGATAGTTGACCAGTTGAATGAAATGCTTGATGTAGAACTGGACAGACACTATCCTGAGGATGAAGCTGAATTTGATGCAAGAAGTTTAAACATTTCAGTGGAGAAGGCTAAAGAGATTAGGGCCAGTGGGATTCTTAAACGTATTGCAAATGTTAAGAAGGTTGTGAAGAAGGTTTTGAATCCACCAAGAAGGATTCCACAACCAAGGAGACCACTGTCAAGAGATGCTGACCTTAGCACATTCGTTGAACCAACTGGCGAGGTATCCAATGAAGACATCAAGTCCGCTGTACTGGCTGTTGGTGCTGGGAGTATAAAAATTACAAATGAATCTGAAGCTAGAAGCTACTACTCCCAGATCATGTCAACCAGAAGACATAGTGGTACTATCAATGGTGTAAATGTGACAATCAAGCCAAGCACCAAAGTTTTTCAAGTCGAAGTTAGTTATACCAGGGGGCCACTGGTTAAAACTGACAATCCTAGTGCTATGCAATATGGGTTCAGCGAATGGATGGAGATGGTGAATGTTTTGGATGCGAAGGCACAAAAGAATAGGTTTGAGAAAGCATGGGCAAACTTTCTAAGGGGCAAAATTCAACATAAAGAAAATCTTGAGCAAAAGTTGAATATTGATCCTGAAGACTCTCAGCCTATTTCTTTGGTGACCAAGAGAAGAAGAACTGGCGAAGGGTCATCTCATTAAGTTCTTTCTTCAGTTATCTACTTGTAATTTGTATTTACATTCTGTAACTTGTATAAATTCCATTTCCTTGTATAAATGAAGTTACCAGTTTGTAACCACAAGGTAGATAATAGATTAAAATCTAACAAACTTAAAAGAAAAACCTAAAACACGTTACTCCGAAAAACCATTACAATAGCTGATTTTTATTTTAGTTTATAAATATTAAAAAAAACTAAATTAAGAAAACTATATAAATTTATATAGCACAAACAAAAATATTTATGGTTAAATCATAAGAGGTTATCGATTATTCAGAGAAAAAAACCTAAAACACGTTACTCCGAAAAACCATTACAATAGCTGATTTTTATTTTAGTTTATAAATATTAAAAAAAACTAAATTAAGAAAACTATATAAATTTATATAGCACAAACAAAAATATTTATGGTTAAATCATAAGAGGTTATCGATTATTCAGAGAAAAAAACCTAAAACACGTTACTCCGAAAAACCATTACAATAGCTGATTTTTATTTTAGTTTATAAATATTAAAAAAAACTAAATTAAGAAAACTATATAAATTTATATAGCACAAACAAAAATATTTATGGTTAAATCATAAGAGGTTATCGATTATTCAGAGAAAAAAACCTAAAACACGTTACTCCGAAAAACCATTACAATAGCTGATTTTTATTTTAGTTTATAAATATTAAAAAAAACTAAATTAAGAAAACTATATAAATTTATATAGCACAAACAAAAATATTTATGGTTAAATCATAAGAGGTTATCGATTATTCAGAGAAAAAAACCTAAAACACGTTACTCCGAAAAACCATTACAATAGCTGATTTTTATTTTAGTTTATAAATATTAAAAAAAACTAAATTAAGAAAACTATATAAATTTATATAGCACAAACAAAAATATTTATGGTTAAATCATAAGAGGTTATCGATTATTCAGAGAAAAAAACCTAAAACACGTTACTCCGAAAAACCATTACAATAGCTGATTTTTATTTTAGTTTATAAATATTAAAAAAAACTAAATTAAGAAAACTATATAAATTTATATAGCACAAACAAAAATATTTATGGTTAAATCATAAGAGGTTATCGATTATTCAGAGAAAAAAACCTAAAACACGTTACTCCGAAAAACCATTACAATAGCTGATTTTTATTTTAGTTTATAAATATTAAAAAAAACTAAATTAAGAAAACTATATAAATTTATATAGCACAAACAAAAATATTTATGGTTAAATCATAAGAGGTTATCGATTATTCAGAGAAAAAAACCTAAAACACGTTACTCCGAAAAACCATTACAATAGCTGATTTTTATTTTAGTTTATAAATATTAAAAAAAACTAAATTAAGAAAACTATATAAATTTATATAGCACAAACAAAAATATTTATGGTTAAATCATAAGAGGTTATCGATTATTCAGAGAAAAAAACCTAAAACACGTTACTCCGAAAAACCATTACAATAGCTGATTTTTATTTTAGTTTATAAATATTAAAAAAAACTAAATTAAGAAAACTATATAAATTTATATAGCACAAACAAAAATATTTATGGTTAAATCATAAGAGGTTATCGATTATTCAGAGAAAAAAACCTAAAACACGTTACTCCGAAAAACCATTACAATAGCTGATTTTTATTTTAGTTTATAAATATTAAAAAAAACTAAATTAAGAAAACTATATAAATTTATATAGCACAAACAAAAATATTTATGGTTAAATCATAAGAGGTTATCGATTATTCAGAGAAAAAAACCTAAAACACGTTACTCCGAAAAACCATTACAATAGCTGATTTTTATTTTAGTTTATAAATATTAAAAAAAACTAAATTAAGAAAACTATATAAATTTATATAACACAAAAAAAAATATTTATGGTTAAACTAACATAAAGGACTCAAAAATTCAAACACTGTCACTAAAAAAATCTAACTTTATAAATAAAACTTTCAACTAACGATTATTTCATCGTCTTTTTTTTAAAAAACAATTATTTCATATAATCAAACTACTTTATAACTAATAGAGTAGTAAACTATAAACATAAAAAAAACTGTTTCAAAACACTATAAATGAATATGTATTTTCACTAATCGGTCGAAACAATATTTAAGACCTGAAGTCAGGCCGTTATCACTTTCAATAATGAAATCAATGAGAAGGACGAAAAGCGAAAAAAAACTAACAAAGGTGGACAAGTTAACGGAGAAAAGCTAACGAAGTTGACGCAATGACCAAATGAGAAAAAAAAGTGGCAAGTTTAGTATAGAATTTGAAAATTTTGAAGTTTAGTGACTAAAAGTGAAAAACGTGCTAAATTCAAAGACCAAAAGTGTAATTTACCTTAAATAGAAAGAATCATATATTGAGTAGTCACTGGAAATTTTGTTCAACGATGTGTATTAAAATTTTAAATTTAATTGTTGTATTAAAGTTTGTAGTTAATTTACTTTCAAAAAATTCAAAAGATTGGTATTTAGTACATAGACTACCACTTTATATGCATGTATTAAAATATTAGTAACATCATAATCAATTTCCTATGTATATAGACAAGTTTTCAAAGGTGAAAAAATGAGTGTGTAAACAAAGGCTTAATAAAGAAAGAAAAGAATCAAATGAAGTGAAAAGTAAAACCCATATACAGCATGCAGCAACGTTTTTTTGTGTGTGTATGTTGTGATTTATTACTGGTCCAAACAAAAAATTAAGTTTATCATTATTATAATTACGAGAGAGCGGAAATGAAGATGGTTCACAATAAAATGATTCTTCTATTATTTTGATAGATAGATATAATTTATATAGCTTCGTTTGTGTTATAGAAGTTTATCCATATTGTTAAACAGTTGATCAACAGATCTATGTTTTTCTTCCTCTCTAGCTGCTAGTTGTTGCTGACCTTGAACCAAAATTTGTATACCTCGATCTTTGGTGAATGTGGAGCTGATCTCTCACACGTGGATCACTAGCTAGCTAGCTAATCATAACATCACGCATTGCTATTGCACCGGTGAAACACCTATCTACCATAAATTTACCCCATTTATATATAAAGTTTGCAAGATTCGAACCCTCGCTCAAAGGATTAGTAGCACGGGGGGCTTAAATCTAGATGATAGATCAAGTCCAAACAGATTTTGTATGAAGAAAATAACTAAAGTAGTACATAATCTATAATTATGATTTTATAAGGAACACAAAACATATAATAATTTACCTAAAACATTTTTAGTTTAATATGTTTGTGTTTATATTTTAAAATAAGCAGCGTGATCTTGTCACATGATTACAAATAACTATATACTACAAATGTTTTTTCCAGTCTCATTTTATTTTACAAGAGAAAAAAGTTTCTTTTTTTGTGTTCTTGAGTTTTAAAAGAAAGAAAGGAAAAGAAGTGAAAAAACACTAACATGTTTTTGAGTTGTCGAGAAAAAGAAAGGAATAGAAAAAGTTCAACAAAAATCCTTAAATAGATACATACTAGACAAAACAAATAATAAAAAAAGTTCAACAAAAATCCTCAAATAGATACATGAACAAAAGATCAAGATTTAATTAAAGCATACACATATTAACAAAGACATTAATATAGATAGTGCAAAGAAAAGAACCTGAACAAATTTTTTTTTCCCAGTAGCAATATCTAGTAAAAAGGAAAGAATTATATATATATATAGATAAGATATAGAGACAACTTTTGGAGAGAGACTAGACAGTGTTTTGATGCCAAAATAAGTAGTAGATATCTAGTACAGAGAAAACCATAATATATCTAGAAAATAGAAGATACATGGATATATTGGTCATTATACAATAGTTATGATGTATCCTACTTTATTTTCCTTCACAATCTGCCCAAAATTGGGCAGAAAAAATTACAAGCAAGAGTCTAGTATTAGATCTTTTGGGACCCTTTCCACTCTTTCTCCTACAATAAACTTAAGAACACAAAAAAAATTGATTTCCCTTTCAAATCTTTTCTTTTCCTTAAAGCAAAAAACTTGAGAACACATTGTAAGAGTCTATTGTTTCACTATCTTTTGTTTTATCCCCATCAAAAGTGATTAATTAGGAATGAGTTGCATTTATAACCGCATATGCATTGATTTAAATTATAATATTCAAGACTAATCAGTCATCGGTATATTATTGGTAAGACCCTAAATCAAACTAAACTGACAAGCAAATCCTGTCTTCAGGGTATGTCCTGTTGTTTACCCAGATTATCCCCGAGTTCAAATATTACTCTTCTAGTTATAAAACTCATATAGAATACCAAATTTTCTTTTTTGTATTTGATGGCAGCTCACGGGGAAAACATTATAGTGTTTGGGATACCCTGGGTTGGGATACCCTGGGTTTCATATATTTATCAAAGTCCGGGTTTATTTATCAAATATTATACTTTCTGTTATTTGGTCTTGGTAGGAAATTTAAAAGCATTAATGAGTGAATACATAGCTAGATGAAATAAAGATAAATTCATAATTAAGAACTGAATTTAGGTTGCATGAAATGAAAAATGGAAGAAGGAGAAGATGATTTTAGGTTGCATGTTGATAAATTAGTTGTTCAACATCACTATTAAAGGTATATCTTCTATTTTGTTTATTCTAAGTTTTTTTAGGGTTCATAGTTTATGAAAATTGAGATTTTTAGAATAGATAATGAAAGCAATTAGAAAATTTAATTACAATCTTAGAATATCTTTATATATTATTGGTAGTCATCATATATAAAAAGAAGAAGAAATTAATAATCATTTACATGCATGTTATAGAAACTTGATTAGTGATTGAAATGAGATGAGTTTTGGTATAATAATACTATACTACTTGATGTTAAAATCATGTTGGAAACAACCCCAAGTATGTATATTAAGTTGAGGTTAATAAGTGAAAGTGATAAAATATGGTTTGAGTTGATTTATCAAGGTTTTGTTAAAATTCGTAATTTGGATCAGCAACTTTCATGGAAAATATGTCACTTTAAAATGTTCATAACTTTCAAACTGTAAATCCGTAGGAGACATGTAAGCTATCGTTTGAAAGGTATAAAAGTATAGTTTCATATGTAATTGGTTTCAGGTCCTAGTTCAAATTTTAAGCAAGTCAAATATGCTAAAAATTACAGCTGGTCAAATATGATAATGGTGATTTTGTTATGAAAGTGAGTTTGGTCATATGATAATGATATAAGAGATTCATGTTTTGTAAATCAAACTAAGAACAATGTGAGACTATAAAAGATGGGTTTGGTGCTAAGATGCTATTGATTGTGGCTAGGTGGCCTAGTATGTGATTGATGATCTTCTATGTACTTGTGATTAATTGCTAGGTTGAAAGCATATATATTGTGCTCTTGTGGTCTTCTTGATTGTTGTGGTCACGAAGGAGGTGAGTTTTCGTGCATACTTTTATATATGCGTCGGGTCGATTACCACATGATGGTGGATTCTGTGTGTGGTAATCGATTTGGCGTTGAGCCTAAGTAGTGGCCGTCTTTGATTACGGGCCTAAGTAGTGGCCATAGCCCATGTGGGGCATTTGAGATATAGCCTAAGCAGGGGCATTTGATATTGTTTATTTGATATTGTAATCATTTGCTTATATGGATCCATGTAATGCGTTGGCACAAAGGTGAGTATTATAGATATGGCACGATGGTGTCATAGGCTATATGCAATAACCTTTGTGCATTGCCCTCCTTCGTATGTATAAACGTATGCAAGATTATTTACTAAGTTTTGCTTACCTTTTAGTTGTTTACCCTTTTTATAGGTTGTCCTCGTGGAATCAAGTGTAAGTGCTTTGAAGATTTGAGTTGAATGCATTGGAAATATTGACTATTTGCGTTAATTTGTATTGATGATAGAACCCGTAGTGACCCTCTTGATCTTGGCTCATGATATGCCACTTTGGTAAAGTTATTGTTATGTCAAGTGTTGGATTCAAGGAGTTTTGGTTATTTATAATGAGTCATTTTGTAATAGTAATGTAATGATTATGATCAAATTTATTTTGAAAACTCATTATCCGTAACAGGTTTTTGATGTAAATTTTACGAAAAGATCATGTCGAAATTTCTAATTTTTGCGCGTTGCTTTTATAACGAGTTTTGATAAATGTATTTGTCAAAATTTATAATTGAATTTTCTAATTGAGCAAGTTCTTTATAAAAATAAAATCTTATAAAATGGTCGAGTCGAGTTTGGTCCTTTCAATAGTAGAGATCAAGCAATTTATATATATAGTTATTGTTTGTTATCGATATTACTTCGTATTTGACTAATAATAGAATATGAGAAAAGCATTCGGTCAAGTTCTAAGATTTACAGGGGTGGGTTACTTTAGGATCAATATCAAATTAGGACCAAATCTCAACCATTCATTTTTCTCTCTCTCCTTAAATCTCAAATTCTGTTTTCCAGAATCCGGCGACATCTCCGGCGACGATGACATCTCCGGTGACACTTCCGGCGAGAATCAGTTTCGTTTTCAGGTGGATACGGTACGGGCGTTGCCCTCATCCGTTCTAAAGGGGTTGTCACCAAACGCATATGAGAATCGTATGGATTTGATGGGCGGCGATCCAAGAGATGGTGGCGGTTTGATACGATACGGGCGTAGCCCTTGCTGCTGGCGTCGGCGCCGTGGCTGGGGTGGTCGGAGATGATGGTGGTGGCGGTGGTTGTCTCGCCGGAGAAGAAGGAGGGAGGAGGAGGTGGTGGTGGCCGGAGATGATGGTGGTGGCCGGAGATGATGGTGGTGGCCGAAGAGGAATGAGGAGGGAGAAGAGAGGGTGAGAAAAAAAATGAGTGAATGAGATTTGAGGAGAGAGAGAAAAATAATTGGTTAAGATTTGGTCTTAATGGTCCTAAATTAAAATTGGTCCTAAAATAATTTTCCCAAGATTTACATACCTCTTATCTATCTAACTGTGATATACATCATAAAAAATGCAATTAGTTAGCATGGATGAGTGGATTGAAACTACTGATCATCTCCTTTGTTGTTGTGCTATATCCTCTTCTGTTTGGCAGCTTATATGGGCTTGGTGTAAGATCAGGCCTGCTCTTTTATTCTCTATGAAAGACCTGGTCGAGTTACATGACCACGCGAGTGTGGATAAGAAGAAAAAGAAGATCTTAAAAGGGATTACTATTGTCGCATGTTGGTGTATATGGAAAGCAAGAAATGACAAGAGATTCTCGGGCTCTCGGGTTTGTATAGGTCAGATTTTCCACAATGTAAAATCGTTGGGATTCTTATGGTACACGAGTAGGACTAAAGGTGTGTCGATTAGTTGGAAAAACTGGAATTCTTTCAATGTTTGATGTAATGCTAACCGGTTCCGGCCCATACTTTGTGGGTCGGGTTGATGTGAATAATAGTTAACTTTCAAAAAAAAAAGTTAGCATGGATTATCTTCTATAAAACAAATAAACTTCTCTTAAAATATGAAACAATGAAATTCGAAATGACAAACCATGCATTTTATTACTGGTCCAATCTAATAATACAAGTTAGAATAAAGTTGCTAAAAATGTTAATTTGATATTTTCGATGGACGCGCGCTTAATGTAGAAAATATAGATAGTTTTGCAAACTTGCAAAAAATAAAGAGTAACTAATAGTAGTATTAATCTAACGGACCATATTCATCAATGCATCCCCCACCTTCTTTGTAACATTCCCATTTTCATCTTTTACTTACAGTTCACAAAATAATGAGTTAATTTCAAATGACCCGCGCTATAGGTACCGGTGCTGAGTTAATTGAAATGCATATACAAAAAATAATGGATTATTTATAACTTTACAATCTTATATATATATATATATATAGGGGTGGTAAATTGATCCAGCTTAATTTGAGTCCAAAAATGGTCCATGTAACTTACACAACTTACACATGTGTAAGTTGTAAAACTTACACATGCGTAAGTTAACTTACACATGTGTAAGTCGTGGTGGCGGTGGTCGCCGTCGCCGGAAAATCATGGTGGTAGTCGGAGATGATGGTGGTGGTGGTAGGAGGTGGTTGGAATTTGAGGAGATGGAAGAAAATCAATGGACTCAAATTGGACTCAAAATAAGCTGGACTCGTTTTATCTTTTCCCTATATATATATATATATATTGTAAAGTTAGTTTCGATTCAGACGTGTTGGAGACAATTTTAACCAGCGATTTGCTGGACCTCCAACCCCCTCCTCATGGAAAATACCTTGAGATGAGAAACCCAAGACTCGAACCCGAGACCTTGGGAAAACTCACCTCCGGGGCCCACATAGTGGATTTAGAAGATACCCTGGCAACCCACCTAAGTGGAGTTTGTGTAAACTTATATATATATATTGTCCTAGTGTAAAATGTTACCTATCGTTTGTAAAAATAATTATACGTATTAATTAGTAGAAGGGCAGACATGAACTTAATTTAGGTAATACTACATGGTCCTAAAGAAAAAAAAATAAAAATTGATAGAATATTTAATGTATGTTCATCTCCACAAACTTCCCATTGCAACTCAAATCAAGCTTTAATTTCTATTTTTGTGTAGCAACTCAAATCAAGCTTTAATTTCTATTTTTGTGTAGAAGATGAAATGATCACTTTTACATAAACGTTAAAAAAAATTCTTCATCTTAAAACATCATTTCATTGAGTGTTAAAGTGGCCAAAACAGATATAAAATTACGCCTTATACTTAACACTATGCTGGTAATTAAGCTTCATGACAATTAATTAATACGAAATATATAATATAATTATTATATATATATTCTAGATCATTAACAATTTTTTGCCACTTAAACTAGCTAATGCTATATATAACATTTTATGGGTTGCTAAAATCAGCGGCTTCCAAGGGACTTTGTTCATTTGGCGAATATAGAAGATAAAGAGACCGTAATACTGAAGGGATGTGGAGGAAACGAATGGAGGATGGGTGTGGGCTTGGATAGAGGCAATCCGACGGTAAGGTACTTTTTAACAGCCGGGTGGCTTGATTTCAGGAGAAGTAATGACTTATCAGAAGGCGATACATGTGTTTTCAAGTTCTTAAGAAGTCAAAACAAGATGTGGCTACAAAAAGTCACCAAGAGTAGGCCAATTAGCCAGAATCCGACGACGACGCAAACACCAAAGAAGAACAGTGGAGGCAGCAGTGTTGTGAAACAACAAGCAGGTGTGGCGGTGGCCAAGAGGCCACGCGGAAGGCCACGTAAGCAACAACATGGAATGTCGATCAGAACATGGATCTGTTGATCAAATGTTTTACAATATGGATACTCATCAATTCGGCTCTCGTCGCCTCTACCACTAATCAAGAGCGGGAGGTAATTCCTAGCTAGATGGTATCTACTAGTTTCTGTTATTTGGTCTTTGTAGGAACTGATATATGCATCTAAGTTGATATATATATATATATGGCGTACTACACTGTCAACCATTTCTAAATTTTTTAACTTTTATATGTTCAGCTTTACATAGCATATATGGGATCTCTCCCTGAAGGTGAATACTACCTTCATTACATCACTCTCAGCTTATAAAACAAGTCGTGGATCCGAGGTATATCTTTGATTTAGTCCTTTTGATTTCAAACTATACTTAATAGTTAATTGACTGATCGATATCTTAAAAATAAATAGTTATGCAAACAAATCCATTATAAGGAGCTATACAAAGAACATCAATGGATTTGCTGCATACCTCACAGCAGAAGAACGAGAAAAGCTGAACGGTAAGTCCTTACCTTGTCTTGAATTTGAGTTTCGGGATGTATAGCATTTTGTGATCGATTAGCTCTTCTTTTTCCTAATAGAATACATACAAAGTACGAGTAGTAAATTTAGCTGAATACATACAAAGTACGAGTAGTAAAATAACTCCAGTAAGTTTCGTTACAAAAAGATAAATGACATATAGTTATTGGTATCTAGTGTACATACTAGTCAAACAAAAAAAGTCTCTTTAGTAAATATGATACGAACCAATCACATAATTAAGCTATAAGCTAGGTGTAGAACTCACTCCCAAAAACTCAAAGGAGGAGGGGACACCTAGACTTATCAACCACCAACCAATCCCATACTTGGCCGATGTAGGATCGTAATAAAAGATTATTAGAACATTTTATTTTGCAAACAAAGCACATCACAAGGAACCTGTACCAAATATATCAAATTGGTCACAAACTGGTTGAAGTAATCATTTTTACATCATGTCCGATAGGCATCATAACTCCCTACATCAAAGGTAACATGTTTCATTTTTCATAGCTATGGATCCATGTAATGACCCGTTAGATATTACCGATCAAAAACTTAGTAGAGCAAATACATAAATGTAATGACCCGTTAAATTTGCTTCTGAATTTGTAAAGCCGTGCATCAGTCCAAAGAAACCAAAAACAGAGTAAACTAAGACTATAACATACTAAAGACAACAAATGCAGCCAGAATGATATAAATCGTAGCAAACTAGCAACCATAAGTAAGATACATCCTATACTAATCACAATCAAGATACAAAGCTCAATAATGATACAGTATTTCGCTTATTGAACGTACTAGCTCTGCCATGATTTTAGCTTACACAGGTAGGGCTTCTATTTCAGTGTCCAAATCCTCTCTGATTGTAATTATTGAGTTGACATTTTTCATACCTAAAATAACATACTATGCTTTGACTTGATTACCTTCGAGTGCATGTCCAGCTGATGTTTTGGAAGTAATCAATTGTATGTTTGAAATTCCAACAGGTTTTGATGAGGTCATCTCGGTGTTTCCCAATCAAAAGGTCCGAACTCAAACAACTAGGTCATGGGACTTCCAAGAAAGACCGAAAGACGCCCTACAGTTGAGAGTGATATAATTATTGGAGTAATTGATCACGGAATCTGGCCAGAGTCTGAGAGCTTTAGCGATGAAGGTTTTGGCCCAATTCCAAAAAAGTGGAGAGGAGAATGTGCAGGCGGCTATAATTTCTCCTGTAACAAGTAAGTCCAACCGTTTAACTTAATTGTCAAAGAAGGCCTTGGCAATATTATGTTGATGAAGATACATATATCTAGTCTTCATCCTTTCTCTGGTCAAAAGAGCCATAAATTTGTTACTGGCTATTACGTTAATCAAAATAACTAGACGGAGTCTTGAATCCTTGCTTGTTCAGAATTCTAGACTCTAGTATATGAGTTGGTCATTCCTCTTCAAGTGACATCAATAATACGGAGTAATTATGTTCCAAATTTGACCAAAAATTTAAACTTGATCATAGATTGATGCTGTACTTTAAAAAAATTACATATAATACATGTCCTCATCATGGTAGCTAACCAACTAGGCGACCGCCCCATCTAAAAGAAAGAGATGAGTGTATTATTATAAATCTAGATAGATATAGAGATGGAGCTAAATGAAAACCAACCTAGCTATATTTATAGATGCATGAACATTAAATGTGATATTAACTTCTACAAACCATAAATTGGAGTTTTTATTTTGGATGCTATGTTTTTATATTGCTTGTTTAAAAGGAAAACAAAATAAAAAATATGAAATAAATTCTTAAAGATAATTTATTACTCACCTTTTGTCTCTCAGCGTTACAAACTCCCTCCCATTGACGGAACTTGAACACATATTATAAGGGGGCAGAACTATCTTTGTTAGAAGGGCTAATATGTACTATAAAAATTGTTTTTAAGGGTATATTAAAATCTTAATAATAAAAATAAATTTTTTTGGATGGGCTAGAGCCCCCTTTGGTCCTTAAAAGTTCCATCCTTGCTCCCTCCACAATTCGTAACTCACGTTCAAAGCTAATTATTATAATTCTTCAAGTAATTTATTATACCACATTAATGTAATTGTTTTTTTGTATCGGTATAACGGTATTCGAGCATTAACATATTTGAGTATTTACTTATATAATATCGAGAGAATTACATCAAAAGTATACACTCCGTATATTTTTTGGAAAGGGTATAACCGTATAAGTGTATAACAAAAGAACAACCTAGCGGATAATGAAGCTTGGCCTGTTGAAGTTCTAGTAACCCATGAACCGGGAGATTAGAAGCCCACCAGACTCCAAGTCAGCAGGTTGGGTAGGCCCTGTTCATGCGCTATTTAAGTATTAAGTTTTTAAGTCCACCATCATCCAAAAATATATATATTACTAGTATTAGTTTATATCTTTTAAAAGTATATAAAATTTTGCCTATTTACGTTTAGAAATGAGGTTCATTATCTATAATAACAATATTTTTTTATCTATTTCTTTACACTTAAAAGTACACTAGAGGGATGCTCGCGCGATGCGGCGGTGATAGTGGTAGCGACGAAGGTGTGGCGACGGCGGCAATGTGGCGGCGATATGCGGCGGTGATAGTGGTAGCGACGAAGGTGTGGCGACGGCGGCAATGTGGCGGCGATATGCGGCGGTGAATGTTTTTAAACCGGCCGGTCGGACCGGTTGGACCACGATCTGACCGGATTTTCGAAGAATTCCGGTTGGATAGCTACCGATCTGATGCCTGAAGGTGAACCGGATAAAGCCGTCTGAACCGGCCTGTTTGGACCGAACCGGACCGTTTATAAACCGCTTTTGAACCGGTCAAAGATGGTCAAACTGCCTGAAACTGTCGAAATTCTTCGGAAACCTTTGCCACCGTCGGAATCTTCCATGAAATCATCGGGATTCTTTGCCACCGCCGGAACCTCCCGTCGTTTTCTTCCCTCATTTGATTTTTCCGGTTGATGGTGGTGGTTTTATGTTGTACCAACGACAATGGTATGGTTTTGTTAGTG
Source organism: Erigeron breviscapus (assembly GCA_034093135.1). NCBI lineage: Eukaryota > Viridiplantae > Streptophyta > Magnoliopsida > Asterales > Asteraceae > Erigeron > Erigeron breviscapus. Next base: position 38,117,086 of record CM067170.1, on the reverse strand, counting down.
GTGAATCACCTGTTATATGTTGGTGGGATATATATGTATTCATGTTTTGTTGTTGTGTTATATATATTGGCTAGATATATACACATAGATCAAAGCCCGATGTTAGATTGTGAAGACAAAGAAAAAGATGATAATGAATGCAAGGTAAATAAGATGTAAAATATTTATGGGAAAAACAAAAAATGCTGCTAGAAGCTGCTTCTAGCATACTTGTTACCCCCAATATTTATTGTGTTTATAATTAAAATTCGCCACGCGTACCCCGACCATAGAATAAAAGGTAACCGGACCAGAAACTTTCCGCGGCGATATCGCCGCGGAAAGTCGGAAAAGACAAATGACTGTCAACCACCAGCATTAATTGCGTGAAGACTTTGACCAAACTTTCCGCGGCGATATCGCCGCGGAAAGTCGGAAAAGACAAATGACTGTCAACCACCAGCATTAATTGCGTGAAGACTTTGACCAAACTTTCCGCGGCGATATCGCCGCGGAAAGTCTCCTCGAATTTCGCGATTCAAACTTGACCTTCCGTTTCTTTCTTATTAACCCTTCTTTTCTTCTTATCCCCATCACTTCTTTTTCTTCTTTTCTTCCTGCCGAACGAAACCAACAAACCAACATCAAAATACACCTCCAAAATCAAAATACACCTCATCAAAATACACCTCCAAAATCAAAATACACCTCTTTTCTCCAATTATTCCGGCAAACTTTCCGCGGCGACTTTCCTGCGAGGTTTCCGGCCATCACTTTTTCCGGCGACTTTCCTTCGAGTTTTCCGGCCATCACTTTTTCCGGCGACTTTCCTTCGAGTTTTCCGGCCATCACTTTTAAATCCGGCCATCACTTTTTCCGGCGAGTTTTCCGGCTATCACTTTTTCCGGCGACTTTTCGAGTTTTCCGGCCATCACCCTTTATTTTTGCTTTTATTTCTGGCCATTACCCTTTTTTGTTTGCTTTTACTTGTTTTTTGATAGTTTTGGTTTATGTTTGTATTTTATTTTCTATAGATTTTTTAGGTTTATTAGTATTGTAAATTGATGTGTTAGGATTATTAGTTAGTATTGTCATTGTTATAAGTGAAAAATTAGTGGTTTGTAATTGTTGTTATTCTTGTGTTATTGGTAAGCAAATTGTTAGTGTTAATATGTTAGTGTTGTCAAAAATCCCCAATAGTTTAAGAAAAAATGAAGTAGAAAAAAATCATAAAAGATAGGTAGAAAAGATTATATAGAAAAAGGTAATTTGTATAAAATTAGATTATATAAGTATAAAAATAAAGTTTTAACAAAACTTTTATAAAGTTCTGTGTATGTTTATCAAATCCCCAAGCTGCGGGGTAAGGCAATGGGCAGTCCTTGTCTAAATAAACCGTAACAAAATGTGAATTTCCCGATACCAGGCCAATGCATATCGGCTCGTCACGGTATAGCTGGCCTGGCCCCTTCTAAAAAGGGAAACATGTGATGTTTTCTTTGACACTTAAACAGATAATTATAAGACCCAAAGCATTGGACAGAAGCATAGCGCAATATGGAATCATCATCCAGTGTTCATATGGGCGACCATGGGGATAAGAGATTTGAAGCAAAGTATGTATGCGTTTTGCTTCACCACCGAATGCAACCTCATAGTATCCGTGTTTGGACTCATACTCCTCTAGCATTAGTTTGCGAACCCACTCGAACTTTTCCTCAGATTCACCCAAAGCAACAGCCAGTGCCCGAAATCCACAGTTACCATCAGATGAAACATTTTTGATATCCACAACGTAACGTTGAAAGTAAAAAGGGAGTTGATGAAGATATGTTCTCATGTCAGTCCATGTTGACTCCGTCTCGAAGAAGTTGTGTGTAACCGGTTCAGAGAAGTTCTGTGTATGTGGTCTCCCAAAGAGTTGATCAACAAAGCTGGACGTTTCTCCTTGCGTTTGGTTATTCGGGTCTGCGAAAAAACTTTGTGTATCTGGGAAATGTGATTCGCTCTGTCTGCCACTTTGACTCCACTGTGGTTGGTTATAAGGTTCGTCGAAGAAAGTTGTACTGTCCGCGAACCGTGATTCGGTGCCCATATATTCACTCTCTCTCCCACTTTGAGGCCATTGTGGTTGTCTTTCATGTTCGTCGAAGAAACGTGATTGTGTGCTCACATATTCACTGTTTCTCCCATACTGGCCCTCTGCAAAGAATGACGACTGCGAAAAACGAGCGGAAAACCCCCCCATGGACTGGGTATCCTGAAAAGTCGGTCTGGAAAATTGAACCGACTTGGATTTTTGAAGACCGGAAGGTGCTGTATTTGCCGTTGGTATGTTAATGTCGGGCACCTGCAACAAATAATAGATCAATTAATTAGACTTCGAATTATAGGTTCAAACAGGATGCACTTACATATAATAAATCAATTAACTATACATCAATTATGATTGGACGTACTTGAGGTATTTTTTTCTTTGCTCTGATTGGTCTTCCACGTTTATTTTTAATAACGGAAGGGTCTTTAATTTTGGTTCTCCCCGGATAGACGATGTCTTTTATTTTTGATATCCAGTTTTTCCTCTGGGCCTTCGGTTGCTGCTTTATCTTTACCTTAACATCCTCTATTAAATCATTGATACATTCGTCATCATCTGAGTCTTTTCGATAATCATTGTCCGGCAGGCACGTCGACGGTGTTAAGTCTAGCTTTCTCCAAAAGCAATCTATGTTCTCCACCTCAACACGTTTGCCTACATTATTTAAAAGCAAATATAAATTTTTTGCATTTTTAAAAAAAACATCAAATATGGACTAATTAAATATACTTACTGTGATGCATGTATGAAGCTATTTGGCAAGCACATGGCAGCCCACAACTTGCCCGAACCTTACACCCGCACTTTCTACGGTCTTTACCCATCTTATTTTTGAATCGATCAATTTCTTCAACCACAATATCCAGAGCTGTCACAGACACAACACAAAGCAGGTCCTTCAAACATGGATAGTTGTGTTTACCGTGTCTATAAATCCTGCTCGCTTCCAGTTGTCCCTTTATTTCTGTGTGTTGCCCGACGAGGATAGAATTAACACATTGAATTATTCTGTAAAATGTATATCGGCCCTTCAACTCGGACTTCAGGAGTGAATGCTCAGCCTCAACTCTGTTGGTAGTGTAGTTACGGTAGTTGAGATGTTGATCGACCCAGAAGGACACAAACTTTTCCTTGTACGGTGAAAGCCACTCCTTCTGCAAGTACTTGTACATCTCTGTAAATTGACTATTGGGTTAAAACGAGTGGATATATGTGATTTACCAAAAAAGTAAAAAAAAATTCAAAAAATCATGTGCACTAAACATACTGTCTAAATCTTTTCCCATCTTTTCTTTTAAATCCTTTTCATTTTCGGTGTACTCTTCTAGCGTCCGCGATTCATAAAGTTTTTTCCACCATCCGTAAAAAGGCCCCCATTTGCCTTGCGCGATGAATGCTGGCATGCAATGTTTGTCGATGTTTCTCCATATGTGGGTTCTACAAAGTAAATGGTATGTTTCCGGCATAACAGTTTTGCATGCTTTCATGAGGGCCAGATCCCTGTCCGTGAGTACGACACGTACATCAAACCCTTCACCTAGGGTCGACTTCAAACACTCCAACACCCATCTATAATTATGTTCCTGTTCACTTGTGATAAATGCGTACGATATGCTGAAAGTCCTGTTTGTTGAAGTCACCCCGACAATCTCGACCAATGGCATGTTGTACAAGTTGGTTTTGTACGTGGCGTCTATTTGGATAACCCAAGGAAATGCACGCCACAACTCAAAAGAAGTCGGATGTATAAAAAACAGATTTTGCAACCGACCAGTTGCACTATTTGTGGTGTAATAATACAAGTATTTTTGCTCTTGTAGCAAACTGAACATAACCTGCGACGGTTGAACAAAATGGCGTATGTGGTTCGTTTCAAATACCATATCAAAGTAAATAAATATAAAAAAATGTATATTTTATATATGTAACCTGCATTGGAGTTTCCCCATGTTTTTCGGCCGCCCTCTTCCGTAACGTTTTTAGAAAATTGTGAATGTCCTCCTTGCGGCTCAAGTTTCCTGAAAATTCATCTTTCAACCGCTTTAGAATATGACGGGGATCTGTACCGCGATGATATTCAGCTTCCACAAATGATTTTTCAGCTTCACTCATCCTTCTTGCGTACGCGTAACCCTCTAGATTGTTAGCTGAATAGTGATTATGTCTCGGGTCTATAATGTTGACCGTCCAACCACCATCGCTTTTCAAGCGGCCTTCCAATCTAAAGGGGCAGTCAATTTTTACTAACCTTGTAACGAGCCCAAGTAACCTTTTATCTTTTCCCCCATGAAGATTACACATTAAGGTCATTTTATTGACAACACCATCTGAGTTGGAATTTGTTCGTCGTTTGATTAAGACATAACCAAGCGCATTTGCTGTTCTTTGGGCCCAGTTGAACAGTTCTTCGTGTGAATGAAAAACCTGAAATAGTAAAGTGTTCCCGAAACAAACAAAACTCATTATCGTGACAAAACTTTTAAATAAACGTTGATGTCATCATTTAATAATACCTCCTCGGTGTAAAAATCGTTAGCGTCATAGTCAAATTGGGGGGCCACCTCCGGGGTCTCAAATTCTTCATCAGGCTCTTCTAAATTAAACTCAAAATTGTGATCTCCCCACAAATTCTCAAAAGAATCCATCTGAAAACACATTTATATCAATAATATGATTAAACATAATACATATGTATGGATAAATATCTAAAGTTATAATATACTATATATATATATATATATATATATATGTATAATATATATATATATGTATAAATTAATGTATGGCAATATTGGTAGTTCAATATGTTCGGACAAGTTCGGAATGAAAGCGAAATGTATATGTAATATGGATATATATGGTAAAATGAAAGCAGCATATAGATACATACCTTCTTTGCAGTAGAAAAATTTATAAAATTAGAATGAAAGCAATATGTTCAATATGAAATTAGAATGAAAGCAATCTGAAAGCAATATTGGTAGTTCAATATGTTCGGACAAGTTCGGAATGAAAGCGAAAACGCAGTATATAAATACACAGATACACTGTTGACCAATAGTATCCATTTATCTTTTTCGACTTTCCGCGGCGATATCGCCGCGGAAAGTTGAAAAAGACAAATGGACAAAAGTAGCTGTCACAGCTACTTTTGTCCTTTTGTCTTACTCGACTTTCCGCGGCGATATCGCCGCGGAAAGTCGAAAAAGACAAAATGGATACTGTTGACTGTAATAGTCAACAGTGCACGGATGCTTTTGATAAAGGTGCGTGACTTTCCGCGGCGATATCGCCGCGGAAAGTCTGGTCCGGTTACCCTTTATTTGGTCGGACTACATGGCGCCTTAAAATTATATCCTAGTAACGTATCAAGTGGGATGGCAGGTGTTGTGTTGCTCGAGGAAAACAAGATAGCAATGTTGACGTTTGACTTTTTGAATTTTGTAGTGAAAATTGAAAATAGATGTTAGAGCTGTACGTATTACTTTGGTTTCTAACTAGACGTGAAACCCGTGTAAAAAAACGGGATATGTTTAAAAATATAATCTTAATAAATAACTTCAAATATGTTTTTAAAAAAGAGTTGTCTTATTAATACTATGATTAACTCTTAAGCTGTAGAATCCGTGTGAAAACACGGGTTGACGATCGGAAAATTATACAATGAGTTGTAAAATAAAAGATACTACTTCTTGCGAGCTTCATGAATTCTTTCATTCATATCCATCTCCCACGGAGCTTTTTCCTGTCAAAGCATTACAATTGTGAGAAATTATTTGTGTTATCACAACACATTACAGATTCAAGCAAAGAACAAAAAAAAAAAACCAAAATCAAAACAGAAAAGGAGTTCAGATTCACCTCACGGCTAACTGGCAAAGCACATCAATACGGATGCCTTCTTTCTTGTTAGGAGCAAGCGATCTATTAGTACAAAGTCTAGGTTGCTACTTAGTTCAAAGCAAATAATTGAATAAACCACAACATGTTGCCATTTCATTTCCACCTTTTCAAACCCACTGCCACAAGCCCACAAATGAATCCTTCTACATCAATAAAAATTTTCAGCTTCTATGCATACCATTATAATAAAAGATTAAGAGCAATAAAAGAAAATGCCAAAATCTCTTGTATCTCTACTCATACACAGGTGAGTACCGTATTAGTTCCTATAAGCACTTCACAAAACACACTCCTGTCCAAAACCTTTTAAAAAGTCATCTTTATTTGCATTAGGATGATGGATTGTATGCTTAAACTTTCTTTTCTATATAACAAAATTTAATTCATAAAACATTAGAATAATGCAAAATGAGATTTACTGCACTAACATTAAAATAAATCATTTAATTTCCATCAAGCTACCAAACCTCTTGGCCTTGCTAACTTGTTCTTTGTTAACACTATAATACTATGCACCATTGAAAATACCATTACAATTTATATATCATTACAAATGATTTAGAAGGTCTCATGCATTGAAAATACCTTTACAGAGACTTTTAACTGGTTGACCCATTAGAACAGAGATGTTTTCTAGCATATCTCTGCTCTTTCCTATAAAAAAAACCCATTACTTACCGAAATGTGCAGCTGCCCTATAAAATCCTTCTTATATTCTCCCTCCTCTTTCCTGCTCAGTAGTTCAGCTTCCGCCATTAAACTAAGCATCTTTTCAGTTCTTAATGCCCTATATGCATTGCAACCCAATATAGGAATGAAACTTGAAAGACCAAAAAAGATACAAAAGACCGTGTCAAGTTCTATTATATATTCAGTGATCAAATTATGCAACATTCAAGCAGCATTTGTTCCAATTGTTACAGAAGTTAATATACATTTATACGATACTTGAAATAGCCTTCTGATTTGGCAACATTACAGAAGTTATTATACATTTATATGATACTTGAAATAGCTAACCACTTATTCAAAAAATGTGAATCTATACATAGAAGAGCACAAGACCAGACCAATAGGTTCAAAAATGAATCAGCACTTTGACACTTTTCTTTAGAGCCTAAAACATTAAGTTTAACATGAATCACCAAAAATCCACTTTCAAAACATAGAAGAGCACAAGACCAGACCAATACTTGATAAAGTTGTTAAATTGGACAGCAAAGCCATCTCACATAGTACATTTCAAAACATTAGACCTATTGTACATTGTTAAATAAATTTAACATGAATAACCAAAAACCACTTTAATCTTGAATAGCCAACAAATTAACATAGATTTGGTGGGTTGACCATAAAAATCAGGGGGGCTGTTTAGGTGGGGGTGAAAACATGTCAAACTTACATTATCACAAAGCAATCCATGTAAAGGTTGAAAAATTTAGAAATCATACCCATGAAATCCCTTTACAAAGAAGTGCTCTTGCTAAACGTTAAATAACATCTGCACCAGAGATCTCTACATACACTTCAGGGCTTCACGTAGTACCACCAGATAACAACCTCATTATATGTTTTCCCTATCATTCACTCTAACACCCCGAGCTAGGCTCAGAATATTACTGAAAAGATATAGAGTATGCATGGAATTATCGTAGAATAAGCTAAATGAATAAAAGGGATCCGGTGAATCCAAACATCCAAAATAAAGTACAAAATGCACAAATAGCAAATAACCATCAAACGTTACAAAAGACAATCAAAAGATGGCTATCGGTCCTAAGCATAAAGTGAAGCAATGGGCAAATAAATCCTTGATCCACATAGGTCCAAGCCCGAGTCCAACATAAGCAACAATCAAACTTCACGTCCAAGATTCGCTTGATTACCTGAAAAGTGTACTAAACAAGGTCAACACTAGGTTGGTGAGTTCGTAGTAATGGTTCACAAGGAACCATCCAAGTCACAATATGTGTAAAGATCATGCTATGAATGTCCAACGATCGTCAAATGTCCACAACCAAAACTTCAACAACGATCACAACCTACTTTACAATATAAACATATCACAAGCTATTCTAACGATAAGGTCTAGCTAGTTTAAGTCATGCCATAATGCCACAAATGCTTTAAACGATTCCCCGCCCAAGAACAACAACACTTTAGGACAACATTCTTAGAAATGAATTTAGATTCATCCCAAATGGATGAACCCATGATAAAGTAGACTCTCACACGATTCTATCGATATCTCATACATTTAAAACGGATTTACGGTTCAAAAGTTATCAATGCAAACCGAAAATAAAGTCAAATGCTGAAGGATGGAAAGTTGTGTCACATCCTTCCAAAGTTGCGGCGCAACTTTTGATCAGTGGGGAGACAAAAATGAAAGTTATGACACAACTTTTCAGTTTCCAGGAACTACACATGATTTTGACACAAATCGACCCATTTTCACTTAGAATCCGTTAACCAAACTTTGACACGATCAAATTCAAGTATAACCACACCATAAAAACATACCATTTCACAAACCCACTTCCGTAAATCAAAACCCCTCTTTGAAAACCTAATTTTGACATATATGCTCAAGAACACTAATTTTTACCAAAACTTTGTAAATAGCTAGTAATCCAAGACTTGTATCAACATAAACAAGTAATTTGAAGATGGAAAACACTTACCAAGTCGACCCAAAGCCTCAAATCCGATTTTTGGAGCTTCAAAGAGGATGAACACTTGATTATACCCACAAATCTTGAAGTTTTGAAGGAAAGGATTATTATTAAACTAATTTCCAACACTTTTAATGTTAACCCTAGTCTTAGATCCGAAAATTTTGAAGAAAATAAGATGAGTGTGTGTTTGGTGTGTGTGTTCTTACACTTTGAGAGAAAAGGGGGAGAAGAGATAGGGTTAGAGAGAGAGTGTGAGTGAAGAAATGAGAGGAGAAAAGGGAGGGAGGGAGGTTTTGTTCCCCTATTGAGCTCTCGCGACTAATTCCGGTTTCTCCCGAGAAATGATTCGTTTAGCTAAGACTTTTAACACGAAACTCGTTCAAATTCTTCGTTGACGTATTGTTATCTATTTAAAAATTACGTTTCTAATGACTATTCATATGCCTAGTTTTTCATTACAAAAGTTTATTTACTTCAATTTGACAAATTTCTGTTTTACGGGTTCACTAGAGTTGACCGGTCAAAATGACGGGTGTTACATCATTCCCTAGTTAAAAGAATTTCGTCCTCGAAATTACAACGATTCTCACTCTCATCAAGGTTCATATCTCGTTAATGTTATCCACTCTCATCACTTGTAGCACGTGGCTCCGTTTAGTATTATAGGACAACCCAGGTTTCTACTCACATGTCGTTCACATCCTAATCTTTTCGTCTCACACACGCCATGGTTGATTCCCCAGTTAAAAAGAATTCCCCTTCACTTCCGAACTTTACTTTCTTAATCCGATTTGTACGACTCAAATGTTTACGTTTCCTCTTGCCTGTATCCATTAGTTTTTAGGTTTTTGTTCGTCCTTAGTGGTCATCACATTGTTTTGTTCAAACGGGGATTTTTAACGGTTCTTATCTTGTCACTCTTAACTTAACATTTGCACACTCTATAAGTTAAAACCGATTCTCATATGAAATCGAGAATCCTCAAGCTTTTGGAATAGAATGTAATTAATAAAAATCTTTTCATAAGTTACAATTCGTTACACAATTTGATTTTGAAAATCACTAAAGACATTTACCAAGAATTCATTGGTCTTTTTCATTTAAAATTCCTCACATATGTCTCAAAAACATCTTACTATTATATTAGCAAAATTCATACGATTATAGGAGCCGTATTATGTAACAAGTTTTTAGTTTATAACTCGTTGGATTATTAAAACCGGGTGACGTCGTACGCATCCTTCATACCAAGTGTTAGAATCTTTCGCCATGATTCATCGATCTCCGGGTTATAATCCATTTTCTCAAACGAGTTTATTATCAACTTCCAGTAGTTTATTATTTATTATTGTTATATATATATATATATATACATATCGCGGTTAACATTAAGTGCAATTAGTTGTAAACAGGTAACACTTATTATGACGATTTGACTTATAGTCAGCGCACTCGTGACGTGTTTCACCCATTGGTCGGCGGCTCATTCGCTGAAATTACGTGTTTGCTCCCACTTCTGGCCATCTGTCTGACAATGGGAGGGTTCATGTCCACGACATCCAATCCTGACGGCACCTCATTCGTGTGATAGACAACGATCTAGCGATCCGTTTAAGGTCGAGAAGATTTGAGAATCGTACACTATAAGCACTCGAGCTTCTTACATCTTACGCGTGACTCGCAATATGGCACTCAATTTAGGTTGCCTCGTAGCATAACCTAATCACACACGTATCCATTAAACGAACTATACAATAGCTGGAATACGTACAATGAGCAAGAGCAAATAATACCGATAACAATAAGTATCAAACAAGTTCTGGGACGTCAAACATGTCCATCCATGTCTCACAAATGTTCTCATGTTATCCAAATGTCATCAAGTACTTAGAGCACCCGTTTATATGTCATCATGCCTATCATGTCCATCAATGTCCCTCAACATACCACAAATGTCCATTAATGACTCACAATGTCCACCACACATGTATTCACAAAATGAGCTACTCAAGGTAGTTAGAATAAGCATAATAAACAAGAACAGGTAATGATGAATACAATAAGTATCATGCAAGTTCTATGATGTCAAACAAGTCCATCAATGCCCCTCAATTGTTCTCATGTCATCCAAATGTCATCAAGTACTTAGAGCACCCGTTTATATGTCATCATGCCTATCATGTCCATCAATGTCCCTCAACATACCACAAATGTCCATTAATGACTCACAATGTCCACCACACATGTATTCACAAAATGAGCTACTCAAGGTAGTTAGAATAAGCATAATAAACAAGAACAGGTAATGATGAATACAATAAGTATCATGCAAGTTCTATGATGTCAAACAAGTCCATCAATGCCCCTCAATTGTTCTCATGTCATCCAAATGTCATCAAGTACGTATAGTACCCGTTTAATGTCATCAAGTACGTATAGTACCCGTTTAATGTCATCATGTCCATCAACTCAACCATCCATCATGTACATACACTTATAATTTCCATGTTACTGACTAAGTTATAAGGTAAACAAGGGGGGATAACTTAGCCTAGTTACATCGTCATACCAATTAGCATACATACAGTTGCTCACGAGTCCATTTTTATCTATGCATGCATCTTCAATTTCTAACTATAGATTCAATAAGCAAGTTAGGCGACAAGATTCTGACATATTCAAGTAATTAGGCTAGCATGGAAACCTATGCATACAATTTCTCGAGATTCCAATTTCCTTTACGCATGTATTACCAAGTCCTAACGATTTATTTCACCAAATTAGTCGGGTAACGAAATTCAAGCATATTAAACAACTAGAATATCATGGCAACCATACTCGTTCTACCGCATCTCCTAACAATTCATTCACATAACCAAGTTAGAAGGTAAGATTTTGCATGTCTATCAACTAATCTCGCATACCAAGTCGTGCATACGATCTCTCATACGTTGGGTATAACTATGCATGAATTTTCAACCATTACCGATTCGTTCTTATAACTAAGTTAAGAAATAAAGTTTTGGGCATACTCAAATTATTAAACATGTCTACCGTTCTTATTCATATAATTGTCCATTGAGTAAATATTTATACATGCATCACTGTATTCGCTTATCTCATGCATACAATTTAGCTTAACAACATAATTTATACATGCTAAAACTATCAAACTAGTACACCAATCCTTTCATGAAAGTGTTCATTGATTAACACACCTACACATGCATTACCTATTTCCATTGTATCACGCATAAAAACCAAGTTTAATGATATAGTTTTCCCATAATCATGCAATAAAACTAGCATGTTAAATTCATTCATATAATTGTCCATTGAGTAAATATTTATACATGCATCACTGTATTCGCTTATCTCATGCATACAATTTAGCTTAACAACATAATTTATACATGCATCACTGTATTCGCTTATCTCATGCATACAATTTAGCTTAACAACATAATTTATACATGCATCACCTGTATTCGCTTATCTCATGCATACAATTTAGCTTAACAACATAATTTATACATGCATCACCTGTATTCGCTTATCTCATGCATACAATTTAGCTTAACAACATAATTTATACATGCATCACCTGTATTCGCTTATCTCATGCATACAATTTAGCTTAACAACATAATTTATACATGCATCACCTGTATTCGCTTATCTCATGCATACAATTTAGCTTAACAACATAATTTATACATGCATCACCTGTATTCGCTTATCTCATGCATACAATTTAGCTTAACAACATAATTTATACATGCATCACCTGTATTCGCTTATCTCATGCATACAATTTAGCTTAACAACATAATTTATACATGCATCACCTGTATTCGCTTATCTCATGCATACAATTTAGCTTAACAACATAATTTATACATGCATCACCTGTATTCGCTTATCTCATGCATACAATTTAGCTTAACAACATAATTTATACATGCATCACCTGTATTCGCTTATCTCATGCATACAATTTAGCTTAACAACATAATTTATACATGCATCACCTGTATTCGCTTATCTCATGCATACAATTTAGCTTAACAACATAATTTATACATGCATCACCTGTATTCGCTTATCTCATGCATACAATTTAGCTTAACAACATAATTTATACATGCATCACCTGTATTCGCTTATCTCATGCATACAATTTAGCTTAACAACATAATTTATACATGCATCACCTGTATTCGCTTATCTCATGCATACAATTTAGCTTAACAACATAATTTATACATGCATCACCTGTATTCGCTTATCTCATGCATACAATTTAGCTTAACAACATAATTTATACATGCATCACCTGTATTCGCTTATCTCATGCATACAATTTAGCTTAACAACATAATTTATACATGCATCACCTGTATTCGCTTATCTCATGCATACAATTTAGCTTAACAACATAATTTATACATGCATCACCTGTATTCGCTTATCTCATGCATACAATTTAGCTTAACAACATAATTTATACATGCATCACCTGTATTCGCTTATCTCATGCATACAATTTAGCTTAACAACATAATTTATACATGCATCACCTGTATTCGCTTATCTCATGCATACAATTTAGCTTAACAACATAATTTATACATGCATCACCTGTATTCGCTTATCTCATGCATACAATTTAGCTTAACAACATAATTTATACATGCATCACCTGTATTCGCTTATCTCATGCATACAATTTAGCTTAACAACATAATTTATACATGCATCACCTGTATTCGCTTATCTCATGCATACAATTTAGCTTAACAACATAATTTATACATGCATCACCTGTATTCGCTTATCTCATGCATACAATTTAGCTTAACAACATAATTTATACATGCATCACCTGTATTCGCTTATCTCATGCATACAATTTAGCTTAACAACATAATTTATACATGCATCACTGTATTCGCTTATCTCATGCATACAATTTAGCTTAACAACATAATTTATACATGCATCACTGTATTCTTATCTCATGCATACAATTTCACGTTGCACACAAAATTCTTAACCATGAATGCTAAATGAAGAGTTTTAACTTAAGCCGTAGTCTAGGTCATACCACCTAATTCTCTACGACCAAGCATGGGCCACCATTCTGTAACACCCCGAGCTAGGCTCAGAATATTACTGAAAAGATATAGCGTATGCATGGAATTATCGTAGAATAAGTCTAAATGAATAAAAGGGATCCGGTGAATCCAAACATCCAAAATAAAGTACAAAATGCACAAATAGCAAATAACCATCAAACGTTACAAAAGACAATCAAAAGATGGCTATCGGTCCTAAGCATAAAGTGAAGCAATGGGCAAATAAATCCTTGATCCACATAGGTCCAAGCCCGAGTCCAACATAAGCAACAATCAAACTTCACGTCCAAGATTCGCTTGATTACCTGAAAAGTGTACTAAACAAGGTCAACACTAGGTTGGTGAGTTCGTAGTAATGGTTCACAAGGAACCATCCAAGTCACAATATGTGTAAAGTATAAGCGAGACATAATATGTACAAAGTATAAGTAAATCATAACTTACGGTAAAATATCGTGTCACACAAGAATGTAAAGAGGGTTACTCATGGCGTAACCTAGCCACGTATTAGTACTCGTACAAGTGTCTAATCACAATAGTTAGAGAAAGCATAATAGGTATGTCCAAACAATAAGACGTCAAATAATGTATCATAAGTGTACCACGACAACAACAAAAGCCACCACAACCACAATGTTCTCAAGTATGAAATACTTGGTAGTACGTCGTACGAAAGCTCGTTCTCAAGTGTATGACACTTGGGTGTACGTAGTACAAAAGCATGTTCTCAAGTGTGTGACACTTGGGAGTACGTGTTACAAAAGCATGTTCTCAAGTGTGTGACACTTGGGAGTACGTCGAACCAATCAATAAGTACATGCATAACCAAATCCATTTACAAGTCCATCGTACCACAATCCAACCGAAACCACAATGCACATACATTTCATACGACTCTACATTTAAGGAACCATAGATGCTTATATATAGGGTCACCCGGAACCTTCCCACCACATCTACAACTCATTAAATGTATCATCGTCTTCCATGTATGTACAACTATCCTAATCACATCGCATAATCCAAATCGAAAACATAATCCAACCACAATAAGTTAAACCGTTAAACACATCAATCAAACAATCAATCAAGCAATGAGACAAATCGTAACTCAAGACAATCAACCAATCAATCAACCAATCAAGCACGTATGTGTACACTTTTCAGCCCGAATCTCAATTGAGTAGAGAGCTACGGAACTCACCTTTGCCAAGCAATAACAAGTTAAGATCATGCTATGAATGTCCAACGATAGTCAAATGTCCACAACCAAAACTTCAACAACGAGCACAACCTACTTTACATTATAAACATATCACAAGCTATTCTAACGGTAAGGTCTAGCTAGTTTAAGTCATGCCATAATGCCACAAATGCTTTAAACGATTCCCCGCCCAAGAACAACAACACTTTAGGACAACATTCTTAGAAATGAATTTAGATTCATCCCAAATGGATGAACCCATGATAAAGTAGACTCTCACACGATTCTATCGATATCTCATACATTTAAAACGGATTTACGGTTCAAAAGTTATCAATGTAAACCGAAAATAAAGTCAAATGCTGAAGGACGGAAAGTTGCGTCACACCCTTCCAAAGTTGCGGCGCAACTTTTGATCAGTGGGGAGACAAAAATGAAAGTTGCGACACAACCCTCCAAAGTTGCGACACAACTTTTCAGTTTCCAGGAACTACACATGATTTTGACACAAATCGACCCATTTTCACTTAGAATCCGTTAACCAAACTTTGACACGATCAAATTCAAGTATAACCACACCATAAAAACATACCATTTCACAAACCCACTTCCGTAAATCAAAACCCCTCTTTGAAAACCTAATTTTGACATATATGCTCAAGAACACTAATTTTTACCAAAACTTTGTAAATAGCTAGTAATCCAAGACTTGTATCAACATAAACAAGTAATTTGAAGATGGAAAACTATTACCAAGTCGACCCAAAGCCTCAAATCCGATTTTTGGAGCTTCAAAGAGGATGAACACTTGATTATACCCACAAATCTTGAAGTTTTGAAGGAAAGGATTATTATTAAACTAATTTCTAACACTTTTAATGTTAACCCTAGTTTTAGATCCGAAAATTTAGAAGAAGATAAGATGAGTGTATGTTTGGTGTGTGTGTTCTTACACTTTGAGAGAAAATGGGGAGAAGAGATAGGGTAGAGAGAGAGTGTGAGTGAAGAAATGAGAGGAGGAAAGGGAGGGAGGGAGATTTTGTTCCCCTCTTGAGCTCTCGCGACTAGTTCCGGTTTCTCCCGAGAAATGATTCGTTTAGCTAAGACTTTTAACACGAAACTCGTTCAAATTCTTCGTTGACGTATTGTTATCTATTTAAAAATTACGTTTCTAATGACTATTCATATGACTAGTTTTTCATTACAAAAGCAATTATAATATATAGCCTACAAAATTGTGAATAATTGAATAACCATGATAAACAATATAGTAAATTTTGTGCATACATTCTCTTCTTGATTTTTTATATCTAAAAATGACATGATTTGTACCCTTACATAAGCAAATACCAGAAGATAGTTAGGCCCATTTCCTTCTAACCTTACTTATTTTTTCTACACATCTGAAACATTCAAAACACCAAAATTGATCAAAGTTTAATAGAAGTTCATTAAGTACCTTTCCCAGTGCCTAAATTTGGAGAACAAAACAAACATCGTTAAGAACATAAAATAGGTACGAACATAAAGAACCAAACACTTTCTTCACTCATCAACCATTTCCACATCATTACCCTGCAAATACTTGCAATTAGACACCACAACCCAAAGCAAAATTACTAAGATAAAAACAGAAAACAATTCCTACATTTTTCTTTGCATACAACCCACCTTCTTTGAGACATCATAGCCAAACACCTACAAAGCAACATTTAAACAATTTATTTCGTAAAGGAAAAAACCTATCAAGAAAATCACAGCAACAACTATATGGAACTAAAACCCGTCAAATTCTGAAGAATATAGATAAAAATACACTGACTTGAAGAGGTCGTTCTGTTCTTTTAGAAACAGAGTAAAAATTTAGTCGTTCTATTCTTTTAGAAACAGAGTAAAAATTTCAATACCTTCCTGCACTTTAAATAAAAAGTCATTGTGTTCTTTAAGATTACAAAGGCTCAGAAATGCTCAAGGAAGAGTAATGATTCATCATGGCTGCATTAAAAAGGCAAATGTGACAGCAAAGTCACATTCACACCTCAAATGCCATGCCACAGAACACATAAACTCAAGTTTCTTTGAATCTAAACACATCATCATAGCCAATCAAGAGGAATTACTATTATATTACCGTATTCAAGGTTGGATAGAATCCCTTAAACCCTCAACTTTTGTATTTAGGGAGGATTTGGGCATGAACACTATGAAGGCTCAGACATGCTAAAGTAAGACTAATGATTCAACATGGCTGCATCAAAGAAAGTTGTCATGTGACAACGTCACATACACAGCTCAAATGCCATGCCATGGGAAACGCATAACCTCAACTTTTTTTGAATCTAAACACATCATCATAGCCAATCAAAAAGGAACAACCATCATATCATTGGAATAAGTCCATTCAGGTTCATTGTCCTATCCTATAACCTAAACATAAAACCATAAAGTACAAACATTAGTGGGTCAAAAAACTCAAACAAGTTGAGCATTTGCCTAAACTCAATTCTAACAACCAACAAAAAAAACGAAAATAACACCAATAAACATATAAAAGAGCACTGCAAACTCCAACTCTGAAAAGGATTTCTACAGTTAAGATAATATGTAAAGTGACAACTAAATTTATACTTCAATATCTATAATACAAACATATAGTAATATATTAAAAACATAAAAATCGATATATATAACAATTTATCACATTAAATAAGAATTCTACAGTTACATACTGTGACACGAAAACTGTTGATACACCAAAACTAACAAACATTATGAACAAACTTCTTGCTTTACATTTCATTCTTCCATAAACTCATTTAACGGATCAGATCATAAAAAAAATTGACTTAGACATTTATACAAACAGTTTGTGAGCATGATTTTGAACATAAATCTAATAGTACGATGGTAGAAATATACCTTGATTCACTTCCAACAGTACAAATAGTAGATCTGAAACTCATTCATGATACATAAATATTTTCTGATATATCTATGGACTCGAATCTTTTCCTCAAATTCGAAATCATTCACTTTCTGATATATCCATGAACTCGAATCTTTTCTCCAAAATCGAAATCATTCACTTTCTGATATATATATTGATATATATATGTATATATAATATATACGAACGGTATATATATATATACGAGAGGAGATGAAGACATAGATCTGAAACCCAAGAAAGTAGATCTACGAGCAGATCAGATTCGAGAGAGAGAAAATTTTGAATCTGAGTTTTTTTTCTCAATAGACATAAAAGCTTCTTTGAGAAGCACAAAAATACAATTGAACAATAAAGCTTCTCATAAGAAAAACTGAATCTGGAAAAAAAAATAGAGAGAGAATGGACCAATAATTCTTTTTTGAATGAAGAGAATAAACTTCTTTGGGAAGCTAATAGTCTAAGGCTTCTCAAAGAAGCTATCTCTCACACACAATATTTGAATATATATAAAAGGCCCACCAAATATATTTATACCGTATATTTATACTAAAAACACATAGATGACATAATCAATTATGTGTATTTTCTGATATGTACAGGCTTAGAAGCTGACACATCAGCTTTTGTGAGATCATCTCCTAAGCTCCTTTAGTAGGAAAGGGAGATTGAATTTTTCTACCATTATTTATATAATAAAAAGGTTATAATGATCATCTATATATATATATATATAAGGGGATGATTATATAAAGGTTGTTAGGTACATAAGCTTAGATGTGAAACACTCATATACTAATTTTTAATTCATAAAATTCATGGGGCCAAACATTTAATCATTAAACAAAAAAAAAAATAGTATGTGAGGAGTTTCACACCTAAGTTTAGGTGCCGAGCAACCTTATATTTACTTTGCCTATATATAAATGTATATATTATAAATATCCGGTTCAACTCCGGTCCGACCGATCCGACCGGTCCCACCAGTAAAATATTGTAAGACCGATTCAGTCTCCGGTCCGGTTTTCAAAACATTGGCGGTGACGGTGGTGGTGGCGTGGTAGTGAATGTAAATTATTTGATGTAAGAGGGGTTAATATGATTTTTTAAGGGTTGGAGAATTTATGCTGTAATTTTAAGGGTATTATAGGTAAATGGGTGAAGGTGTTGAAATTAGTGAATAAAGAAGAGGGGTAATATGGTTATTCCAAAATCTTAATTACTTAAAAAGGGGGTAGTTTGCTTTATAGAGTAGTATAGATATAGAAGTATAGATATGAAGTATTTACATCTACAATTGTGAATAATTTCAAATAATCATTAAATTTTGTGATTAATAAGCTCACACTTACAAGTATAAAAAATGTAAAGAAATACATAACTTGTTTACATTTTAAAAATGTGAAAGTCAATTTATAAAATTGAATGTTAAAGATCAGTATTTACACATTTAAGTGTACGTATAGAAGCTTATTATCTGTTCATACTTTTAAGTTATACTCGCACAATCCTCCTTTCACTAAACATGTTATATCTTATGACGCAGTTTTCAATTTATGTGTTTTTTAAAGTATTTTTGTTCATAAAGTTTTTCTATTATGTGGAAGCTATAAAATTGAAGGTTACATATTTACTTCATTTTCTAAGTTTTTATTCATAGATCATAATGTATGGAATCTAAATAAATTAAGGTTCGGCCTCTCCCAGCCCACACGTCGTGAGGATTGCCAAGCTTCATCGTGATTCGTGATTGAAAGGGTTGGCACAGCCTTGGTGTGGATGCCTCGTCGTGAGGACTTGAGGGTTGGGCCAAAGCAAGACTTTTATTTTGTTATATTATATATTACGTACATAAATATATAGTATATAAATAGAAGGTAAACACCTAATTCCGTCTTACATGAGTTTTGGGTTTCAATACTTAGATGGTGTATGAGGGAGGTAAAGATGTAGATAACCTTACCTCTACGAAGGTAGAGAGACTGTTTTCAGGTTCTATCTAAATGATAGAAAAGGACATCCAGCATTTGCATAGGATGAGGATCGAACCTTTGATTTCTGCCAACGAAGACAAGATCTAAACAAGTATTGTTACCTGCGTGTTGCAACGGGACGGTTTCACTCTCTAGGATTTATATCCCATTTCTCATTTTGACCAACTATAATTTGTTGATAAGTATTTTGCATTTTTGCAACACACATAACACACTAACCACATAGGGAGCTGGAATCTGTCAGGTTACAGAGGAGTAAATAAAAAGATAAATAACCCCCTATAATGCTCAATCTCTAAACCTTATGCATTATCAAGTTAATCAATGTTCCAAAAAAATAAATATCAAGTTAATCACTCAAAGTAAGTCAACTAATACTCCTATATATATATATATCACATGTTGGTCCAGTGGTTGGTGCTGTGCTTGGTGACATCTTTGTCCCAAGTTCGAATCCCCACGGCAGCAAATGTGATATATATTGGAGGTCCCTCTATGAGGGCTTGGTCTGGGTATACCCAACAGGTCTGAGGGGCAGGGTTTACCTCTATTAATTGTCGTGCCTTCGGGCAGATTAATAGGGAGTTTTCCTCCCATTGGGTTGAGGTCTGGTGTATGGGGTGCTCTAGCGTGGCCCCGGTTAAGACAACATAGTCTAGACCCCCAAAGTTGAAATTCGCCGTTCCAAAAAAAAAACACTAATACTCCTATATAATGGTTGCACCAAAAATACCTTATCTAGTAAGGAGGCATATGGAAGTTTCTACACAAGACTACAGCTCGATCAATCTGAATCTTGTTGAATGTGGAATACGGTTCTTTTGTAGTTTGTTATTGCGATGTAAGAAGTGTGGAAGTTTTATCGTGTTCAAGTTATTCTTCAATATGTACACAACTTGAACTACCAATCAAATAGAACATCATTTAGACTTTATCGTCTATCCGTATATTATCAATTTTCAGTTTTGATAGAACGAAAACACAATGGACATTTGATTAAATGAAAAATAAAAGGGTGATATACGTTTTTACAACTTTACGTCACATAAGAGCATATCTCCCTCCTGTGGCCAACCTCCTTTTTTGAAATCAGAAGTGAGTGAATCACCTGTTTTATCATCATATACCCAAATGAAAGTTCAGCACAAAATATATATAAAAAATCGGATCTTGCTAGAATGCAAGAAGATGGAAAGTAGAATACTACAGATAGTACATGACCACATATATACTTTATGAAAATAAGTCGAGAAATGCTAGGTTGACAAATTAATTACAAACAAAAGTGTACAAACTTAACAAATCTTCCACTAATCAAATAATGTTAGTACTTTTTTTCTTTCTTCTTTCTCTATCTTTATTGATTGGTTGAACATGTAAAAGGAAAAGGGTCCATGTTCAGGCTACTAGGGAAAAGTCAAGCTTTTGGCTATGATCGGTATTCGCATGGCCATTGGCCAATTGATAAAACATAGTCAATGAAAAATTGAGGAAATGTGTACACAGTTTTTAGGTAGCAAGACGATATATTCTTGAATATGGACAAATGGGTTGGTCTCCCATTGGTAAGGTCTTTGACCTTGGGAAAATCCACCAGGGTTCGAATCTCACTTCCTACATTTGTAGGAGTGGAT
The DNA here is from genome assembly GCA_034093135.1 of Erigeron breviscapus. Taxonomy (NCBI): domain Eukaryota; kingdom Viridiplantae; phylum Streptophyta; class Magnoliopsida; order Asterales; family Asteraceae; genus Erigeron; species Erigeron breviscapus. Next base: position 38,095,511 of record CM067170.1, on the reverse strand, counting down.
TATTATGGGGGTTTTCGAGAGTCCTGGGTTTCATCTCAGGCATGCGTGGTTCGAGCACCGCATACTGTCCAATTGGATGTCACTGTGGTGTCTCGAATGCTAACTACTAAGTTCAAAAAAAAAAAAAAAAACACTCCATTTATACAATGCTAAAATGATGGAGTACTATAAATGAAGTGGTGACAAACTGTTATACAATTATCTAGAGGAACTCATCCTTCTTTTATGTTAGAAAAAATTGGACTTATCAAGTGGGCATATCCATTCAAAATCAATCAGGTCGAGTGACCCACCCCACCTACATAACATCCTTAAAAAAAACTTGAAAAGTGTAGTTATATAGATTGGACCCAAGTTAATGGAATTAATAATATGATGCAGTTTCATTATCTTCACACAATACGAATACTCTTTCGCTTCGCAACACATAAAACACAACTTTGATCATGTTAGTATGTTACGACAAATGACCATTTTTGGTCTTTTGGTGATAGGGACTATATATAAATTAGAATTGTTTTCAGTTGACTTCACTTCACATCAGGAAAAGCATAAATAATACTAACCAACAGTTTTGACATTTAATTAAAATCTGGGATCTTTTTTTAAAAGATGCCCTAAATCCATCATATAACTAATAACCATAGTATTCTTTTATTTTTCAAGTAGCTGCATCAAATCCAGATGAAACACTTACGTTTGTTGTGGAAACAAAGAAAATCATGAAAATGTAGTAGTTATGTTACATGTATCCAAAGGGGTATGTGACAATGTTGTAGGCTAGCATATATATGTTGTATAAATAAATAAGATATTCAACAATGTTTCCCTAGTAAAATGTTAAAATTGAAAATTTCAACAAAATTTAAAAGAAAAACAATCACTATAATGATTAAAAAGAATAAAATAATACGAAATTTACAATTTTTACAAAATACCTTTGATTTTTGTTGCTCAGTAGCAATATCTATTCAATCATCATTCATTTCCAGTAATGTTTCACCCTTCATCTTCAAATCAATCTTCGAATATTACATAACCTTAAAAGTTCGAAAAATAAATCAAAACCAAACCCAGACTCTCACTAACCTAAATTATAAATAACAAACAATTAAAAATTATTTTAAAAAATCCTAACCTCATCTCGTCTTCACTATCGATCGGTTCATTAGCGACAGACTTAATAGTGATTTCTTAAATCGATTAACAATCAACAATACATAATCAAAATAGTATACATTACTTGCAATCTAATGAAATAAAGAAGGAAAAAGTGATTTACCTCTATATTGTGGTGCAATAGAACTGGAATATTTTATGATGCAAAGGACTTATGAATATATCTAGTATATTTCTTAATTGGGTGTAGAAGGCATGGACTTAAATTTTTGCAGAAGAAATGGGAAGGAGTGAAGGACGGAAATGTATTTTGGGGTATAATCGAAGGAATAGAGAAACACTGGAATTTTTTGTCAGATATTTTGTGTTGTAAGAAGTAGTATCTCATGCTTAAAAGGTTATACTTTTGACTACCGTGTTTCCACTCACAACCTAAAGTTAATTTTTAAAAAAGTTGAATATAATGAACTAGCGGGCTGGTCGAGATCGTTTACCAACATTGTTACAACTTGCTAAACGTGGTGTTATCCCAACCACGTTGTTATGACCTTTTTGCCACATGTATGATGAATCTAGTGATCACTTGTTCACGGGTTGCTCATTAGTTATGGATGTCTGGAACAAGGTTGGTGGATGGTGTAGAATAAACCCAATATACGCCTTCGAGACCCGTGATCTACATATCTTATATAAGACGTTGCTCGACGACAAAAGTTGGTTAAAAATCATAAATGCAATCATTCAAGTTTCTACATGGTGCTTATGAAAGAAACGCAACGAAGTGGTACTTTCTCCCCCAATCTTATCTTTGAAGAGATTAGATCCATCTCCTTTCTATGGATCTGTAATAGGGCTAACATAGTGACGAGTGATTGGGTTAACTGGTGTAATTTTACCACTTTGTTGTAATTTTGAACTTTGGTTGTATAATTTTCCTAGCACCTTGCTAGCATGTGAAATAATAATTCGTTTTTGCCGTTCAAAAAAAAAAACATGCATGCATGCGTGCGTGACGTCGCGTCGATGGTGATACGCTACTACAAAACTGACGTATTCCCACGGCCAAATCCGTGGGAAATCCGTGGGAAATCAGTGAATCATGTTTTCCCACGGATTTCCCACAGATTCTGGCCGTCGTTAAAAGGGGCGTGGGAAATTTTTTCCCACGGACACCTAATATTTTCCACGGTTTTCCCACGACAATACTACCAGATTTCCCACAGATTTTCAACGATATATGTTTGTATATTTCCCACGGATTTTTTTTCCCATTGATTTCCCACGAACTTTGTTTCCCATGGATTTCCCACGAATTTTCACATTTTGATTTACCACGATTTTCCCATGGGTATAAATTTTTTTGATCCCACGGATTTCTTATGAATAAAAGTTTTTAAATTAAATATATAATCTTTTATTGTTTATTCCATTTTCCAGCTATATATTTCCGGCTAAACGAACTTGTTTACAGCCAGAATTCTACCAAAAACGGTCAAAAACAACTTACCTATATATTTACTAGAAAGACCAACATCTTTCCAAATACTAAAAACAATTTAATATAAACTCAAATCAATAATACAAATAAATACAAATAAAAAAGAAATTAATATGAATTCCAATAAAATAAAATATACAATAGTTAATATAATTATCTACTAATACATTATACATTATAACAAATGATATTATTAATAGAGTAATATCTACAACAGATCTTCAATCTAAATATCATTTAAACATCATGTGTAATCTATTTACAAACAATAATTTATAGTTTCTTTGTTTCGATTTATAACTTCTATTCATTGTTTCAGATCTGAAAAAAGAAAGAAAGAATATGAACCAAATAACTATTAAAAATTAAAAACCGTAGAGCTACGGAGATTGTGTTTCACAACCGTAAACCACATCCATCGCCGTCACAATCTTCCATCCATGAGCCAGTCGTTGTCACACGTCACAAATTTGATGTTTGATGAAGCTTCCTCGTGGTGGTCTTCTAAATCTTAGTTGAGTTTAAAGTAATCAAAATATGTCCATGATGTCTAAGAATTCGGAGAGGTAGATGGGTGTTTTTTTTAAAGTAAAAGTGATAGTGTTCTTTGGTAAAAGAAGAATAGTGGTTGCAGATTTTTTTTTTTTTTGAAACTTAACTTTTATTCACAACCGCCAAACACTACCAAATTGGTAGTGTGACAACACTATATACAAGCCTACGTTATTACAAAAGTGCACCAATCGTCCCAGTTAAGAGACAATTTTTTCTTTCTAATTCTATACCAAAGGAAACTTAAAGTCCTTATGTCTTCAAAAATCTTCCCGGTGTTGGTGTCTCCCCCACCGAATCTCCTCTCGTTGCGCGCACGCCACAAGCACCAACAGGTTACGAACGATATTCCTTTGATAGCTGATCTTTTCTCCCTACCAATCCTAGGATGATCATGGACTTTGAACAGATCTTTCACATCGAAAAAGAAAACCGGGTTCAAACCACACCACTGACTTATACGATTCCACACCGCCATAGACACAGTGCAGGAGCAGAACAAGTGCTCAGTAGTTTCATCCTCTTGATTGCATAAACCACAAGTCGACCCTTCAAAGACACAATTCCTTTTTCTAAGAGCCATGAGAGTCGGGATACGATCCAAGGCCACTCTCCACATAAATAAGTTACATTTTTTTGGAATCCATTTAGACCATTTGAAAACAAATCGACTACTATAATCTTTGTCCCCTTGAAGGAATTTTCTGACTGCCTTAACCGAGAAAGAGTTTTCTTTACCACCGATCCAATCCCATCGATCCAATCTACCAGAAGGATGTAAGTTGCTCAAAATATTTCTAAGCCTTTGCCACTCGTCTAATTCCATCCCTTGCATCCCCGCCCTATCAATATCATTAAAACCCCTAAAACAATTCGATTTCTGACAATATTTCTCGCTTACACGATATTTTTTGTTCCTTTCTTTCTTGAACAAGTTGGGAAACTCATCTTTGAGTGGGACGAAGGATGCCCAGGAATCAAGCCAAAATCTAATACAAGTCCCATCACCAACCACGCCTTTTATCGTATTATTCAAGCGTATATTCGAGACTTTTACCTTTGATAAAACCTTCACTATTGTCTGCCAGACCCCCCTGACCGAACTGTTTGATGGCAGAGGTGTCCAACACCTCTTAGTGTCATGTATCGCGTCAATAACATTCCTCCAGAGACAATTTTGTTCGGTGTGGTATCTCCAAAACCATTTCGAAAGTAAAGCAATGTTCGAGTCCAGAAGCTTGTTTAAACCAAGACCTCCTTCATCGATAGGTGATGCCACTCTATCCCACGCCACCCAATAGATTTTGGTCGATTCGTTAGAACCTCCCCAAAGAAAACGCCGAATTATACCTTCCAACCCATCTATCACTGTTTGAGGAGCTTTGAAGAGGGAGAAATAATAGGTTGGCAGATTTTCCATAACAGATTTTATGAGAGTCACACGCCCCCCAAAAGACAGACAAGAGGATTTCCACTTTGACAGCCTATTTTTGAAGATTTCAAATAGAAAATCCCAATTAGCGATCTTGTTCATATTAGCGCCAATGCGTATCCCAAGATGGTCAAATGGGACCGCCCCTAACTTGCATCTAGTAATCTCAGCCGCCCTTCTTGCCTCGGTATCCGAAACCCCAATGCCAAAAATCACCGACTTGCTCAAATTTATTTTAAGACCCGAACATATATGAAATACTCTGAGAATTCGAGATACCTGTTTGATATTACAGTCTGTCCACTCGCCCATGAACATACAATCATCCGCATAGAGCAGGTGGGACAACACCGGCCCGTTGTTAGGCAGCTTAATCCCTTTGAAAGACTCATTAGAACAAGCTTTACGGAGCATATACGATAACGCCTCCATAGCAATAATAAACAGGAAAGGCGAAATAGGATCACCTTGCCGCAATCCTTTGCTACAATTGAATTCGAACGTTGGGGAACCATTAACAAGAATCGAAGTTCTCGCCGATGACAGAATCCCATAAATCCAGTCACACCATTTAACCAGGAATCGCATTTGCGACATAATGGAAATAAGGAAACCCCAATTAACATTATCATAGGCTTTATTAAAATCTACCTTAAAGAAGAGGCTTTCTTACTGTTCTTTTTCGCCCATGCCAAGACTTCGTTCAAAATCAGCGGCCCATCTAAAATAAGCCGTCCCTCCAAGAAGGCAGTCTGGTTTTCACATATGACGGAGCCCAAAACTTTCCTCAATCTATTAGCCAAGACTTTGGAAATAACCTTGTTGATGATGCCCACAAGGGTTATGGGCCTATAATCATCCACATGGCCCGAGTCCTTGACTTTAGGTATTAAAGTAACGAATGATGAGCCACAGCCCCAATTAATCTTGCCACTATTGAAAAAGCCCTGGAAGATTTTTAAGAAGTCATTTTCAAGCCTGCTCCAAAACTTCTTGATGAATTTAAAAGTCAGACCGTCCGGTCCCGGTGCCTTTTCATCGCCACATGAAAAAATCTCTTCTTTAATCTCCATAGCAGTGAATTCGGCGATCAGATTATTGGCCTCAAAATGTAACATTCATGATTTTTACCGTTTGACTGTGCATGTAATTTGATTAACTATTTCAATAAACGGAAATTTGGACATAATTGTGTACATTTATCTGTAAATTGGGCCAATTATAATGTCATATTTGAACTTCTAGAATTAGGACCATATTAGCAGACTATGAAATTGGCCCAGTAAATGTTATGGAAATTATATGATAGATGATAATTGAGTAACTGTGGTAACAGGAAAAACGTATATACGAAACCTTAAGTATAATGTACGGTTCCAACATGTCAGTGGAACAGTGTCGGTGGAACAGTGTCGGTGGTTAGATGATAATTCCATTAATAGGACAAAAACCGACACAACCTTTATATTATATGAAATGATTTATCCATATTATGGATTTATAATAATTTATAAAAGTTGTACGCTCATGAATATTTTGTTTGTGTTATTAATTTCAGAATCAATTAACTAGCTAGATATATTGTACATACTAGTAAAATAAATATGCAATTGTGTACTTGAATTAGATAACTAATAAATATATAAATACATGAAATTGATTTATAACCACATAGATAAAAGTAATTATACTTATATAAACTAGTTACTACACTTAATTACACAAATAATAATCAAGAATCAAAGTTTAGAGTCAACCAAAGTCAATTAGTCAAGTCAAGCTTGTGTTCTTGACATAAACCCCACACAAACTAACCAAGACTTGGATTATAGCTTGTAATCATGCAATGAACATGTTCCTACTGAATTCTAGTTTGTTTTAAGGCCAAAGTTTCAGCCATTACACTCAAGGATGAGTTGTAAACACATGATGAACACCTCATGGCCAAGGTGTGTGTTCTTGGCACTTAGTTGCAACTCTTGGGCTATATAAGCAAGCATTTGATGATCATTCTATCATCCATCTCTGCTCTTTTCTCTCTCTTTCACATTCATAACACAAAACAATCAAGTCCATAAAGTCTTGAGTTCATCACTTGAAGTTTCAAGTTGAATTTAAGGACTCTATAGGACTGAAATTTTTCAGTCATCTTGCAAACATCATAGAAGATTCATCTGGACGAATTAGGAGACGAATCTTATATTTTTGGAAAGGTCCAAGTGTCAGTAAAATTTGATAAGAACGAAGTTTCTTCTGGTTTTGCTCAGAAGAGTGCCAAAAACGACGATTTTCAGAACTGGTCTAATTTCTGACGAGGCTACAGGTTTGTTTTTGTAAAAATCATAACTCTTTTATTAAAGCTCTTCAAGAGCCAAACCTTACATTTTTGAAAAGGCTTTTGAGTGCCCAACAAATGTCTAGAACTAAGTTTTGTTGTATTTGGTCTTCCTGACTTCCCAAAGTCGTTGTCAAGTAGATAGCGCAAAGCTGGGAACATGCTGAAATTTCCTTATTTTGCACTTAGGCTTTGTGGTAGCTTAAAAGTTGATCTTATACTTGTTCTAGGTACCCGGTAGTACATTTTGAGCATAGTAAAGTACTTTGCAAAGTGTTTTGAGATGTACTAAGATTAACTTGTCACGAGGATTATCTGCTGTTCTTATTTGCCACTACAACTAAGGTGAGTTTCGTAAACCCTCCCTACTCAATTGAGATTCGGGCTGAAAAGTGTACATGTTTGTTTAAATGTTGATTGTTGATTTGATTGATTGTATGATTGAATTATTGATGTGGACATGTTAGCGCATTATTCATTATATAAGTCGCACCGTTAGCGCATTATTCATTATATAAGTCGCACCGTTAGCGCATTATTCATTATATAAGTCGCACCGTTAGCGCATTGTTAATTATTAACTATGTAAGTCGCACCGTTGTTGAACGTTATTGATTGTTATGGAACGTTGTTGAACATTATATGGAATCGTTGTTGTTGAACGTTGACTTGTATTGAATTGTGATAATGTGAAACCTTATAGGTTTTCCTTGGATGTGATTAGTTCTCCTAATCCTCACTTATTGTTAACGGTTGTGATCCGACACGGTTATTCCTTGTTACTTGTCCCTACGAACTCACCAACTTTATGTTGACGTATTTTAGTACACTTTTCAGGTAATCAGGTTAATCAGAGACAAAATGGATGATTATGTGCTTGCATTGCTAAGATTGGACTTGCTTTGGACTTTCTGTATCCGTGATCCTTATTTCCCTTTAACGGGTTATGCTTAGGATCAACTACTATCATTTAAACATTTCCATTTAATATTGATTGAGTGTGTATCTTTGATAGATGTTGATTATTGTATACATTTGAGTGAGTTTGTGGATTATTTCAATCCTATGAATGCATATAGTTTGACTCTACATAATTCCCATGTTGTGCTGTGCTTTTCTAAGTGATACCCCATGATTCCGCCATGTTGGGGTGTTACACAAAATCTGACAGCCTCTTGTCCAATTGACAAACCAGTCGCGGTCTAGTTTTCCAGTCTTCTTGAAATCTGTTTCTAAAGAATTCGAACACATGCTTCTTCACTTGCTTAGGTTTAGTAACCCAAGCATCATTGATCATTAGGCCCGGAATAGCATTCGAAGTCTTTCTGTTGTTTATCAGACCATGAAAGAACCGAGTGTTTTCGTCGCCTTCCAAGGCCCACTGCCTTAAATCTTTTGTTTTATTGTCTTCTAGCTCCATAATTTTCCTTTTACATTCTGTACGGGTCCATATCTCTTCTTCAGTGAGATCTTCCAACTCCAATTGAGCGTCTAACTCTTCTAATTCTTTTTTACATACTTCAGTTTCCTCCCCTTCCTTCTTCCATATCTCATCCCTCCATCTTTTTAGATGTTGTCGCAGCCATTTAAATTTCCTCATCAGGTACACATCCGGTGGTCCAACAAATGTGAACGAGTTGAACGCATCATCTACAACAGCTTCACAGTCGGGCCTATCCAACCATGAGTTAAAAAACCTGAAAGGTTTGGGCCCATAATTCAACTCCATTATGGAAAGCGAGATTGGGTTGTGGTCGGAATATTGTCGTGGCAAAGCTCTAAAACAAGCGTTGGGCCACTTATCAATGACCTCTCTATTTACCAAACATTTGTCGATTTTGCTAAGCTTTTTCCCGTTCTCGTCCTCCCTTAGGTACGTAAATTTGTTACCTTTCATCTCATACTCATAAAAATCCGCCTCCTCAATAAAAGAATTAAACTCCCTAGCACAGTTTCTTTTAAACCGAGATCCTTTTCTTTCCTCCATTGTTCTAACGGCGTTAAAATCTCCCATCAGAAACCAGAGACCTTGAGAGGCCATCTTCCTACTTTTTAGTGTATCCCATAGTTTTTTCTTCTCACGAATACCTTGAGGCGCATAAACATTTACAAAAAACACAGTTTCAACGCACCCTTTAATGGCACCTTCAATTAAAAGGAAGTTATCCCCCTTTTCGCTATTGATTTTCCTAAATACGTTTGGGTCCCAAACACTAATTAACCCGCCAGACCTCCCATTTGGTTGTACTACCTCGTACTCCATTGCAAAATTGCCCCAGTATCTTTTAATGGTATCACTCGAAACTCCGCTAGTTTGAGTTTCTTGTAAGGCCAGAAAAGACACTTTCTCACCAATCTTAATCCCTCTGATCCAATTAGCTTTACTATCCCCCCCGATACCCCGAATATTAATGGATAAACTATTAATTATTAACCACATTATTACCTTCGGTTTCGACTAGCTTCCAAACTTCGTCTTTGGCTTCTGATAAATCCGCACCGAATTGAAAGCCCAAATCAATAGTTTCATTTACCTCCATTTCTATGTCAGTTCTCTTTGCCGCTGGATCGACGCAAAGAACTTTATCGTTAGATTCTCCTCTGTCGTTGTATTCTGGATTGGCCTCGCTAGGAATTTCATCATTTAGATGAGTTGGAGTAGGACAATTATTGAGGTTGAGCTTGCTATTTTTATCTCCAACTGGTTCAGGGGGATCCACTTCGAAAAAGCCTTCATTATTATTATCTTCTAGAATCTGTCCTTCTTCAATAATCGGGTCTTGTTCGTCTGGGCCAAATAGCCCATCCAGAGGAGCCTGGTTGTGGTCTCTGGGCCGCTTCTTGGGCCTAGGGGATGCTGACAACTTGTTTACCCAACCATTTTCAATATTAATTTGAATATTGGAACCACCTTTCTTCTTAGCACGTGCACTTGATTTAAATACAAAATCCTTCTTGGGTTTACCATCATAATTACCTTTATGCTTATATGTCGTCATCTTTTCCCCATGCAATTGCTCGTTCCAATGGACATCCCCATGCATGGACTTTTCAGTTTCCATAGCATCGAAGTTGGCTCTTTCATCTTCCTTCACATGGGACCTACCACTACCAAATTCCGGTGGACTACCAGAATTCCGGTTATCTGACCCCATCGACTGAGATTGGCTTCCCGATCCCACCACACAGTTGGGGCACTAATCGACAGGTTTTTCAATTGCCCAAACTCGATATTTCTTATTTCTCCATTTAAGCGCAAATAATTCTTTGACTTCCTTTCCTTCGCCAACGAGAATGCCAATCCCTTCCACCGCCTTATTCGTACTTAGATCATTGGATTCTGATGGGCGTATTACTTTACCACACCTCCCCCCGATTTTGTTGAACAGATCGGCGTTTGCAAGATGCAAAGGAACACCATAAATCCTAACCCAGGCTAATCTCTCAAAAGGGAGAGATTGACCTGACCATTCTTCTGCCTTTGAGAACCAAGCCCTCCAGATTTCTTCTTTATACATGAACCCGCGTGCCTCATCTTTATTTGGGAAGGTAATCAGCATACTTAAACCTCCTAAGTATTCAAGCCTTAGATTCTCGACCCCAAGCCTCTCTACCAGCATGTTAATAGAAGAGAGGATCTCGAAATTAACACATTGAACTACCACCGCTTTCCCATATACATCCGTCAACCCATTAACATTATCATCAACGACCAAATCTATTTCCTTGTTGGCCGCCCCATCAGCGCCTCTGACAATATCCGAAAAAGACACAGAGCCGAATGGTTTTTTAAATGCACCACCGGCGTGTGTCTGATTGGCTTGTGGTCGGACTCTTGCACGTGCAAATGCAGGGTCACTCCTCTTCACCCCGATACCCGCCTCTTCATTTTCAACCGCGTGTCTAGCAACATTGATGGACAGTGTGTTTCCTCCCAGCTTAACAGCCTTCATCCTTTTTTCTAACGACTTCCTGTTAGTATGTGATCACGTAAAATGAACGTATGTCCGGAAATGATTTGAGCCTACGGGGTCACACGTCTCGATTCAAATATAGTTAATATTAATTGATTTATTAATTAATATGGATCACGAATAAGTTAACGAACGGTCGTTAATATTTAACGGTTACTAGCTAACGGTCATTAAAGTAAGGAGATAAAACGATTAAGGGAAGGTTCTAGAAAAGCCATAGGGTTTCCTAGTGAAACCCTAAACTTGATGGCCAAGTTTGGGTCTACCTATAAATAAAAAAGGTAGGCTTATGGTTTTCTTGAACAATTACACATAAGAATTGTAACTCCAAAACCTCTCATCTTCCCCTCTCCTCTCTTCTCTTGGACGGCCAAAACCAAGGGAAAACCCTTTGGGTTTTTGGTTTTCGGTTTTGAAGAAGGAGATCAAGCCAAAGGTTGCTCGGTTCGTGATCAAGTGCTAGCACACCTATATCGGTGGATCGTGTGTGCAATCGTAGAGGGATTTACTTCAAATCCTTTTAAAGTTTCTTTACTTTATCATCTACATTAAGAGGTATTTCTTAATCCTATTTCAAGGTTAATTATTTGATTACATGGTTTGATTTGCTTCCGTTGCGTACTCGTGAATAATGATATTTAGTTATATATTCCAACAGTGGTATCACGAGCCACCCATGTGATTTTTAATTACCTAAAAATCAAAACTTGAAGGGGGGTTAAGGTTTCATAGTTTTCGAATTTTTTATGAAATTTTTTTGATTATTTTATTAATTAATTGGTTTAATTGTAATAAAATAATGAAATAAACAATAAAATTATTTCTTTTTGATAAAACCCCAAATTCGAAAATCTGGAAATAAAATAAAAAAAAATTGTTTTTAGGAAACCCAAATTACAAGTTTTGATTTATTGCATGATTAATGTGTTAATTGCATGCGTTTATGGATTACCTCTATTTTAATTGTTAAAAAGAAGTAATAATCATGAGTTTTTACATGCAATTGATTCATGATTATTACTTAGTTATAATGATAAAATTACTTGATCACTAGGTCTTTTAGGTGGATAATTAAAATAATTAATTGTTTGACAATGTGATAATTATATATTAATGTTGCTGCTTGACACCAGTCCACTAAAACGATCATATCTTTTAATCCGTAAGGAGTTAGAAGTCGTCCTTTGAACAGTAGATACTTGACTTATAGGGATACAACTTTGTAGTTCTGTGCTAAGTCCAGTTCGGCTATCCTCTAGGCCTAAATGGGTCGTGAAGCTGCTGGATTTTTCAAATCAGCACCTTATGTGTTTATGTGATAAATTTGTTATTAAATTTTGGCTTACGCAATCAAGTTTACTTGATGTATGTGGTCCTTTTCCTTGAGAAAGGGGAGCAAATCTTAAACCATAGTGGCCTAACCGAGGATGGATACCTAATTGTTACGTGTTTATATTTAGTATGTTTAGTTTTGCCCTTTAAGAAAATTGTGTGCAAAATTGTTTTTCAAAAATTAAACTTGACTAAATTACATTGAAATAATGATTTTGTTTATAAAATTGGTGCCCTAAAATTAAAAGATACACCGGCTCACCCATTTGAACAAACTCTAAGAGAGGTATAAGTCGGAGTGCGTTAGCCTCCTAAAAGGGCGGGTTTTTAATTGCGTCCATCGCAGACCTTTGCCCTTGCGCTTCTTTGTGCGTTCAAATGGAGCTACCGAGCTCTTTTGTATTTAAAGGCAATAAAAATGAGTTTTATAAACATATTATGTTTAGAAGATATGCATGAATCTTCAAACATAACTTTTTGATCACACATCAAATTGATTGACCCAATAAACTTAAGTCATTGCCATCCAACTTGTAAAGGACACTTGTGGCTGTTGTTTTACTCACTGGTACACAGTGGTGAAATGGCAGTTGCATGGCAAATCCCACTCACTGGTACACAGTGGTGGACAAATGGCAGTTGCATGGCAAATCCCACTCACTGGTACACAGTGGTGAAATGGCAGTTGCATGGCAAATTACTCACTGGTACACAGTGGTGAAATGGCAGTTGCATGGCAAATCCCACTCACTGGTACACAGTGGTGGACAAATTTGCGCGTTCTTGGTTGGACGACTTAAAGCGAGTTAAGCGGTGAGACCTTAACCCGTGGCAAAAGATGGGACAAAACATGACTACAAATCACTTGATGAATCAAGTGTCATTTGTAGGTCCCATTCTTACTAGGAATTGCACATGTAATGCAATTACTGCTCGTCACTTACCTTTTGAGTACAATCATTTCTAGCAGATCAACTGATGAAATGATTGTATGTCAATTGGATCCTAGCCTTAATGAAATTAATTGTTTATTTTGTAAACATTGAGTAATTGATTTCTTAAGGATTAATTATCGAAAATACCTATAATTGAACTTGAATCTGTTTTGTAAAAGGCAACAAATCCTTCACAAAACATACACCAATCGGCATTTAGGTCGATGCTAGAAAGGGAATACTTTCTAAAACCAATTTCAATGGCTGTTTTGTCAATAGAGAATTGTTCTAAAAGTTGAAAAGAAAACCCGTGTCATTGAAACTCAAATATTGCTATTCCTAATGCGAATGCCACTGCTTTGCAGTTGGAAGCATAAAATACTCAGTACTATAGACATATTGAGGTTGCTTATTTGATGCTAGAAGCATGTCTCCCGAGCTTCAAAAAGCAATTCGGATTGCAAAATCCGTGTGATATGATCAAATAACTCAAGTCTATGTACGGAAAACAAGTTGGACTTGAAATTACTTGAGCTAATTGAGTCACTCCATAACTTGAACACGAGTATGGGAAACCGGTGAATGCTCGTGTACTCAAGATGAAGAGTTACTTTGAGCATTTTGGAAAGGTTAAACTATGCGTATCTTCTGCCGATTGTTATTGGCATAAGAGACTTTGAGAAGTTTGTGCAAAATTACAATTTGCATAGCATAAGTTAGACTTCATAATCAAGTTGATTGAGTATGAGGAAAACCTTCCTAAGAAATCTGAGATACCCCAAGTTCTTATGATCAAGGGGGGAATGGTTTAGAAAGCAAAACAACCGTAAAGGTAAGGGCAAGAACTTTGGTAAGAGAAAACAAAGTATTTAGTCTCAAAACCTTAAAAGACCCCTTGGAAAAAGGAGCATACGACTAAAGACCAGTCTTGTCATCACTATGCTAAAGTGAGACAATGGAAAAGGAATTTTCCTAAGTATCTAGCTGAGTTGAACAAGAAGAAGAAGCAAGTTGGTTTAACCAGTTCTTCAAGTATCTTCTTAACTGAATTATAAGTGTTGATGAGATTCAAATGATAATACAATAGCAAAAGCGTCAAGTTAACTTGGACTCTATCTATCTTT